>CM049807.1:21368034-21837452 GCA_027422405.1 Ptychobarbus kaznakovi
TTTTTTTGTGTAATTTGGATGGAAAATGTGTGCCATTTTATTGTCTGGGTCACTTAGCAAAAGTTGCTAAAAGTTGCCAAATAAATTTAAAAAATTGCTAAATTTGTTGCTAGGTGCTTTTGGAAGAAAAAGTTGCCAGGGTAGCCTGAAAAGTTGCTAAATTTAGCAACGAAATTGCTAAGTTGGCAACACTGGAAAAGTTACACAAGCTGTTTAGTCTTACATATTCAGCAGCCTGTTTCTTTAAATCGCAGAAACCTCAGCTGCGCTACCATTGGACGAAGAATGCCCCACCCGCTTACGTCGACGCGTCTGATTGGCTGATATGTCGCCGCCCATGTAAATTACATATATCCGCCACAACGTCAGTTTCCAGTCCCGATACGTACCTCTACTGTACTGCTGACTGTAATCGAAATGTCTCTTCGCACAGCGGCCCGTCTCCTCAGTGCTCCCCTCAGGAGTGTTTCTCAGCCCGCGAGCAGAGCGTACGCGGCTGCGGCTCAAGCGGCGCTGTCGGTGCTGGACAGCGAGCTGGACGCGATCCGGACTGCGGGCACATGGAAGGGGGAGCGGGTGATCACCTCCAAGCAGGGTCCGCATATCTCCGTGGAGGGCAGCAGAGGCGGTGAGCTGCACAGCAGAGCCAGAGCCAATCATAACACAACATAATCTATGGCTAATACAGGATGGTATCGATTCCTGGAGGCGCCTACCAAAGGGAAATAAAGCCAAAAGCATGCTGCTGTTTAAGTTTTCAACATTGCTGTATAAAAACTGTAATATGACAGCTGTTTCCTCCATCAAATTCAACTTTATTAGCAGTTGCATGAGAATGTAAAAAACAAAGCCGTATAGAGAGCAGACAGGTGATATAAACTGCAGGGAGGGAGGCTAAAATGTTATATTATCAGTAATAAAATCTGAATTAAAAATAGTTTTCAGAATTTTAACGCTTGTCAAATTTATGCAAACGTCCCATTTTATTTAATAACATATATTTATATACAGTTGTCTTATAAAATATATTTATATAAAAGAGTTAAGTGAAATAAATGGTTGGCTTAAATTAAATAAATAATTTAAGCTTTATATTATTTTAAACTTTTCTAAGGGTTAATGTTTAGATGCTTGAAATGAGAAGGGCAGACAAAAAACATATTTACTTTTTTTATATATGCAGCAGATTTATTGTTATTTTAAGACTGTAAAGTTAAGGTATTTATGTAAATGCCCTGGTCATTTGTTTATCAAATTTGATTGTTGTTTTGACATTGTTTAATATACAGAATAGCACAGACAAGAAATCAGCTTAGCAACAGTGTAAATAAAACAAAACGCATGATAAATTAAATATATATATATATATACATACAATTGGTTAAAACTAATCAGTTAAACTGAAGAGTGAATGGCAGAAATATAAGAAACAATATTTAAAACCTAATAAACTCCAAAAATATACAAAGTACATGCCCTGTTCAATTTTAAAACAAATACTAAACTGACTGAATTTATGATTATCAATATTTTACAACTCTTCTAAAGGTTTATATTTTGATGCAGTAGACAAAAAATATATATTCACTTATGTTATATACACTAACAGTAGTATTAATATAAACATGTATTGTTTATTTATTGTATGCATAATTTGTTTTTGAAGTATTTATTATATATTTCATTATTATTATTTATATATATATATGTTTAGATACAATTGAAGTTATAAGTTTATATATATAACGCATATGACTGAATATATGTTTATTATCATCTTACAAAGTTCTATGAGTTGTTCTCTATGTTTTATATTATTTATTGAATTGCTTTTTGTAAATGTGTAATGTCCAGACTCCGATGTGTAATGCACAACTAGCAGAGCTGAGTAGATCAAATAAAATATTATATTTTTTGTTTCTCTTCATCTTCTGATCCCATATTTCTCTCTTTTTGTTTCAGATATATTGAATTTCTGTGCAAATAACTACCTGGGTTTATCCAGTCATCCCGAGGTGGTGAAGGCAGGAATAGAGGCTCTGCAGAAGTATGGCGCTGGCCTTAGTTCAGTTCGCTTCATCTGTGGCACACAGGTGAGGACAAATACTGTATTTGACCACCCTGATAGCAGTGCTTATTGATCATGTCTTAAGATATGTCTGTTCTCTAGAGCATCCACAAGATCTTGGAAGAGAAACTAGCCCAGTTTCATGAAAGAGAAGACTGCATTCTTTATGCGAGCTGCTTCGATGCTAACGCTGGTCTGTTTGAGGTCTGTTTTAACCAATCAACAAAGTAAATAGCACCACTGCTAATACACTGTAACAATACACTGGTGCTCTTTGCTTTAGGTCCTGTTGGGTCCCGATGACGCAGTGTTGTCTGATGAACTAAACCACGCCTCTATTATCGATGGCATTCGATTGTGCCGTGCCAAGAGGTTCCGCTACAAACACATGGATCTGAATGACCTGGAAGAAAAGCTGAAAGAAGCACAGGTAGATTACTGGATTTCATGCAAATCAGAGGTTGCACTGCAAGCTTCAAGTGGTTTATGCACATGCTGATATTTAAATAATGTTTTACTAAATGTACTGTTTTGGTTTGACGTGTGGTAATGATTTCTTGGATGAAAAACTGAAAATATAAGGCAACGATTTAAGTCAACAATTAGAAATGTGTAAACTTAAGTAATTCACAACGTTTTAGTTTCTGGGTTGATTAACTTTATTTATTTATGTACAGTCCTCCCGTCTGAGGTTGGTGGTCACAGACGGCGTGTTCTCCATGGATGGTGATGTGGCTCCTCTGCAGGGTATCTGTGATCTGGCTGAGCAGTACAGTGCCTTGGTGTTCATTGATGAATGTCATGCCACGGGATTCTTGGGTCCTCGTGGTCGGTGAGTATACAGGGGGGAAAAAAGCTAGCAAAACATTCATATATATATATATATATCTCAAAAAATAGAATATGGTGAAAAATATATTTTTTGATGTAACTTATTTCAAAAAAGTAGAACTTTCATATGGTGAAAAGTTATTTTTTTCTAGATGTAACTTATTGCATGAAAAGTCAAAACAGTGAAACTTTCAATTTTTAGATTTATTGCATGAAAAGTAAAACACTTAAAAGTTTTTTGTTTTAATTTTGATGATTAGAGCTTACAGCTAATGAAAAATCAGTATCTCAAAATATTAGAATATTTACATTTGAGTTTCAATAAATGACCATCCATACAGTATACATTTTCCAGCAGGACTAGGCACCTGCCCACACTGCCAAAGGTACCGAAAGCTGGTTTAATGACCATGATGTTACTGTGCTTGATTGGCCTGATTCGCCTGAGCTGAATCCCATAGAGAATATATGGGGTATTGTCAAGAGGAAGATGAGAGACACCAGACCCAACAATGCAGATGACCTGAAGGCCGCAATCAAAGCAACTTGGGCTTCCATTACACCTGAGCAGTGCCACAGGCTGATTGCCTCCATGCCCACGCCGCATTGATGCAGTAATATTGCAAAATGCAGCCCAACCAAGTATTCATGCAAAAGGAGTGCCAACCAAGTATTGAGTGCATAGAATGAACATACTTTTCAGAAGCCTGGCATTTCTGTTTAAAAATATTTTTTATTGATCTTATGTAATATTCAAATTTTCTGAGACACTGAATTTTGGGTTTTCATTATCTGTAAGCCATAATCATCAAACATTTCAATCATTGAAATATTTCACTCTATGTGTAATGAATTCATAAATATTGACAAAAAATTATTGACTTTTCATGATAATATTGACCTTTTTCATGATATCATTTTTTTTTATATGTACCTGTGTGTGTGTGTGTGTGTGTGTGTGTGTGTGTGTGTGTGTGTGTGTGTGTGTGTGTGTGTGTGTGTGTGTGTGTGTGTGTGTGTGTGTGTGTGTGTGTGTGTGTGTGTGTGTGTGTGTGTGTGTGTGTGTGTGTGTGTGTGTGTGTGTGTGTGTGTTTATAAATGTATAATTAACAGCTTTAAATCAATATTTTTATGTATATTCATCGTTTTTATAGATTATCATTAGCAAGGCTTTATGAAATCCCTCAGATTAAGTAAACAGTCTTGTACCTTTGCCCTTTTTGGGGGAAAATTTTAACCCTGGTTTTTTTTTTTTTTTCAAATCAAAGTTGTTAATGTAGTGATTCATCTTGTAGCTGGTTGATTTGGTTCATGGCTTTATTATTATTTAATGAATACACTTTTAAAAAGATAAGAAATTGTTTTTCCAGAATGAAGGAAGCAGAAAAATAAGCAGGCATCGATGCACTCTGCCAAAATATTATCTTATATCATATTATATTACAAGTGGATGTTCATGCGTTTATTTCCCTCAGAGGAACCGATGAGCTGCTGGGAGTGATGGACAAGGTGCACATTGTGAATTCCACTCTGGGAAAAGCACTGGGAGGAGCTGCTGGTGCGTATGGATATCAAACATCATCTGAAGCACAGTTTTACATAGTCAAGCTACTATATCACACAAAATAACACATTAAATGATAAAGTTCCTTTGCTAATAAGGCTGAAGCAATTTCAGTCCTTTCAAACACGTATATTGCTAACTCTCTGTCAGGTGGTTACACTGTCGGACCCAAGGCTTTGATTGAGCTTCTGAGACAGCGGTCTCGTCCGTACCTCTTCTCAAACTCCTTCCTCCTCCCGTGGTGGGATGTGCCACCCGTGCTGTGGAACTGCTGCTGGCATCCAATGAAATCGCTCAGTCCATGGCAGCTAAAACCATGAGGTAGGACTGGAGTGATATTTGTAGATTTGGTTACACCCTTTGGCTTGTGTTATTGTGGACAGCAAATAAGCAGTAGAGTAAAACTAACAGAGTTTGCTGTTCAAAGCAGCAGATGACATTGCTGTCAAAACAAAAAGAGCTGACTTTTGCTGGTTCAGTATGAAAGTGTGCATGCTTTTAAGAATAAAGGATTTTGGAGTTCATTGAGCTAATGATAACAATGGTCTTTCTATTGTCTTTCCTTTTCTTCTTTCCCAAAGGTTCAGAAACAACATGACCCAGGCAGGGTTCACCATTTCTGGCACAGCTCATCCCATCTGTCCTGTGATGCTGGGAGACGCTCGTCTGGCTTCACTTATGGCTGACGACATGCTAAAACTTGGTAAAACTTCATGCATATACTATTTTTTTCTACAAAATAAAGTATGCAAGCTCGGCAGCCTGTTTAAAACAATGGTTTTCTCACTTTGTCATCAGGAGTGTATGTGGTCGGTTTCTCCTTCCCAGTCGTTCCCAAAGGAAAAGCCCGCATTCGAGTCCAGATCTCTGCAGCTCACACTGACGAGGACATTGATCGTACCGTAGATGCCTTCGTACAGACCGGCAGGAAGCATGGTGTCATTTCCTAATGTCAGAAACACAACTGGCAAAGTTGTGGACTATTAGAGTGAGGTTTAAGTTACATATCAAAGCAAAACATGCTACTGCGATCAGCGAAGGTCAAAGGATATTTGTATATTTTCAGTATTGACAGAATAAATGACTTTCTCTATGATTAATAGTTGCTTTTTTTACAGCAGCCTTCTACACCAGCTATATACCAAATGTGTCTTGACTTTTTTCAGCTAAGACATGTCACATTAGCATTATTAGCAAGTTTGTAAAGATCATGCTCATGCTGCAGCTGTCCATAGGTGGGTAAAAATAAAAAAGTTATGCCATTTAATGTCTTCTCTGATTATTTACATGAGGGTAGTTGACTACTTAAATGTACTACTTTCATAACCTACAAAATACAAGTCCTGAAAGATACTCTGTCTCTCTTACAGCTGTATAAAATCAGACATACATCTTGGTGTTGAATAAACAAAAAGCCCTTTGTACAGTGCAATGTCCATACAAACAACATGCTGACAGGGGGCATGTTGTCACAATGGAAACCTGTCATTATTTCACAACAGACCTTTTTTTAATGACAAATAGTCAAGTCAAGCAATTAAGAAACAATTAATGGAACCGCTAAAATGTAAAAGTAGTCTAAATGTCAAACACATAAATACTGTAATTAAGGGGTGTAACATTTAAACCTGATGTCAAACTTGTCCTAACACAACAGTACAAGTTTTAAGAAATCTACTTTGATTTCATATCGGTATTCTGTATGTCAGCTTGGTTTAGCGTTCACTTGTTTACGAAACTGTTGTAACTGTGATGTGATAACATGAGTTTTAGTGTACTGTAGAGACTAAATTTCACTATTTTTTAAAATTAAGATTTGTGTAATTTGACTTTTGTCTTAAAACCTTACAGTTACTTTGCTTTCTATTGTATAATTATTCACATTTATTTTTATATAAATAATATTTTGTTGATATAACTGTAAGCTGGCTTGTCTCCTTTCAACAAAAGCTGAAATTCCGCGCCAAACTGAACAGCTATTTCCGGTCCCTGCACTTTGCTTTGTGAGTTTCCCGCCAGTACGCCACTTTGGAACCACCTTTTTCATGACGTAGGTACGTCAGAACGCAGTGTGGACCAATAAGCGGGTCTGAAAATGTTTGTGAGGGTGGGGTCTGAGTTCGGCGCGAGGCAAGTCTAGAGGTTTTGCCGCGAAATCCAGTGCGCGTGTTGCAGGGAGACACTTGTTTCTGTTCCACACTGCGTTATAGCAATATTTAAGCGTAACATTGACAGCGCTTGTTTAAGTAATATCTTATCGCTCGTTTATTACAAGGAGTCTGAATATCAGCAGCATGTCGGGGTTTGATGATCCAGGAGTTTATTACAGTGATAGTTTTGGAGGAGGTGAAGGCATCGGCGATGAGGGGGTCGTGAAACGCAGTCACATCAAAAAGAAGTTCCGTGAGTTTTTGAGACAATTCCGAGTCGGCACCGATCGCACTGGATTCACCTACAAATACAGGTATTGCGTTATCACGGGCTTTTCTTGCGTCTTGGCGGTTCTTTTTTCACAGGGACAAAATACGTTTGCATTAGTACTTATAATTTGTCTGCGTTAATCTTTGATTATTGTTTATGTTATTATTATATCCCATCCAGACTGATTTTCATTGTCCCGTGTTAAATTTGTTGCAGCTTCGCCTTTAACTTCTGTCCGATTCGCGAACGCTTTGTTCTGTTTGAGTGATTCGGTTGAATCGATTCATATCATGTTGGGTTGTCTTCGCAAAACGTTTATCTCACGTAATTTCTGATGTGCATTATAACCCTAAAATATTAATTAAATATCAAAAATTTAATTCTGCGAGCAAATGAGTGATGGCACTAGCGAAGCGGGGACTCGTTTCTGAATCGGTTCAATGAAAAGATTTGTTCGAAAGAACCGATTCATCTTTAAACGAATGATTTCCCCTAATATAATGAACAATAGCTTATTGAACAGAGTTTGACAAATTTGTGTTTATATAGTTTAAATACTTTAGGACACTGTTAATTGTGTTTTTGGTTTCCAGAGATGAACTCAAGAGGCACTATACTTTGGGAGAGTACTGGATTGAGGTGGAGATGGAGGATCTGGCCAGTTTTGATGAAGATCTGTCAGACTGTCTGTACAAACTGCCCACTGAGAACTTGCCTTTGGTAAGGACAGACTTGCAGTAATAACTTTCCATAGAAATATTGGAAATCTTACTGAAGTTGGGTTGGGTTTGTTTACAGCATACCAAGATATTATATCGATATTGATATTATTATCAAGTGTTTATCACTTTCCAGCATGCTGTATTATATTTATGAAATGCGTAAGTGCCATTGAACATCAGCGGTTTGCTATAGTTCACACTCATTGATTTACAGTTGGAGGAGGCGGCGCAGGAAGTGGCTGATGAGGTCACACGTCCACGGCCAGCAGGAGAAGAGACTGTGCAGGACATACAGGTCATGCTGAAGAGCGACGCCCACCCGGCCTCCATCCGCAACCTGAAAGTGAGAAAACAAACTCTTAAGACCATTTGATGCAAAGCGCCATCGTTTTTTACTCCACTTGTTTTTGTGCCTCAGTGTGCCACGTTCATACTTCTCCATTACCTTTCTAAGTGTTTTTTCTACCTGTCTCTATCCTCTTTTGCAGTCGGAGCAGGTGTCACGTCTCGTGAAGATTCCTGGTATTATCATATCCTCTACGGCTGTGAGGGCCAAAGCCACCAAAGTGTGTCTGCAGTGCCGCGGATGCAGAGCGGTTATCAGCAACATTCCCCTGCCACCAGGACTGCAGGGTTACGCTCTGCCCCGCAAGTGCAACACGTTCGTATTTTACTCAATACTCAGTTTATTTTTAACTAACTTCACTCAGTTTAGAAATACTGTTGCACTAATCCAGTATATGCTGGTATGACAATGAACTTAAATACAATTACATCTTAATACAGAATAAGCATCGCATGTTTTTACACCTGTAATGTGTTTTTGTCCCACAGTGAGCAGGCGGGCCGTGTCAAGTGCCCCGTGGATCCGTATTTCATTATTCCGGACAAATGCGCGTGTGTGGATTTCCAAACTCTGCGTCTGCAGGAAGCTCCTGATGCCGTTCCACACGGAGAGATGCCACGACACATGCAGCTCTACTGCGACAGGTACAAGTTGTCACATGATGCATAAATGTTTTTTGTCGGTAAACTATATTGTGAATGTAACGTCGTGAGCACATGCTTTCACTGCATTATGAATAGAATTTATTAGGAAGTCATTCGAATGTTAACTAAAAATAGTTCAGAGTGTGTCTGAACTAATCATTTGAGTGAATGATTCAAAGACACATTCATAAAGACGCTTGTTGAATTTGAAACGGCATACTGTTATTATTACTGTCTTTTTATGACAGAAATAGTAATTATTGCGTGTTAGTATGTGGTTCTGAATTCAGCAATGAATCGGCTGTTTTGAATAAATGGTTTGACTTAAGGGATGGTTCACCCAAAAATGAAAAATGTCCTCATTTTACTTGGCTCATGTCATTCCAAGCTGCTATGTCTGTCTTCTGTGGACCGCGAAGCAAGTGATTTTGAAGAATGTTAGTAACCTGACAGTTTCTGTTCCGTGTGGTCAAACCATCCAGTGGAAATCAATGGGAACCGAAACGGTTGTGTTCTGCAGAAAGAATAATGCAAACAGGTTTGGAATGACATGAGGGTAAATGAAGACCCACTTTTAGGTGAAATATCATTTGAAGAACTTAGTGAACGTTAAGATGCATATTTTACCTTTGTGAACATCAATGACTGATTCATTAAAGAGTTAGTTCACTCAAAAATGAAAATTCTGTCATTAATTACTCACCCTCATGTCGTTTCAAACCCGTAAGACCTCCGTTCATCTTCTGAACACAAATTAAGATATTTTGATTAAATCTGAGAGCTCTCAGACCCTCCATAGACAACAAGAGTCCTTACACGATCAAGGTCCAGAAACGTAGGAAGGAAATCGGTGAAATAATCCATGTGACATTCAACCGTAATTTTGCGAAGCTATGAGAATACTTTTTGAATGCAAAGAAAACAAAAATAACGACTTTATTGAACAGTTCTTGAACAGAACTACGTCAGCGTTGCGCCATTTTGGAGAATATCCGCTGGACGGAAACTGCGTGCAACTGTAATATCGTAAATGCATTTATGCCAGTGGTGCACTGCATTAAATAGTAAATATACCGAAATGCTGCTTCAGATGTAGCTATTGTGCCACCTCTGCAATGCAAAGATGACTTTTGTCGATACTGGTTTCATTTGATTGTAATAGCCTATAATGTCTTGTTTTTCTCATTTAAAGTAATGATTAAATTAGATATTGACACAGTGTACATTGAACACTGTAATCCAGAAATGAAAGGCGCAGAACAAAAACCTGCTGAAATGTAGTTTTTGTTTATTGATTTGAAATTTGATTCTAAATTAAGAATCAGTTTTGAATCAAATTATGACCACGATAATCAAATCGATTCATAAGATTCCAGACCGCTAATTTTTTTGCCGCTTTTCCATTCCCAGGTACTTATGTGACCGTGTAGTACCAGGGAACAGAGTAACTGTCATGGGCATCTACTCCATCAAGAAGGTGGCTCAGATCAAGGCCAAAGGTCACGATAAGGGAGCAGGCGTGGGCATCCGAGCAGCTTACCTGCGTGTTGTCGGCATTGAAGTGGACACTGAAGGAGCAGGTGGGGAAACTTCAGTTTTTTTTGGTTTAAAATGGCATCTCTCTTTAGCCATTCTCATGTTCTTCTCCTCGTCTTTCAGGCCGTGGAGCCTCTAGTTTAGTTTCTCCTCAGGAGGAAGAGGAGTTGAGGGCTCTGGCTTCCTCTCCCTCCGTCTATGACTCCCTCGCTCGCTCTCTGGCCCCGTCCATCTACGGCAGCGATGACCTGAAGAAAGCCATAGTGTGTCTTCTGTTTGGGGGCTCCAGGAAGAGGTGTGAAAACATGCTTCCTCTTCCCAGCTTGTGTGTTTGTGCCATCTTTCTAATCGGCATGGAACTGTTTTTGTTAGGTTGCCTGATGGTTTGACACGCAGAGGTGATATAAACTTGTTGATGTTGGGAGATCCAGGCACAGCCAAGTCACAGTTGCTGAAGTTTGTGGAGAGATGTTCTCCGATTGGGGTAAGACTGTGACAAAGATGCACCATCATATTCTTGCCTTTCCCATTCAAATTAATTTCTTCATACGAGCAACACAAAGAGATGCTATATATAATCTGTTTCAATGTGTGAGTGTATATATACATATTTATATTATTTATACACACATACATACATACATATATATATATATAGAGAGAGAGAGAGAGAGACAATAGTCCATGCTATATTCAATATTTATGTAATACTACTTGACATTTAATAATGACGTGTAGGGCTGCATGATATTTTGCATGTATAGTCATGCGCATCTCGTCAGTAAAGACGGTTCTGTGATTAGCCGTAAATCTCCTTCAGCTGTTTTCAAACGGAGCGGCATTTAATACACAGAGCCATATTATGCAGCCCTAATGACATGCATTATATTATGAAATAATGTATGCTACATTAAGTGTAAACAATAAACATGTATTTTATGGCAAAGTAACATTTATGTTGATTTATATTTAATGTGGCATGCATTATATTTGATCATAATGCGTGTCATTGTTACACATTATGAATATTTAATATAGGGCATGCAATATTTTATATAATGTATACATTTATATAATCTAGTATTAAATTATGTCTCTGTATATTTAGTTTGACATTCAGTATGTTTTAGAACATAATTGTATGTAATCATATAATGATAAATTGTGTGTGTGCTTGGTCTTCACTTACATAAATGTTTCTTATGATGGAGAGTGTGCATTAAAGTGATGGTCTCTGTTAGGTCTACACGTCTGGTAAGGGCAGCAGTGCTGCTGGTTTGACAGCCTCCGTGCTGCGAGACCCCGTCACTCGTGGTTTTGTCATGGAGGGGGGTGCTATGGTGCTGGCTGATGGAGGAGTGGTCTGCATTGATGAGTTTGACAAGGTTGGACTTCCAAGCAATCTGGACTTCCAGAACATGCATATTGTGTTCTTGCAGTCTTATGCTAAACTATTGTTTTCTTTTTTTTTTGATAGATGAGAGAAGATGACCGGGTCGCCATCCATGAGGCCATGGAGCAGCAGACCATTTCTATTGCAAAGGTACCAGGCATTTTCATTTAATTGCATTAACCAATAGAAATCCACTATTTCTTCAGCTTACGGTCTCATCAGACTGATACATTTCTTTGATTAACGCTTGTGTGTTCACCTCAAGGCTGGCATCACCACCACTCTGAACTCCCGCTGCTCTGTATTGGCCGCTGCCAACTCCGTGTTCGGCCGCTGGGATGATGCAAAAGGAGGGGACAACATTGACTTCATGCCCACCATTCTGTCTCGATTCGACATGATCTTCATCATCAAAGACCAGCATGACCATCAGCGTGACATGGTGGGAACAAAACAACCCCTGCTTACAGATTCCGTTGAAGAGCTTGATTTTAAATGCGCTAATGCACAAGCCTGGGTTTTTCTTTAGACTTTGGCCCGGCACGTGATGAATGTTCACCTGAGCGCTCGGACGCAGACGGAGGGTGTCGAGGGAGAGATAACTCTGGCCACGCTGAAGAAATACATCGCCTACTGCAGAACGTAAGTCTGGATCATAGTCTATAAACACGGCGTGAAATATCATTCATCAGTGTTTTGTATATCGAAACAAAAATGCATTAAATCACACAGGAAATGTGGACCACGTCTGTCTGCGTCCGCCGCAGAGAAACTGAAGAACAGATACGTGCTGATGAGGAGCGGAGCGAAGGAACACGAGAGAGAGACTGACAAACGTGTGTCCATCCCCATCACCGTCAGGTGAGCACTCAGCTCTATTATGAGCTTGTCTTTACTCACTTTCTTCCTAGATGTGTATTTATACCTCCTGCATGTAGTTCTGGAGTTATTTACAGTATATTCTTGCTGGTGGTCTGTCGTCCTGCAGGCAGCTTGAGGCCGTGGTGCGCATTGCAGAGTCTCTGGCTAAGATCAAGCTGCAGCCCATCGCTGGAGAGGAAGAGGTGGACGAGGCTCTGAGACTCTTCCAGGTGTCCACGCTGGACGCGGCTCTGTCCGGCAGTCTCTCCGGTGAGTGTGATGGTCTTTCAGGCCGGGAATAAACTGCAGTATTTCTAATCACAGTAGATTGCTTATGGAGCACTAGGAAACTCTGAAACAATGTTAAGTACATGACAGAAAGCCAGCCCTGTATACGTGTCCGTGGAGAGTGATGCAGCAGTGCTGTATGTTTGTAGGTGTTGAAGGATTTACCACTCAGGCGGATCAGGAGATGATCTCTCGCATAGAAAAGCAGCTGAAGAGACGCTTCGCCATCGGCTCCCAGGTGTCTGAACACAGCATCATACAGGATTTCACCAAACAGGTGAGTTAAAGCTCCTCAAATCACTGTTTTAGTTAATACATTGTGTATATGTGTGATTGCATTGTCAATAAAATGCTTTTCTCCTCAGAAATATCCAGAACACGCCATTCACAAAGTCCTTCATCTGATGATGAGGAGGGGTGAGCTGCAGCACCGCATGCAGAGGAAGGTTCTTTACAGGGTCAAGTAGACCATGTTTAGTGATTGTGTTTGTGTCTTATTGTTCAGTCAGCAGAACCCGAGCTCTGATGGGCAGATGAAAAATGATACACAATTCAGATTTATTGTACATAGCTGTTTGGACACTTTATTGCTGGAGAAATGTCCTGTTTATCCTTCTCACTGTTTGCGGAGAAATGATTCTCATCTTGCTCTGTCAAAGCTTGGTATGAATGGAGTATGTTACCATTGTGACGGTATGCTTTACTGTCTTCATATGGTTTTTCAGTGGAAAAAAATTAAATCTAATTTGATTGTCAAGTCGGTGTCAAAGTAAAGATATGGTCATGTTTTGTATGGAAACATAATAAAGCATTTAATAAATTATTTCTGTGTGTCTCCTTGCAAAAATGACAAATCAGTGTGAAACATAAGAAACAGCTTTATTGCATTTCACAGAAATACATTGAAAGCAATTACAAATGTAAATTAAGACCATGAAACTGTTAACGACATTTTAAAATTCACTTTTTTAATGACTTGATGCACCTGATTTATTACTGGGTGCATGTTTTATAATATCCATGATTCGTGTTTGGTAAAGATCGGCCTGTAGATTTGACCTCATCATAGTATTAAGATAATGTTATGTATTAAAAAGCATAAACTCCCATTCCAACAGTTGCCAAAGTGATAGCCACACCCAAAGTGAACTGAAGCACTGGAGAGCTGGAGAAGGTGTTGACCTTGGCTGCATCATTTCCTTCGTCACCTGAACAAAAGAAAAACAGTATCATAACATTAAATATTTACAGTTTCAAAGCATTTAATGATTTCTATTTCTTGAAACTCACTTGAAGCTTCCCCTGTGATGCTCAGGATTTTCTGAAGATCATCGAAAACCTGTTTGAAACGACAAACATTACATCAACCTTTAAAGTCTCACCTCTTTGTCTGTATATCCCAAAAGTTTGGGGTTTGTAAGATAAGATATGGCAAGTCAAGTTCACCAAGGGTGTATTTATTTGATCTAAAATACAGTAATACTATGAATATTATATTCTTACAATTAAAAATAACTTTCTATTGTAATATATTTTATAATGTAATTTATTCCTGTGATGCAAAGCTGAATTTTCAGCATCATGACTCCGGTCTTCAGAGTCACGTGAAATCATTCTAATAAGCTGCTCAAGAAACATTTAGCATTATTATTAATGTTGAAAACAGTTGTGCTGCTTCATTTAGTTTTTTCAGAATTATTTGATGAATAGAAAGTTCAAAAGAACCGCATTTATTTGAAATCTAAGTATTTTGGGACGTAACTGTCTTTACTGTGACTTCTGATAAAGCTAATGCATCCTTGCTTCTTAAAAGTATTAGTTTCTGATAAGTAAGTGTAAGATGTCATTGCTCACCTCGATGTTGAACTCAAAAGCTCTGCTGGCCTCGTCCAGCACTTCCTGTTTCTGCTGCTCTGTTAACTCAATGCTGTTCATTCTGCTCCTGTACAGCTGCTTGAATCTGTTGGGGCTCGTCACTCCAGGAAACATGAAGAATAAAACTCCCTTGTCGCCGCTCAGTCCCAAAGACTTCTGGGTGATTTTACCCAGCACTTGTCCTCCTGACAAATCACCAAGATAGCGCGTATATGTATGTGCCACCAGGAGATCCGGGCTGTTCTTGCCAATCTAAAGGGGAACCAAGAGCACTGAGTTATAATGAGAATCACTGGAACGTAAATTCAATTTCATTTCCTTAAAGAGATCGTTCCCAGACTCGCCTCTCTCAGTCTCTGGGTGTATCTGTGAGTGGCAGCAGGCACTGTTACTCTCTTCCTCCAGTGGGGTCCGAAGAAGTGCTCCAGGTCCAGCTCCAGAGACTCCAGTCTGGCCAGCTCCTGGGGGAAGTAGATGGGCTGAACCGCCGGGTGATCAGCGTTCCTCTCCAGCTCTTCCTCGAGCGCTCGGTAGATCTCATACAGAGAACACAGCAGGAGCTGGAAACACATTCATTTACATAAAGTTAAATTTTTAGTTCTCCAAAAAGTCTTCAGGGATAGTTCACCCCATATATATATATATATATTGTTATCATTTACTCAGCCTCAAGTTGTTCCAAATCTGTAGCATGAAGTCAGTGGCAACCAGAAATAGTGTGGTTACCATCAACATTATTCAAAATATCTTCTTTTGTGATCAACAGAAGGAACTCAAAAAAATTATTCAGCAATAGTACTAAATATTCCCCCATCAATATAAAAAGTAGCATGGTAAGATATATATATATATATATATATATATTACATGGTTTTGACAAAGTAAATTTCACCAAATCTGCATTTATTTGAGCAGAAAATACAGTAAAAACAGCAATACTGTGAATATTACATTCTTACAATTAAAATAACTTGTTTTAATATATTTTAAAATGTAATCTTTCCCTCTGATCAAAGCTGAATTGTCAGCATCATTCCTAACTCACCAAGTTATATAAATTTTATTTTATTTAATTTATTATAAATATAATTTTTAATGTTTATTATTTGTATCCAGTAAATTTGTCAATAATCAAAGAAACAATCGAAGTTCAATCAGTTATCAGTCCTTAGATGGTATATGGTAGTTGATATATGCCATATAGCGCTGAATAGTACTGCCATATTACATGCTTTAGTTATAATTCATATTAGAATGTTCTTAAAAACATTACTTTAAGCCCCGTTTTTTGTTTGATATGTATTTGATCGAATAGCTGCAGAACCATGTATTGATTGTCTGTAGGTTTACCTTATACTGTGTTTGCGTGATCTGGCCTTTCTGGTAGTTGAGCATCAGTTGTGTGTTCTCAGCTCGGACGTGACTGTCTTTGGTGGCTGCTTTTATTTGCTCAGACAGATCACTGAGGAGAAAACACGACACGGTCCCTCATTAGTATTTAACTGAACAGATATGCTTATGCTGCGACATCCACTACATCTTCAATTGTTACACATCTGCTTCGTTTTTCGGTATGATTTCATTCAGGCTTGAATAGTATTCTTATGATGAAAATAAAATAACTTTACCTGCCAGTGGCATCTTTTGGTTTGCTTTTGGCGGATTCCATTCCTAAAACAACAGATATTGTTATGAAACGTCACCTTGTGCCCTGTAACAGATCTAAATGAAGTTTTGACATGGTCTTACTTGTGCTGTTGTGTTTCCTGCAGTAGATGTATTGCCTTCACAGCGCTCTCGGTGGCTATTATTTCTCTGACCGCCTCACTTCATCTTTATATGTTGTCCTTCCCATCTGAGTCACTAGATTTAGCGAGAAGAGAAGTGGAAAGGTTGAGGCAGTTCCACTTTCTTCTAACCATGACTGGACGCAGCAGTTTCTCATGACTAAGCGATGTGGGTCACATGAGGCTAAACTAATCTGACCAGCAGCACAAGTTGTTTGAACCCGTTTGTTTATAGGGTCATAAAGTTTGAGAGTGCGCTGGAAAGTATATTATTAAAGGTATCACGTCTTATAAAGTTCAAAATGTTTGTGTGTTGTGGGTGTCTGAGTGTGAACTATGATTTCATGACTGTGCTGTTTCGCTATTATCTAACTTAATCAGGACGTGCACATTACTCCCTTGTTAAAACCTCAAAACCATGACAATGCACACAGCTACTTACTGCCTGAGAAAAGACTACAAGGAATACAAAGACATTTTTCATGCAATTAAAATACATTTTAGTTTTAAAAGATTTTAAATTGATCAAATAAAGAAAAATACTTTATATAAAAATAAAATTAACACTTTATATACATTTTTTATTATTATTACTTCTCTTTTATAGTCTCACCATTTTAATTGTCTGCAATCAAAAAGTAATTTTTGATTAGTAATATAAATTGCTACGGACTTAATTTGTACAACTTTAATAGCGATTTTCACAATATTTAGATTTTTTTTTGCACCTCAGATTTCACATTTTCAAATAGTTGTATCTCAGCCAAATATTGTCCTATCCTAACAAACCATACATCAATGGAAAGCTTATTTATTCATATGATAACAACAATGGCCGAGTATAAATCTAAAAAAAGACCCCTATGACTGGTTTTGTGGTCCAGGGTCACAAATGCGCTGAAGCCATAAGAACAAAAAGTCTTGGCATAAGAATCCTCAGAGTGGGCGTGAACTATGTTGGATTTAGCCACGCCTCTCTACTCTCTCATTGGTTCGCGTTCGACGTCCATCCTGTCGTGACGTCAACAGTACGCTCTGTCTTCTGCCTGTGGAAGATGTTATGAAACCCGTGCAATCGCAAAGATGTAGTTCACAGAATGCCTGCTGTTTATTTCCATATTTTCTGTTTCTGAAGGTTCTCAGGAACAGCTGTAGTTGTCGGTAGGTTGATTTAATGTCAATATATTTACACTATACAGTGTTTTTTCACTGTCTCGTATGTGCTGGATGTTGCCTCATCCTCATTATTGGAACGAGGAGCCATGCTTGACTGTATCAGAAAATAAGTAAATGTATTTTATAGTTTGTATTCTTAATTACTGTGTTTGCCTTTATGCTTAGTTGTGTGTTTATTGTATATATTTTATTATATGAAGTAGATATAGTTTAAAAGCTTATTCATGCATGCAACCCCAATGAGTTTCTTTAAAATAGAAGAGAGTGCTTGATTCATTATCTGTAATGATCTTAAGGTAAAGCCTCTGTTACAGATAAAGCTTGTGGCTTTAATCTTTTGTTTTTATATCCATCCCCAGGCCTCATGAGTGTGATTCAGCCTCTCTGCAGGCTCCTGTGTGTCCTGGTCCTGGCCGGTTCTGGTTCTGGTCTTCATGGCCGTAATAACAGCGTGAGCCATGAGTACTGTGTGCTGGGAGCTGGACCCGCTGGGCTCCAGATGGGCTACTTTCTGTCCAGGAGCCAGAGAGATTACATCATTCTAGAGCGAAACACAGGACCAGGCAGCTTCTTCCAAATGTGCGTGACATCTGAATGAAAAAGGACATTTCTCAAACTGAGCTAGAATGATTTGACTTGGATTATAAATTACATCATTGCACGCTACTACAGTGAAAGGGGAAAAATTACAGAAAACAAAAACATTATATATTGTGGTCACAAATTAAGAATATGTTGCAAGTTTAATTTCTTCCTTCATTTTAGTTAAATCATCGTCACAAATCAAGAATCTGTTCCCTAATTTGTCCACTCACTTCAGTAAAGTGCGACCACTTTGGACTAATTAATTTCCTGTTTTAATTAAATCAAACAAGGGAACAAATTCTTAATTCATGGCTATGATAAACATAGTTTTCTCTGCATGTCACGTGAAAAGGCTTAATAGAAAATAATTAAATATAACACAATTTTTTCTTCAATTTGTATTAATATTTAAAGTCAACGGTTTCATTATTGCATATTAATCTAAAGAATAATACAAATACCCTGTTTGAAATAAAACTGGTTCCAAATTCTGCTGGCTGAGAGGAAAATTGAAATAAGTTGTTAAAGTCACTTTTTTACTTTCTTTGTTTCTTGAAGTTGAATCATGTCTTATTTACTGTAATCTTTTCAGATATCCTCGCCACAGAAAGCTCATCAGCATTAACAAAATATACACAGGGAGGAGGAACAAGGAATTCAACTTGCGTCATGATTGGAACTCCCTGTTGAGTGACAGGCCCGACCTGCTGTTTCAGCGAATAAGCCGAGAGCTCTACCCCAGTGCCGATGACTTCCCACGTTACCTCTCGATGTTTGTGAAGGAGCTGGGACTGAAGGTGAAATATGGAGCTGATATAGGGACAATCAAAGCGTCAGGTTTTAACGGAAAGCAAGGCTACATTCTGACCGCTCAGAATGGTGTCCGTTATCAGTGCAGGTTTGTATTTAATTAATAATATTTTCATGTGTCTTTGAAATCCCTTCATGATGTTTATATCATTTACAATCCCTGTTTGTCTCTGTAGTGTCCTGTTGGTGTCCACTGGCCTTTGGGTTCCTCAGCAGGTGGATTTTCTTGGCTCTGACCTGGTGGAGGGTTACGAGTCTATTCCCACTGACCCTGAGGAGTTTAAAGACCAGGCTGTGTTAATCCTGGGCAAAGGAAACTCTGCCTTTGAGACGGCACAGAGCATCTTGGGTAGAGCGAGCCGGATTCACTTGTATAGTCCCAGCCCTGTACGCCTCGCATGGCAGACACACTATGTTGGGGACCTCAGGTATTTATTCCACCCTGTCCAACTTATTGCATAATGCATAAAATTAATGTTTTCAAGCCTGTAATTAAAATGCACAAGTGATGTATCTATCTATGTTTCATCAGCTGTGCTTTATAAATAATTACACTATTGTCAATAGACAATGGACCTTTTTTGGCCTTGGAACTTCACTAATGTGACCACACCGTAAGTTGAAATGAACATTTCTGTTTTTTAGGGCAGTAAACAATGAGCTTTTAGACACGTACCAGCTGAAATCTCTAGACGGTCTTGTAGAGGGAAGACTGGAGGATATTGCCATTGTCCGTAGGGAAAAAGATGGAGGGAAGAGAAGAACAGCAAAGAAAAGAAGTCAAAAATCAACGGAGGGAAAGGAGCAGCTGTATTTAACTCTCACTGAACTTCTTGACAACAATGGCAACAACAGTTCAAAGGTCACTGGGCAAAATCTGCCTGGTTACCACACTGATAACTTCTCACTCAGACAGCCGTATGACCGAGTGATCCGATGCCTGGGCTTTCGTTTTAACTTCTCCATTTTTGATGGGTAAGATCAACAGTTGAAATTATGAATATGACAAGCAGCTGTAAAAATACATTAAACCTATTTGAAAAGTTTGAAAAGTCAATTAAAACAATGTTTTTATTTTTTAAAAATTACATAATCTTCTGTACATCTTATGAAAAATTGCTTTATGCTTAAAAAATGCTGTATTCATATTATATGTTGAATACTAATATTTTTGTGATAGTTGTGATACACTACCATTCAAATGTTGGGCTAAGATTTAATAATACTTTTATTCAGCAAGGAGGCATTAAATTGATAAAAAAGTGACAATAAAGACATGTATAACATAAAAAAAATATTCAAACAAATGCTGTTCTTTTTTAACTTTCTTTGCATCAAAGAACCCTGAAAGCAATTGATCAGGGGTTCCAAAAACAACAACATTTCAACATTGCTAATAAAAAGAACCATTATTAATAATTTAGCACCAGTAATAATTGATAACAACTGAGCAGCAAATCAGCATATTGATGATATCTGAAGGATCATGTGACACTTTAAAATATCAAAATAGGAAAAAAAAATGATCTTCCATCTTTATTGACCCTCTTACTTCTAGCACTCTCTATTCTAAATCTATTTTATTTTTCTATTTAAAAAAACAACAACCTAGGTTTCTTTTTTTTCTATTCTATCTACTTGTTTCTTTAAAAAAAAAGGCTACCTTGCCACGTGTACTGCGTTAGGCTAACCGAGACTTGTAATAGCACTTGCATGTTGTTGCTCTGTTTGTTGGTTTTTGATTGCTTCTATATTGTCCTCATTTGTAAGTTGCTTTGGATAAAGCGTCTGCTAAATGACTAAAATGTAATGTAAATGTAATTTCACAATATTACTGCTTTGCTCTATTTTGGAATCATTAAATATAGTCTTGGTGCGCTTTTTGGCTGGTAGTGTAATTATTTTCACACTAACAAAATATTTTCGGTATTTTTCCAGATCTGCACGGCCGCCCCAAAGCAGTGATGCCCGAGGCCGGTTGCCAGGAATAACAGCCTGGTATGAAGGCAGAGGGACGCCCAACATGTTTGTCCTGGGCACAGCAGCCCACTCCAGAGATTATCGTATGTCTGCTGGTGGGTTTGTTCACGGATTCCGCTACACTGGTAAGCATTGCACCTCGCTTAAACATAACATTTCAGGTTTGTCGTAAAACATACGAGGCCATAATAAAGGTCCTCTGTTTTGCTACTACAGTGCGTGCTGTTCATAAAATCCTGGAGCAACGTTACCATAACATTGCCTGGCCTGCTACAAAATTACCCATCAGCCAGCTGCAGTCCTGGATTCTTAGGAGAGTGAATGAAGCCTCTGGACCGTACCAGATGATTGGGGTTCTTGGGGACATTATTATACTGCGAGGGTGAGGGATGTTTCAAAGGATGCATGTACAATATATGTATTTGTTGGTAAGGTGTTTTTTTTACACTTAACTTTTAACATGCAAGATGACTCTTATGCTCACCAAGGCTGACTTTATTTGATAAATACATTCAGAATAAAAATCTCTACTGTCACTTTTATCAGTTTAATGCCTCCTTGCTGAATAAAAGTTAATTTCTTAAAAAAAAAATACTTACTGAACCATTTCAAACGTCCAGTGAACACTAAACTCATGGGTTGTCAAAATTGTATCTTGTAACTTCCGACCTTGACAACACATTGACCGGATTATAATTCTATCCCTCTTGTTTTCATTAAAATCCAATTAAATATGGCAACTATGATGCATGTCTTTTTTTACCTACTCAAATCTCTCCTCCTTCCTTCCACAGGTCTTACTGTGAATATCTGGAGGAGTTTCCCCTGCAGGCCCTGCCCCAGCTGTCTGCTCTATCCGGACGGCCCCTTACAGATCATGGTCTTCTGGTCTTGGTCATGCAGTACGGACTGAACCGGACTGATACGCTAGGACCAGGTCGAGCTGAGTCAGAATGGACTAAAGCCTGGAGGTCCAACTTCCTCCATCCGGTCCTGTACTACTACAACACACTACCTACAGGTGAAGAGCTGCTCTAATATGTTCTGTTGATTACTATATAGTGGATACGGTACAAAGTACGTGCATGTGTGTGTGAGATTGGGATGTTGTTGAGAAAATATTTTGGACTTTCTGTGGATATTCTACCAAAATCACATTCTGGAATATTAAAATAAGTGTGCTCTGTTTCTATAGAGAAGGATATGAGACAGCGTCCTGTTGGCTGGCCACTACCACGACCTGAGGCCGTTCATCACATGGTTGAGGACTTCTTAACTGAATGGGATCAGCCCATATCACACAGCCAACCTCTCAGACGCTTCCTCGAGCACTGCCTCCAAACTGACCTCAGGGCCTTTTATGCTGGTCAGTACAGAAATGTTCATCTCAGTCATTGGGGAACTTTTTGAGTGCCAATAATTAAAGAAAAATTATAAAAATAAAATGCTGTTTTTTAGAACGTTCAATTCATCAAAGATTCCAGAAATATGTCCCAGTTTCTACCAGGGATGTGACGATATTATAAATATCGCGATAAAGCGATATTATCGTGGTCATATGACGATATGAAAAGATAGGTCTTCCGGGGATGTATAATTTTTAAAATATATTTGTTTTGGGCCATTATGCTTTGGCACAGTAACTTATCTGCCAAACTAAATAAAACCAGCATGTTTTCACTGAAACTGGAGTTTAATTCAAAATAAAAGCTCTACTGCCGTTTCTGTCAAAATAAAAGCTTAAAAGTGGAGCATGAATTGCTGACATTTAGTGGTTTAAATGCAGTCCATATTTAAAATATCTCTTTCAAGTGTAGAAATTAGGAAAAAGTATTTTAATTTCCCTACTGTAGTGTAAATATACCCATGAAATATAATTTTTCATTTATTTTACAGTGCAATTGTTTTACAAAATATGGCTACTACCGTCATTTTTGTTACTATTATTATTATATTCTAATTTGTTTGGCTTCCTAAAGAACCCCAGGCCACCCGTTTTAGTCGACTCGGGTACGGTTCACGGGCGCGCACCTGAGGTCGGATGACAGCGTTCACATCATCCGAACGAACCGAACTCTGACGTCAATCGAATCCGGGTGCGCACCAAAAGTGCTAGTGTGAAAGCACCCTAAAACACCAGTGTGAATGCAATTTAGACTGAGACACTACATCACAAATAAAAAGAGGGTTGAGTCCCCTGTAAACTTCAATTCACTGACTTTAGTTTTCTTAGTTAAGAAACATGGGTTGGAGCTCTCAAAGTGTATTAGATCGAATAATTCAACTTTAAAATGTTACATTTTATTTTCCCCCAATTATTCATTTTTTTTTTTTTTTAAATATCGCAATAAATATTGTATCGTGAGATTTATATATCATTGCATCCCTAGTTTCTACAAAAATATGAAACGGCATGACTGTTTTCAATACTGATGATAATAATAATAAGTGTTTCTTGATCAGCATATTAAAGTGATTTCTTAAGGATAATCTCACTCAGAAGACTGGAGTAATGATGCTGAAAATCTAGATATGCCACAGTTATTTACTACACTGTTATTTAAATGTTGATAATATTTCACAATATCACTGTTTTTACTGTATTTTTGATTAAATAAATGCAGTCTTGGTAAGCAAAAGAGACTTCTTTCAAAAAATATTAAATCGAGAAGTACTTTTGACAACTGTTCTTGCAGGACTTTATCATTTATTATGTGTCCTTTTTCTTCAGAATCCTGTTTCCTTCTGTCCCTCACCAGTCGTACTCCACCCCTCTTCTGCCGTCAAGGTTATTCAAGAAAGCAGGGCATTGTGGGAAACAGCCACCTATGGCAACATGCCCGTGAGGCAGGACTCATGGCAGATCATCAGGGAGATATTATGGCCGGCGATGATACGTCAGTATCTGAATACCTGAAACATGCTGGCGCTGCAGTCGTTTCATCTATGAACTTTGACCTTTGAGGGGCATTAACACTAACGGTACCAAAGACCAAATCTCTTCTGCTAAAACCATGTTCATCTACCTCCCATTTCTCATGGAGTTTACCTTCTCAATTTACCTGCATTTCTATTGAAAACATCACACATCTAGCACCCTGAGACTGTGATCAAACATACAGTTACATGTAATCATTAGTATTGCCTTGCCATCGTTTTTATAAGCCAAAGTATAGCTTTAAATACTGTTTTATGGTGTTACAATACAATGCATAACTTATATTTATACAACTGTTAAAGGTATAAGAAAAGTATTTGTCTTGGGTTGACATGCATGTACTTATTTATAAACATAAAGACATCCCATCTCAATATCTCAATAATTTATTTCATAAAGGTTTTTAGGTGCCATATTGTTTATATATATATATATATACATGGTTGTTGTGGGGTTAAGTTTAGCGTAATACAACTTCTTTATCAGTGCTTTGGAACCCATTTAAATCCTTTCTGTTGCGCAACATTCGTAGTGTCATGCATTACCAAAATCATACAGTTCAAGAATAGTAACCCAATCACATGTGAAAATAAATCAAAAAATATTTAAAAACACTAGGAAAATACCGTGATTTGCTTTGACTTTCTGCTTTGAATGCGCATGTCCTGACGAGGATGCCGACACAGAAAGTAGACTGTTCATGCGCGATTAGCAGTCAGGGAAATGCGCGCAAGTGTAAAATAGAAATCAATGGTTGATTAATAATTTGAATAGTACATTATAACGAAACAATATCTTAAAATGAAAAGCTTTTTTTACTTCGTTTAATGTACTCTAGTAAAGTACAGATACTTAAAATGTACTTGAGTAGTTTTATTTTGGTAGCTTTTCATTTATTACAACATTCAAAGCACAATGATGCTTTTTACTTCACAGTCTTATTAAAAACATATCGTTCCTCTTTAATATATCACGATGTGCTCGAGACGCAGAAGCTGTGTCTGATTCATGAACAAACTGATTATTTTCATGAACCTGTTAATCGAGTTCGCATAATCGCAACTAACGACATTCACGAATTGGAATGAGGATTCAGTGTTTCGAGTCGACAATCCACTGATTCAAATGACCGTTGAGGACTGAGAAATCATTAGTAAAATTAGGGGGGGGGGGGGGGTAATATGGGGCTACCGAGGATATCGCGATTGCGTTCTCGAGCCCGTCTTTTTTTCCCTTTTCCCAAATCAGATTATACTGTTTCAGCTATTCAATTGTTCAGTTTGTATGTAATGGCAAAGTGTAATTTTCGTTTTGCTTTTTAAAAGTTAATGTAGGAAAACGTTTGCCATTTTTTTTGTTAGTTAAATAATTTTTTTCTTAAAGTAACGACCAAGCGGCCAGGGCAACAGGTCGCAAATTTATTTGTATTTTTTTTTATACAACATTTGATTTATTCTATGCTGCGCTGATAACTTTTATCATAGTTTTAGTTATATGGTAACGAAAATGGTTAACATTAACCGTTCTTTTTCATCAGTATTATTGTGATTTAAATTTTGTGAAGGTTTTCCTCTTTTTGCTTTCACTTTCACGATCTTGAAAGTGAAAAGAAGATCACTTTCACTTTACAAGAAAATTAAAATTGTCTGTTTTGCTTATATCTATACCTTTCACTTTTTAAGACTAAAACAAAAGATGGATTCATTGTTATTCTTAATTAAAAAGCACAACAACAATAAAACAGTACTTTACAATGACAAACTAGCAGAAACATTTATTAACAAAACGAAATAAGAGGAGGTATGGCATAGGACACTCACTGCTGTATTATACTGACTAATACATAACAGAATGTTTAGCACCACACCGGAATCAACGTATAATAATATTAAAAATAAGGAAAGCCTCCATACCTTCACATGAGGTAAAGATAACAAGCTTTCAAAACGAAAACAAAAAGTCAAACTAACTGTCTGTCGCTGACAGGACTTGCATGTTTTCTCTTCAAGGAAAAACCAACATGTTCACCTTCTCTGGTTTAAGAAGCGGTCTTTACTTTAGTTTGAAAACCAAATCCTCCGCTGCGCGTACCTTCGCGTCGTGCTGACACGCCGAGTGATAGCACAATGGGCGCGTGCTGCTCTTGCTATCATACACGCGCTTCTGCGCTCCTCTGCTCTGCTTTTACGCGTGCGGTGTGAAACCAGGCTCTACTGAAGCGCTTGCACCTGTTCAGTGAAATCTTTTCCTGCTACAATGTGTTGCGGCTGGCAGCACTCGCGCTTTGGAGCAGGCAGACCATGCACTAGTACAAGTGCGACAACATCAAATTTTACTCGCACACTCTCATAAATCTGTTCGCATTTTGGTCGCAGTCTAGAGCCCTGATTTTATAAAATAATTTTATAAAATTTAGAAAACAAGATGAGCCATCTCGTCTTGAACAGGAGCACTTCAATAATTAACCGATAGTCAGCGATTACATGACTCACAGACATGATAAATATATCTATAGAAAGCTTTAAATTACTACTTAACGAATATATAACCAAATCGAAAACAAAAACTCTTTCATTATAATCCGTGTTGAAGAGTGTTCTCTCTAAAGGCGCGTCTAATGAGGGGATGGCGTCCATCAGGATTTTCATCTGCTTCTTCATCGACACGAAAACCTAGTTTAATTAGTAAATAATTCAAATATCTCCTTACTATTTCCCCCTGACACATTCATGGTAATTACTTTTGCTGGGGCTTTATGGCAAGCTTTATTGCGTGTATTGAACGCTGAATCTTCAGCTGCGCTTACTGGACACTAAAACGTTCGAGCGCTCTTGACTTTTTTTCTGCACTAATTGATGGATGTCTAAAATATAAACATAAGGAGAGCCTAAAACAGGCCGAGGCCCGGCCCGCATCTGAACTTGACGTGAAAATGGCCCGATCGAAGCCCGGTCGGGGCCGGGCTGAAATGCAGGGCTCTAGCGTTCCCTCGGTAGAATCACGCTTCTCCTCGGGGGCCCCTCCCATCGTCGGGCCCTTAAATCGTCTAACCTTTCCCCCCTACGGCGCCCTGGTTCTCCGGTGAACTGAACTCACAAGTAAAGAAACCGAGACTTGTACTCGCACTGGATGCTGTGAAAAGTAGTTAATGTCCAATTTTAGATTATTTATTTCTGAAAATCTATTTAGCTCAAACAGTCCGTTCTTGGTGAACTAAGTTTGCTGTTAAGGTGATCTATTTGCACACTGAAATGCTTGAATGCAGACAGATCAACAACCAGTGTCTATGTTTTAGGTTCAGAAAACAAAACATTAAAAATACACAGATCAAATAAAATAACTTATGCAGTTATATTTACTGCTGTAACGTTAGCAGTTTTATTAAAATGCTACCATTTCTATGTGACGTCTGTTTTTATATTGTTTATCAACTAGCTTATACATTTTATTTTGTATTGTAGCTCAACTAGCCGAATGACAATATTAATGTTTATTCATGACCATACTGACATAAAAATTATAGTGTTAACTGTCTGCTAACAAGCTGCTGGTGCCTAGTTGAAGAATTGTTTAGATATAAAGTCCATTATTTTATCAACACAGATAGATTACATCGGAGGGAAAATAACATGATGTGATGTTCAACATGGTTACTACAGTAATTATCAACGTGGAAGTGATGCCCTCTGGCCAGGGGTTTTTTTACACCATACTGAGAAGAAAAAAAATAAGAAAATAAACAGTAGTTCAAAACAGCCTTATACAGAAAAAAATATGCCATATGAGCATTATCGTTGAGAAAATATAGTTGAGAAAATCAAAATACATTAAACATAACTAACAAGGAAACATGTTAAGTAAAACAGTGTTCTATATGGTTGATTATATATGTTGTATGATATATACTATATATATATAATATTAGGCTATAAACTTACTGTTAAGCAACACAAGACCAGTTCTAAAATTACCATTGACTTCTGCTGCTTTAATTTCTTCTTCAGTGGAAGATACATATTTGTTGAGGCTGATTTCATTTAATTCATAGTGTCTTATTATATTAACTGGAAAATAATTAATTACTATAATTAATTATTCAAAGGTAATAAATTGTTATGAAACAAAGGTTGACATTTAATAGGTTAAGAAAAATGCCTTTAATAATGTTGTTGTTTGGCTAGTAGGAAGTTTTTTGATGTTACGAAGTTTTGAGTAACTTAAAAACGTATTAGCCAAATGGCTGGTGAGTGAAAAAGTTAATTTCAAACCTGTTGCACACCCTGGTTAAGTACAAATGTATGGCTGTCAAGGCAAAACCGGTTTAGTTGGCTGCTCAATGGAGGAGTTATACACTTCTCAGGCACCACTACACCACTGGATATTTTATATATATATGGCGTTTAATTTGTCTTAACATTTGTTCTATCAGAAAACATAACATACAATTTCAGTCAGTTTTGTTTGTTGTGTATAATGCTGTTAAGATGAGAGCTACGCATGTTCTGAGTTCTTGATTTTAATCCAGAGTCCAGATTTAGTATGTGAATTGTTAAATTATTTAAATATATTTTTACAATTTTGAAGCCCTTGTGTAAGTTTACTGAGGGCCCCTATTGGGGATTACATGTGTAAATATAGCTAACATAAAAATGAAATAATTAATACATTCAAATCCTAATCTTTGTTTTCATAAAATAAAAAAAATGTAAGTTAGAAATCATATTTTCTAGAAATTACATACGTGTATTTACTATTTCTATACGTTCTCTGATTGGACGAGCGCCTTAACAACGTCGATGTTGATTGGCTGCCTATGTCACGATGAATTCAGACTAGCGAGATGTGTTTGACTAAAACCAAGCGCAAAACATTGAAACAGCGCCATTTTGGCTCAAATGGGCTCAGAGTTCAGTGCTTGTTAGAACACGGAACGGTTTGTATTCAACATTACAAAATTAAATTGCAACGTACAGAAAAGCAACGTACCTTTATTTAAAAACCTGGCTCGAAAAGCAGTCTTGAAGAATGCCGCTTGTGTAACAATACTGCGTTAGTTTTGTGCAACAGATACAGTATTTACATTCTGATGGTGCTGACATTTACATGTTGACATAAGTACAGTAACGTTAAACGCCTTATGTAAAAATGGACGTGTCGAGCCCACTTGTTGCAGCAGCCGCGTCGGATGGCGACCGGTCCGGTTCGGAGGGAGAGTTCACGGTAGCGAACGGAGCTGCTGTGAGAGACGGCGAGAAACGGGAGGATGAGGCGCCGATGGAGGCTGCAGGTGCGGTCGGGTTCAGTATCTCGCGTCTGGACACGCTGAGCGCGCTGAGACTCAACCGAACCCGACCGGCGGCGGACACCGAGCTCCGGTACCTGCACTTGTTATGGAAGCCCGGTGAACTGCTGCAGGCGGGACGGAGCTCGCCGGGCAAGATCACATCGAGCAGGGTGAGGCGGCTGGGAAGAGCTCGGAGGAACATGGGGCCCATTGGAAAAGACCTGTATGGTGTGTGCATGAACAGACATGCCATTTATTAAATTATATATATATATATATATATATATATGTGTGTGTGTACACACACACACACACACACACACACACAGTAGTAGCCAAAATTATTAGAACACTAGTATATTCATCAGCTAAAAAGTGGTTTAAGTCAGTTATTTCTATCTTTTGATGTAGTGTGAAATATCAGATTACATTTCCAAACAGTTATTTTCCCATTAATTGTAATAATCCAGTGATATTTTTGTCTGACATCAGCCAGTGCTCCGCACAGAGATCTGATCTGATTTCATCCTCATCCAGTCTGTCTGGAGAGACATGAAGAAACTGAGACTCAATCCAGAAGAACTGTGGCAGTGTCTCCAAGATGCTTCAAGAAACCTCCTGCAAAGCTCCCTGAGAAACTATGCACTAGTGCACCGAGGGCAAACGCTGCTTTAAACACAAAGGATGCTCACACCAAATGTTGATTTAATTTAGTTAATAGAAGTTAATTGATAACGAAAATCTATTTATGAGATTATTTTTTGACAGCATCATTTTACAGCATTTTTACACAAGTGCCTAGAACTTTTCACAGTACTGTAGCTTTGCAGGGGGGTTTCTTGAAGCGTCTTGGAGACATTGCCACAGATCTTCTGAATTATTACAATTAATGGCAAAATGAATGTTTAGTAATTTAAACTGATATTTCCTACTTACACACTACAGCAAAATATAGAAATAACTTTAAACCATTTTTAGCTGCTGAAAATACTAGTGTTCTAATAAATTTGGCCACCACTGTGTGTGCATATATATATATATATATATATATATATATATTTCGGTAAATATTGTGGTAGATTTTTTTTGTTTTTAGACACTTAAAATTGTAATAAAATGGCCTTCCTTTTAATCTCTCCCCCCTTCTCTCTCTCTCTCCTCTCTCTCTCTCCTCTCTCTCTCTCTCTCTCTCTCTATCTATCTCTCTATATATATATATCAATTCCATATTGTTTTCTTCTCCAAGCTGTGAAGAGGCTCAGAGAAGCTGCCAACTCCAATGATATTGACACAGGTGAGAATAATCAGCGTGACTGTAGTAGTCACACTTGATGCTAAGATTTAGATTATAGTCGGTTCACTTTTTTGTTTTCTAGTTCGTAGATTGCTGGAAGAGGACAATGATCCTTGTGCTGCTGATGACAAGGGCAGGACAGCCTTACACTTCTCTTCATGCAATGGCAACGAGCGTATCGGTAAGCTTAGACAAAACTGTTTGGCATTAACTTTCCATAAGTGGCATTCAATGCATGATAAGGTAATTTTATTGGCTTATTTATTGGCATCAAAAAGTATTTAACCACCCAAGACACACCCGAAAACATTTAAATATCATTGCATTGTATAAATAATATTTCAAACCAAGTGGCATTTATTTTCAAGTAACAATGTAAGCATGAGTTTGTTTCTTCATCAGAACAGATTTGGAGAAATGTAGCATTACGTCACTCTGCAGATCCTCTGCAGTGAATGGGTGCCGTCAGAATGAGAGCCCAAACAGCTGATAGAAACACCACGATAATCTACATGACTCCAGTCCATAAATAATAAATAATAATTGTGATAAGTTCATCATTAAGATGTTTTTAACTTTTTCTGTCCATAATGTTACTTTCTCCAATCCAATAAAAAAATTGTCTTGTCTGAATCAGGAGAGAAATAAATTATTCTATATGTCAGTGTATTTGGATGTGAGAGGACAACAAGGGATGAACTTTTTCATTGGAGAAAGCGTTATTATGAATTATGAACCAGAAGCCATGGTTTAAAGACGTTAATTGATGAACTGGAGTCTTGTGGATTATTGTGATGTTTTTATCAGCTGTTTTGACTCTCATTCTGACGGCACCCATTCACTGCAGAGGATCCATTAGTGATCAAGTGATGTAATGCTACATCTATCCAATTCTGTTCTGATAAAGAAACAAGCTCATCTACATCTTGGACGGCCTGAGAGTGAGTACATTTTCAGCAAATGTAAATTTTGGGTTTTTTCGTGAAATATTTTCCATTTTGATTTGAACTATTCCTTTAAGTGTGGCTTAATTATCCAAATACTTTTTGAGGCCACTATAGTTCACCTTTTACCACTGTATTTAAACTTTTTACACTTTCTCTTTCCATCTTTACATTTAACAATGTAGTTCAGTTGTTGCTGAGTTATGGTGCTGACCCAAACCAGAGAGACAGCCTCGGAAACACACCACTGCATCTGGGTAAGGATTTGCAGAAGCATAATTATGTATAGTTAAATCTATATTCAAAGCTTATGGTGAGTTAAATTGCCTTCTACAGCTGCCTGCACCAACCATGTGCCTGTCATCACAACCTTACTGCGGGGAGGTACGATTGATTATTCATCTAAATCTCATTCATCCGAGATATTTCTGCTATTTCTTAACAAAAACAGTTCCTCTAACACCAGTTCATACATGATTATAACGTCCTCTCAGGTGCCCGTGTTGATGCTCTGGACCGTGCTGGGAGGACTCCTCTTCATCTTGCCCGTTCGAAGCTCAACATCTTACAAGAGGGAGACTCACGTAGCCTAGAAACCCTCAGAGGAGAGGTCACACAGGTGATTAACTTCATGCACATCACATAGAGATTGTGGACACTTCATGCTTCTTGTGAATATTTCTACTATCAAGGTTATTTGGAGTTAAAGCTTCTGTCAAATGCATAATATAATGACTACTTGGTTAACATGAGACGGGCTGATAATGTTTATATAATGTGCCCTGCCCACACTTTTCCTATGATCCTGTTGTACATTCTCATATATGTGCCGTAATGCAAAAATGACCCATTGATCTCTGAATATGTCTGTAGATCATTCAAATGCTGCGGGAATATCTGAATATAATGGGACAGAGTGAAGAGAGAGAGAAACTGGAGCACATCTCGAACCAGCTGCAGAGCACCCGCACCAGAGAACAGGTAAAAGAGCAGCTGAGTCAGGTACTCATGCCCTTTGATACTTTAAAGAGGACTTTTTCATTTTGCATGTAAGCCTGGCGTATAAAATGTCTATACAGAAACAGAATCTAAAAACATAAAAGCATGTGTTTATTTTTTTTTAGCATCATATGGGGCTTTTATGGCTCACATAGGAGATTGTAGCTCAGTTGCAGAGAAAAAAAAAACTGTTATTCAGAGGCCCAAAATGAGCAAAAATATGCAATTTCGTGCAGTTGCTGATATTTATACAGCCAAAATTAAGATTGAATGATAGCTTGTTCTAATAGCTTGTAATGTAAATCAATGAGATCTTTATAACAGTGTAACAGACTACATAACATGCATGAACATATCAGTTGTCACTATATCTTCTAATAATGTCTTAATAAGATTATATTGAAATGCTTAGTTTTATGTTTAAGGCTCTAGTTTTTATTGTGGGTGCAAAATATGATGGCAAACATGCAAATACAAATTCCTTAAGCCAGAGGCATATTTCATACTCTCATTTTAACATGATTTTTCTAAAAGATGATGTATGGATAATCAAGTAAACCTGAGTCGCTTCAGTCCAATACATGCTTCAGTTGAGGAGAGACCCCCCACATGATTGTAAAGCGCTTTGGGTGTACAACAATACACAATAAAGCACTATATAAATGCATCATTCATTCAATACGTCTTCATTTTCAAAATATTGCATAATGGAAAATGTACCACTGAAGGGGGCATTTAGAATGAAACTGAAAGTCCTTTTTTTGCATAAATAAGTATAAAAAACAAGTCGGATGACACATCATGACAGAAGGAATAGTAGTAAGCTATGTCCAATAGGTTCTTCAGGAAAGTTCATATTGATGATTTAGAGCCCATTGAAATGTGCGTATCCGATATGATACAGTAGGCTTTATGGAGTTAATTCTACAGTTTTGTGTGTTTGATATCACTGTAGCTTTTGGACATAGTTAGTTATTCTTTCATGTGATCCACAGGTGGACGAGGTGACGGATTTACTGGCCAGCTTCACGTCTCTCAGTATTCAGATGCAGAATATGGGAGACAGGTAGAGATGGATGGAAGAAAAGAAGTGAGAGGATGAGACAACTGTGGGTTTTATTGGAAAAACAGGAGAAGCTATTTATATATGACATGCCTACATATACAACAGTGTTAATTACAGTTATTTAAATCCAACTTTGACTAAGAAAACTATAAATTGCCTTGTTCTTGAAACCATTCTCATTCCTTTCTGTTATGCCTTTATTGTAGCCTGTTATGTCACAGTTTACTGTGTATTAATTTGTGTGACTGAAAGACAGCCAAATAAATGACATAATGCCAAGAGTGTACTGTCATCGTGTCTTTGAATCACCGATGTTGCGAAATTAACACTAAAGTATAAGCTGTGCGTTTTCAAATCGCTTTTATATGGTAAATATCACTAATGCTACTGTTAATGTCAGTTTTTGGTTGTAAAAATGGGGGCTTTCTTTGTTGTGAAGCACTCTCTGGTCTCAAAGTCCCTCCTCCTCGTCTCTGGCTGCTTTTGTTGTTGACTCCCATCAAAGATGGCGTCGCGCGCCAACTAAACCCACATCCAACCCGAGGTAATATTTCACTCATTATTGCACAACACTTCTAATATCTCCACATAAATCGAATGCATTCCGTGCCATTTTGCAGTACTGTAGAAACCCTTAAAATTGCATGGTGGGAACGCACAGTTAATCGAGTTGTAACCCGATACCGGCCTATGTACACCGCAGCCGCGGGACTGAGCGCGCTGGGCGATCCGGTAGAGACGCGCGACAAGTCCGCAGCTGCTCAAATCCTCTCGTGCTGAACCGGGGAAGCGCTGGATCCTCGTGAAGAGAGGGGAAGGGGGTGTGCGAGTTTACATTTCTTCGAAAGTAGGCGGGAAATGTGCAATAATGAGTGTCGAGGCTGTTCTTGTTGTTGGGATTCCTGCTAATGTCATGGGCAGCTTGAGTAAAGTTGTGGCTGGAGCAGAGCTGATGTGTGCTGCAGATCCTGATCTGTCACTAATGAGTGTGTGTGTGTTCTGTTGCACATCTTCAGAGTTGTTCAACCCCTCTGCATGCAACGTAATTGCAATTAGAAGAATGCTTTTATTAGAATTGGAAGATGAGGCGACTTAATTGTGTTTTTTTCTGATTAGTTTTGTTTTCTCCGTAGTTTTTTTCTGTATTAGTGCTTATTTATTTGGTTTTATATCTTTAATGTTAAGCATTCTATTATATGGCATTCAAATGAAAACTTAAATTTAATTCTGTTTTGTTTGTATATCAATTTTTACAAAACATGTACACGTTCTGAAGAAAACTTGTCACTTTTAGTCCATGATCGAAATACCTTGTAGAATATTTGCATATTTCATTCTCTTCCAGGGAAAATTACATTTTATAAGTTGCATGCCGGTACCTATCTACATTTGTAAAATGCTCTTTTGAATGAGAATGTGACTTCACCTAATATTTTAAATATACTCACTCTCACCCAAGCTGTGGACGAGTTTGTTTCTTCATCAGAACAGATTTGGAGAAATGTAGTCCTCTGCAGTGAATGGGTGCCGTCAGAATGAGAGTCCAGACAGCTGATAAAAACACCATAATAATACACATGACTCCATCAATAAACATCTTGTGAAGTGAAAAGCTGTTTTAAAAAACAATTACATCAAGTTGTTTGACTTTAAATCTATAATTAAAATATCAGTCATCTGTCAATAATATTGCTTTCTCCAGTAAAAGTCACTGAATCATGAGAAAAATTTACACAGATCAAGCACCGTTTACAAGCAAAAAACGGAGCTAAACAAATATGTTGATTGACTTATTCAATGGATGAAGCGTTATTATGGATCATGGACTATAATTTAAAGTTAAAACGTTTTTATGATGGATTTGTTTTTTACAAACACTTCGCACTCCACAAAATGTTAAATGATGGATGGATTTGTGTGGATTACTTTTGGATTACTTTGATGGTTTTATCAGCTGTTTGGACTCTCATTCTGACGGCACCCATTCACTGCAGAGGATCCATTGGTGAGCAAGTGATGTAATGATACATTTCAGCAAATCTGTTCAACAAAGAAACAAACTCATCTAAATCTTGGATTGTCTGAGAGTGAGTACATTTTCATTTTTGGGTGAACTTTTGTGCAATATATATACTTTCATTGCTTAAAAAGCACAGATTTTTCTAACAGAGGTAGAGAATAATATTAGACTTTAAGTATTAGACTAAACCTGAAGAGAAAACACTATAATATAAACAATGTTAAATAATCATATTTAATGCATCACAATTTCACAGTCTGGCATTTAGTCTGCAACAAAGTAGTGCAGATAACTAGTACATACAATAGTGCAAGTTAAACTGAAACCAAATGATCAGTTATCTAACCAGGACAGGTCATTGTAGATAGTTTGTTTCAAATGAAGTGTTTTTAGATGGAACTTGATGAATTGAATCTGTTCTTGTGCACTAGAATCACAAGACTGACCAATCCCACCCGAAGGACCGGGACTGACCATGGCTTATGAGGAGATAAAGAAGAAAGGAATGATGGGTAATGATTATTGTCAGACAGAAGCACCATGACACACTCAAACATGTCCTGTCAAAGCCTACTGTGAAACATGGTTTTCTTTGTAGATATTTCAGGGATGGAAGGAGAGGTTGGTCTTGTTGCGGGTCGCAGCCAAAGAGAGAAGAGGCGCTCGTATAAAGATCTGTTGAGAGAGGAAGAAGAAATCGCAGCGCAGGTGCGCAAAACCTCCAAGAAACACCACAAGGTAACAGCAGGAAGTTACGGTAACATCCAACATCAAGTTGCATCAGATCAACAAGTGGTTGATGAATTATTGTCATCCATTGATTTATCAGTATATATATATATATATATATATGTTCTATAACTTTGTTGTGTGAGAATGCGGGGCTCGTTCCAAATACCTTAACCTCAAAAGCTGTCCGTAGACTCCAATGACATTAATAAACACGCAACTTGATGTTTTGTTACCTAGGTAGATATGACTTCTGTGAGAGGGATTTGGACCTGTGTTTTTCCCTCTCATGTCTTATGGGTGCTGTGATCCACCACCAGTTGGTTGATAATTACTTCCTGTGAGGTGGTTCTCGACTGGAAACCTAAATCACAAAACGTAGGCCGTCTATCTTTAAAGTCGCGTGAAGGCCTATCACCGTTTGCAAATTTGACGATGACGTTGGAGCTTTTTGCTGTACAGTCGTGTGTGTACAGGGAGTACAGGAGTGGGCTCCGAGAGAAACAGTGTTGAATGAGGAAGATAGAGGGCATGGCTTGTTTTTTCTGCCTGTCAGGAATTGATTGGATGTAGTAAATTAGGCGTTTCATTCAGAATGAGCAACACAGCTGGAGGGCGTGGTTAAGGATGTCATGCTCATGCCCAGCCGTCAAACTGATGTCATGAGAGAAGGCCCATCAGTTTAGAGGGAGGAGCATTTTCAGCATTTGGATGAAGAGATTATGAAGGCAAACACATTTTTTTGTGGATTGACTTGCAAATTGTTGTTCACCACAAGAAATACCAAAGTGCGCTAACACTTGCTGAAATTAATCCTAGTCAATTTTGATTTCACGCGGACTTTAAGACTGTATGGGCATTACCTTTCATGCCATCACCAGTCTGCAATGAATGTGGAGGAAAGATGAAAAATGTATGAAAGTGCTTCTCAGTTTCCGGTCAGTGTGCAGTGTAAGTACAATATTAATGTGTGTTACATCCGCGAAGAGGAGTGCACACTTTAGAGCGCTCTCTTCTGTATCAGCCTCAAAACGTAAAAAGTGTTGACTCCAGATTAAAGAGCATTCAACAGTAGTATCCCTGTTAAACTGTATTACTGGCATGCGGGAACCACCAGGGACAGATTGAAAATGTCTGAAAAGGCAGGGAAAGCGACTTCTTTTAAGTTGGAAATCAGTACATTTGTATTCAGTGTTTTTGAAAGAGCTTCTCTGAGATCGGTAGAGAGGCGGCAATGTTTCACCATATGTTGTTGATGCATTTATTTGAAATACAGCAAAAAATACTATTGGACATGTAATGTTTTGATAAACTGTATTTTCAGCATCATCGCTGTTACTCCAGTCTTTGTGCCACACGATCCTTCAGAAAACGTTACATATCTGAATACGCCTCTATGCCAATGATTTAATGCTCAAGAAATATTCATTATTATTATTATTATGTTGAAAACAGTTGTGCTGTTTAATACATTTTTATGATATTTTGATGAATAAACATTTTAAACGAACATAATTTATTTGAAATTATATAATGGTAGTGTAATTATAAATAAATCCAATGTGCAATATTTAGATATTATAATGCATTAAATATCATAATTATATATTTAGTAAATAAATTATAAATGATAAAAAAATAATTTCACAAATGATTTATTGAATAGATACAAAAGGTCATATTATGTTTAATTATACCCATACATTATTTTTATTAGCCTTGTATGATAAGGCTTTTCTTCATAGGTTTATGCATTTTAATGCTGCTAGTCTTTTATGTAAGCCTGCTTGTTTTTAATAAGGCCTATTCAAATGTTGTGTATTCCGCTTCAGATGAAGTAAAAAGCCTTTTATTAGTCTGTAAAAAGCCTGATCAGAGCATCCCTACTCTTCCCGTTGTAGGTGTGTAGTTGTAGAGTAGTAGATTGATAACCGTATGTTGATTTTTTTTCCACACTAACATTATCTTTCTGGCACATATCATGCCTGTTTCAACATGCGCTCTTGTCTTTTTAGGATTCTGAACTATTCCTGTTAGGAGGAGATTCTCACAAGAAAAAAAAGAAGCACTTAAGTGATGACTACTATCACAGAGGTGAGGAGGTTTGTCTTCTTCAAAAACTGGGCGTAGTAGTCCATAGTCCAAAGAAAACTAAAATAATGACTGTATTAATGCGTCGTGGTCAGCGCCGATCCTTGACTTCTGGGGGCCCTACGCAAAACTCTGTCGCCAGTGTGGTGGTGGGGGGAGGGGGAGGTTGGGATGAAAGAATGGATGTCACTAACGCATTTGCCCGTGTTTCACTCCGTCTCGAATCGCGCTCGCCGAATGCGCTCGAGAAACAGTATCTCTTCCACGCTTTCAACACGTTTTTTTTTTTGTCTCGAGCAAGAGACTGTACGACTTTCACGTTTCATGATTTGACAGATTTTTGCATCGAGAGGGTGACAATGCACCGCATTAAAATAAATGATCATTCATGTTTTCATAACCGCTGGTCAAACTCAAAAACAAAACTAAAATTAAAACCTCTTTGAAAGCAAGGGACCCTACGCAGCTTGCGTATTCTGCGTATAGGGAGGATCGGCTCTGGTCATGGTATTCTGGATAGTGCAGAGAATGTGACACAGAAGAGAAGAATTTTTGTATTATTGTTTTATTTTCTTTGCGCCCAAAAAGTATCTTGTAGCTTCATAAAATTTAGGTTGAACCCCTGATGTCACATGGACTATTTTAAATGATGTCCTTACTACCTTTCTGGGCCTTGAACGTGTCAGTACCCTTGCAGTCTATGCAAAGCTCTCGGATTTCATCAAAAATGTCTTAATTTATGTTCCATTGCTCTTTATAATTCAGTTTTTTATATTATTGTATCTATATATTTTATATTTAGCACAACTGCCTTTTAAGGTTATATATCTAAGTGATATAATTGTGCACTTTATTATTTTCAACATTTCTTTAAAAAGCAACCTTCACTGAATCAAATATGATTTTGGTTTTCAAATAGTTTCTAAACTCTCCCCGCAGACCATCACAGCTCCGGTCAGCCGCCCCACAAGAAGAAGCGCAAGTCTTCAGATCGCTCGCCCTCCCTCTCGTCCTCATCCTCCTCTCACCCGTCCCACTCCACAGACACGGCCATGGGCCTCCTGGAGGCCATCACCTCCCCGCTGGCCACGGGCTCCGACCCCACTCCTCAGCTCCACAAAAAACCCTCCTACCCTCCCCAAGCCTCTCCACACTCCTCCAAAGACCGCAAACGTGACAGCAGCTCCAAGAGCAGCCACTCCTACTCGCACTCTCGTCCGCCCGGCTCATCTTCATCTAAAAAGCATTCCTCTTCCTCAAAGTCACTGCTGTTCCACGGAGGAGCTGGGAAAGGGGAGCCGCTGACGCTCTGTGAAGCTGAAGGCCTCAAGATGAAGCTCATCCTTTCCTCAAAAGAGAAGAGTGAAGGTGTAGGGATAAACGAGGGATTCTCATTTCCGGTACATTCTTCTTCCTCTTCAGGTGTCGTAGCCCATCATTCGTCCTCCAGCTCGAAGAAAGGAGGGATAAAGCAGGAGAAAGACAAAGATAAAATCATTTCGAAGCCACCAAAGAAAAAGCAGCACAGCAGAGAGCCGCTGCCTGTTGTGGGGAAAGAGGTGGAGGTTGTGGGTGAGTAAGAACTGTATTTATCTCTCTTTGTGATTAAAGATAGACCTGTATTTTACTTTTTGTTCTTTAATATCAGGTCTACTGTAAAATCTTTAAAGAAAAGCACCCAACAGCTGTATTCACAATTACAATATTTAATAATAATTACAAAATAGTCATTTGTTTTAAAATGTGGAAAACAAAGATACTTACAGTGCTGATCAAAAGTCTGGGGTCAGTTAGTCCTTTATTTTTTTATGGAATTTATTACTTTTTAAAAAAAAAAGAGAGATTTTTTATAATAAAGAGATGTCAAATTTACAAAAGATTTCTATTTCAAATAAGTGTTTTTCTTTTGAACTTTTTTTCTTTAGAGAATCGTGATAGAAAAAATATATCAAGGTTTCCACAAAAATATTAAGCAGCACAACATTTATAATAATGTTTCTTGAGCATCAAATCAGCAGATTAGGATCGTGTAACACTGAAGACTGGAGAAATGATGCTGAAAATTCAGCTTTGCATCAAAGAAATCAATTACATTTTACAATCTAAAATTGTATCTAGTTATTTAAAATTGTAATAATATTTCACAATAATAATGTTTTTAAATGCAGCCTTGATGAGCATTACATACTACTTTAAAAACATACAAATATACATTAGGATTAATTTAGAACAACAACAGAAATATAATGGCATAAATATCAATACAGTTAATACTTCTTATGAACTAAAATATTATGAACAAAATGATATGTTTTTTTTAATTTTGTACTCTATTGATTCTCTTATTATTTCTGAGTTAAAAAGCAGAAAATGGAACTAAATTTAAAAATTGTGTCTGCATAAAAACCTAAACAAAAATGTTTTTGAGAGAAAATCTTTCCTAATCATATCTATTATTTGTTGAAAACAAACATTATCTGTATCAGCCATTAAAAAGTCAATATTGACTGATCTTTACTTATGGTCTACTTTTGTGTTACTGACAAATGTGCGACATCCATTAGTTCAAACGCTGTAAAAAGACAAATAAAACCAAATGTTCTGGTTTTGTTTGCACTGAAGTTGTGTTGATTTTCTGCATGAATGAGACACACTGTAAAATCATCATCTAAGCCGTAAACATGAATGTATTGCAGCATTAAAGGTGTGTGTTTGTGGTAATCAGGGCATTACGGCGGGTCTTACAGCGGCATGGGAGGAGACAGCTCGTCTTCAGGAGGAGAACTAGAGGCTGGCGAGCTGGTGATTGACGACGCCTACACACATCTCTCTAAAAAGAAGAAAAAGAGCAAGAAGAGCAAAAAGAAAAAAGACAAAGAGCGAGACCGAGAGAAAGGATCCAGGGAGAAGAAACACAGCAGAGGAGGAAGTGAAGGGAAGAAAAACCCTCCAGGTGAGACATGTTTCACTTACTTTAAAGCTAATACTGATTGGTTGGTATTACATGAAATTGAATTTCTCTTTCTCTGCTAAACAGGTGATCAGTCTAGAAGCCACTCCCACTCTCACAGCTCATCCAATCACAGCTCTTCTGGGGTCGTGTACGCTATGGCTCCACCCACCTCAACCCATCACCATCAAAGCATTGAACAGGTGGGCGAGAAGAAGAAAAAGAAGGAGGAAAAGGACAGAGACAAACATGACAAGGACAAGGTAAATGAAATCACTTCCCTACAGCAGTGGAAATGCCTTGAGGTTTGAATGTTATCAGTAATTAATGTCCTGTACATCTCGTCAGCCGAAGAAGAAGAACATGACAGCCTATCAGGTGTTCTGTAAGGAGTACCGGGTCAATATCAACGCGGAGCAGCCCGGATTAGGTGAGTGCTGTTGTTCTGTGCACGCCTGTCAATCATCTGTGCTGTTTCACGATTGGTTGAATTTTGTTCGTTTCCCGCCTCAGTCTTCGGGGAGCTGAGTAAGAAACTCGCAGAGGTGTGGAAACAGCTGCCTGAAAAAGACAAACTGGTAAACACTTTTTACCTTCGCTTTTGGATTTCAGATAAAGAGTGACTTAAAGGGGTAGTTGAAAATGATATGAACATGCTGCTTTCACTCACGGTGTTCCAAACCAGGATGAATTTCTGTCTTCTGTTGAGAACACAGAAGATATTTTGAAGAATTTTGGTAACCAAACAGTTGCTGGTAGCCACTGACTTCCATAATAGTTATGTATTTATTTATTTGAGTAAATCAAGGCGAACTATCTATTTATTTAACAGCAATTTAATGCTGGTTAATGCTAAAAAGTAGCCAGTGTTATTTTACTGTTATTTATTACTAAGTATGTATTAATACATTTGAATTATATTTTTATATTTTGAATAAAAGTTTATATTTTCAGTTTTCATTAGATTTTTATGTTTAAAGTTTTAGTAATTTTGTAATGTGCTTTTGAATTTTTTATAATTTTATAAAAAAAAAATGTTTTCTAGTTTTCTATTTTAAGTTTAGTTAATTATTTAATTTTATATTTATTTCAGTTACTGAAAATAATGGAATAACAAGCAAAATGGTTTCATGTTTAAGTGCTTGAGCAGTGTTTTGTAATTTCAGTCAGTGGGGGGACAGTTATGTAGAGGCATAACTTGCGCCGCGGGATTAAATTCCCGAATAAAACGCAGTAGCGGTCGATAACTCTGGTGTAATTTCAACGGGAGCAGCCGGTCTCACAATATCCCGTTCCCGACGTACATTCAGAACAGCATATCTGCGCTTAATTCTTATTGACCACTGGTACAGCCTGCACTCAGGACTGTTATGCACGCGATGCAAAGAACACTAAAAGACAAAAAAAAAACAGTCCCGCGCAGACCTCTACAGTGATGCATAAATCCTCCTTTTGTCTCTTCTCTCACACACCAAAGGTTTGGAGACAGAAAGCTCAATATCTCCAGCACAAGCAGAATAAAGCTGAAGCTATGACGGTCAAGCGGAAAACTTTAACAACCTCAGACAGTAAAAGCAAAGGTGAGACCAAAGCTGATCAGTTTATACAAAGTTCTGTCATGAATCTCTTGATGGCGCAGGTTCAAACTCAATCTGATGTAATCACATCATTATCACATGGCGCAGCTGATTGGTTATTTTCGTATCAGGAGCCAATGAGCTTATTGCTCAGCATTCAAATACTTGGCTAGTGCTTGTTGTAGCAGTTGCAGCACGCTTCAGACACCCTCCACCTTCCCCAGCTCCACCTGTTTAGATCTGCTCCGGGGGGGATCATGTTTGCTGTACATGGGGGTTATTTCATGTATGTTATGTGTGCAGCAGCAGTATTTCTTACATGCTCACAGCAGCATGTTGTGGATGTATTGGCAGCAGCAGCATCATAGCATCGATTACGCCAAGACCAAACACATTAACATAGTCACGTATATAACAATGCTAAACTCCCCAAGAGCTGTCATGACAGAATTCCAAGTTAACTATCAAATAAATTTCCTTTTTACTCATGCATCAACATTTTTCTTGAGTCATTTCTTGAATATCCCTGCTTATCTGTTTATCTCAGGCTCGAGTAAAGCTGTCAGTTTAGGGGCGGGATTGGCCCCTCAGGGCCGCTCGTCTTTGGGTATGTCCTTGTCTCCGGCGCGGGTACCTGATGTGGATCCCATAGATGCAGCAGCTCACCTGCAGCTGCTGGGCGAATCGCTGTCTCTGATTGGACACCGACTTCAGGAGACGGAGGTTTGTGTTGCAGACATGTCCCTTGTAGGGGGTCTGTCCACATATAGATCATGTCCATAAGCATCTCTGTTTGTTCTGTAGGGGATGGTGGCGGTGTCTGGCAGTCTTTCGGTGCTTTTAGACTCTATTTTATGTGCTCTTGGTCCATTAACTTGCTTGACGGCACAAGTCCCCCAGCTCAACGGCTGTCCACGCAACATCCTGGTGAGACACATTCACACACTAGTTTTTTTATCCCTAAAAATGAACTGTTTTTATCCAAAACCTTTACAAAAGTTTCCTATTTGCAGTTGATATACAAATTGTATGATTTCAACTCCTCACCCACTTTTTTGCAGTCAAATACTTTGGACAACATCGCTTACATAATGCCTGGACTATGAAGGCACTTACAAGAGACTGGGTTACATTTGGACGCATTCCCAGACAAACAGAGGACCAGAGTTTCTTTTTTAACCTGTTCTGATCAGTGGACATTCTTAGCCTCTGACATGTTTTTAAAAAATAGTATTTAAAATGTTAGTCATTTTTTATTGTTGTAAAAAAATATCTATTTTAGAGGACACTTTGGAAGTTTCCCTTTTGTGTATGTGTTTAGTTTCGATGTCTGATTGAGTGTGATCTAATTCACATGCTTTCATAATGTCCAGAACATTTGAAGTTTTATACGATTATGTGCAGTTTCATTTTAGGGCCAAATGTTTTTTCTAATTTTAATGTTGAGTTAATTTATATCAACAGCAGTTTAACTGCACTGTCATCATTTTATGTCTTACATATTGTATTTTTGTAATGCAAATGTTTTAATATTATAGTTTTCAACTTTTAGCACGTTTACAGGGCAAGCATGTATAAAATCATTTTTAAGGTGCAGTAAGTACGTTTTATACCATAAGAAACTCATAGTTAATTTCACAAATATTTTTATAATGTTGTGTAGACCCCAACCAAATCCATGGACAAGGTCCTCCCTCACATTACCCTCATTTATAGTGCACTTTGTTTGCAGAATAACTGGTATCAAATATGCCTATGAATATGTTTTTTAGTGGCATCATCAACTGAAAAGTTTAGCTTAATGCAGTATCCAGTTCGACAGATATCAGTATGCATTAAAGAAATTACTTACTGCACCAACAATTTAGTTTACATTTAAAGTGATCTTTTAAAGAAGTGATTGATGGTAGTTTTAGAAGATGGAGGAAAAAAGTGAGATATATTTGCATTGATATATGTGCATTTTGCATTGACTTATTTTCATTAAACCTCAAAGACTGAGTTTGTTGTTATAAAAGACGTTTATAAATTAATGTTCTTCACATATGGTGACACCCCCCCCCCCAAAAAAAAAAAAAATTTTTTTTCTACATTTATGTTGTTCATCGAATTAAATATGATCATGTTCCATAAAAAGCGTACTTTACTCAAAAAAGAAAATTCCGTCAAAATGAAGTCATTCCAAACCTTTATGACTTTTTTGCTTCTGTGGAACATTAAATATATTTTTAGAAATGTTGATAACCAAGCAGATTCGGTTATGGGTGAAATAAAATGTAATGGAAATCAGTGGGAACTGAAACTGTTTGGTCATTTCTTCAAAAATCTTTCATGTTTCACAGAACTAAGAAAGTCATTCAGGTGCGTAAATGATGACAGAATTGTAATCTTTGGTTTAACAAACTCTTGAATGTTTCACATCCAAAGAGTCCAAATATGGTTTGTCTTAATTTTGAAATAAAAGCTGTATGGTCTGATTTTTTTTTTTTTTTTTGTAAGTCCTATAATGTAAAGTCATTCATACATGTGCATTCATTTTTAAATACTGGGGTCACAAATCAGTTCAAACAATTGACCCTTTTCTTAATTTGGTTTGCTTGACTTTTTGTTAGCATTTTTACAAAGAAAATTAGATTTTAATTAGAATAAGTGCTGTCAAACGATGAATCGCATCCAAAAATAAAAGTTTCTGTTTACATATATATATATATGTGTGTACTTTGTATATTCATTATGTATACACAGTATATATTTAGAAAATATGTACATGTATTTACATGTATATATATTATTAATATAATTTATTTTATATATAAATATATTTAATATATAAACAAATTTTTTTCTGAAATATATACATGCGTGTGTGAATTTATATATACAGGTGCATCTCAATAAATTAGAATGTCGTGGAAAAGTTCATTTATTTCAGTAATTCAACTCAAATTGTGAAACTTGTGTATTAAATAAATTCAATGCACACAGACTGAAGTAGTTTAAGTCTTTGGTTCTTTTAATTGTGATGATTTTGGCTCACAATTAACAAAAACCTACAAAATCTCAACAAATTAGAATTCTTCATAAGACCAATTTTTTGTGAATTGTTGGCCTTCTGGAAAGTATGTTAATTTACTGTATATGTACTCAATACTTGGTAGGGGCTCCTTTTGCTTTAATTACTGCCTCAATTCGGCGTGGCATGGAGGTGATCAGTTTGTGGCACTGCTGAGGTGGTATGGAAGCCCAGGTTTCTTTGACAGTGGCCTTCAGCTCATCTGCATTTTTTGGTCTCTTGTTTCTCATTTTCCTCTTGACAATACCCCATATATTCTCTATGGGGTTCAGGTCTGGTGAGTTTGCTGGCCAGTCAAGCACACCAACACCATGGTCATTTAACCAACTTTTGGTGCTTTTGGCAGTGTGGGCAGGTGCCAAATCCTGCTGGAAAATGAAATCAGCATCTTTAAAAAGCTGGTCAGCAGAAGAATGCATGAAGCACTCCAAAATTTCTTGGTAAACGGGTGCAGTGGCGTTGATTTTCAAAAAACACAATGGACCAAAACCAGCAGATGACATTGCACCCCAAATCATCACAGACTGTGGAAACTTAACACTGGACTTCAAGCAACTTGGGCTATGAGCTTCTCCACCCTTCCTCCAGACTCTAGGACCTTGGTTTCCAAATGAAATACAAAACTTGCTCTCATCTGAAAAGAGGACTTTGGACCACTGGGCAACAGTCCAGTTCTTCTTCTCCTTAGCCCAGGTAAGACGCCTCTGATGACAACTGTAGCCAAATTCCTTGACACGTCTGTGTGGTGGCTCTTGATGCCTTGACCCCAGCCTCAGTCCATTCCTTGTGAAGTTCACCCAAATTCTTGAATCGATTTTGCTTGACAATCCTCATAAGGCTGCGGTTCTCTCGGTTGGTTGTGCATCTTTTTCTTCCACACTTTTTCCTTCCACTCAACTTTCTGTTAACATGCTTGGATACAGCACTCTGTGAACAGCCAGCTTCTTTGGCAATGAATGTTTGTGGCTTACCCTCCTTGTGAAGGGTGTCAATGATTGTCTTCTGGACAACTGTCAGATCAGCAGTCTTCCCCATGATTGTGTAGCCTAGTGAACCAAACTGAGAGACCATTTTGAAGGCTCAGGAAACCTTTGCAGGTGTTTTGAGTTGATTAGCTGATTGGCATGTCACCATATTCTATTCTAATTTGTTGAGATAGTGAATTGGTGGGTTTTTGTTAAATGTGAGCCAAAATCATCACAGTTAAAAGAACCAAAGACTTAAACTACTTCAGTCTGTGTGCATTGAATTTATTTAATAAACGAGTTTCACAATTTGAGTTGAATTACTGAAATAAATGAACTTTTCCACGACATTCAAATTTATTGAGATGCACCTGTATAGATAATAAATAATACAGACACAGTTTATGTACACAAAAACTTATCTTGAATGTGATTAATCGTTTGACAGCAACTAATTAGAATGCATTATTGCATGTATATATTGCTTTTGTTACTATGATACAAACAGGGTTATTAGGGGTTAATATGTGTACATTTAAAGCCTTTTTAAGCCAGAATTTCCTGTCCTGCAGCTTTTCCAAGAACATTTAGCATCACCACAAGATTAAATTACCCACTAGAATGTCACAACTGAGGCTAAAAACTGGAAAGGAAACATAACTACTGCATTTAGCATGCAAACATATCAAGAATTGGTAACTGAACCCAGGATGACTGAGTGCTCGACTTTCTGTTTGTGGTTACAGTTGATAAAAATGCTGTAACACTAGCCCTTTATCCACCCAGTTCATGAAAAGGGTGCTCAGGGTTAAAAGGGTTACTCAGTAAAACAGACACACCTTTAAGAAGTATCTGTAAATAGGGTGTATGGCAAGCCTTTTTTTCTTTTATTCATTCTCAGGATATGAATTCTTGATATCAACAATTGGTTTTGAATGGCAGCCTATGGTGACATTTAACTAGTACAATGTCACCATGTACAATGCACAATGTAATTATTAAAAATACAATTACAGATATAAAAAATTGCTGTTGCTACTAGTAGAAATCTAATTCCTGATATCAAGAATGAGCTTTTTAAATAGTGAAAACTGAATTGTTGATATCAAGAATTCATATCCTGAGAATGAATACAAGTCAAAACGGCTAGCCATAAGGGGTGTGTTTCAGAGACAGAGAGAGGAGGAAGAGGAGGAGTGTGTCCCAACAGCATCACATGTTCAGTGCTCAGTGTTTTGACTGAACAGCAGGAGGAGAAACAGGAAGTACAGACCAGGCCAGCTCATAAGCACACGGTACACAAAAGATCAGTCTCTCACTTGAAGGTAAGCCTCTCGAGCCTGTGTGTTCTTTATCAGCTTTCACATAATCAAAAGCAGACATCAGTTGTTTAATATGCCACACTGCTAGAGGAAGCTAAGCACTTCTGTGAAATGTGTCAGCTGAAATGTGGCAGTGCAACAGAGATATGTGAAATGTGTTTGTGTGGCCCTTCCTCTGTGCTGCTGAGTCATCTGAATGGAATGATGTCCTCCGTTTCCACTCTTGTTTTCCCATTGGAGGCTCTTTCGTGTGCATATTTTGAGACAAGTCATAGTCTACTGCACAATACATTATGTACTGTTCCCTTTCAAGCTGCAGACTATGGAGGGAAGTACGACACAAGATGAAATTCACCAGGAAGAGAAGGACAGATCTGGAAGCAGTGAAGGAGAACAGACAGATCTGAAGGAGAGAGGTATTAGAGGAAGTTACTTAAGTTTCAGAAATAATGTCTGATTTACACTACTAGCCAAAACAAACCAGCAAGGTTTTGTGGACATGGTACCTTGTTTTTGGACATGTATGGCAATACCTTGTTTTTGGACATTTACCATGGCAATACCTTATTTTTGGACACATACCATGGTAAAACCTTGTTTTTGGACATTTACCATGGTAAAACCTTGTTGTTTTGTAAATTTACCATGGTAATACCTTGTTTCTAGAAATGTACCATTGTAATGTATCTCGAATCTTGGTGTCTAGTATAGTACCGTGGTGTTTTTCTGAAGTACCCTAGAGTACCACACTGTAAGAAAAGTGAAAAGTAATTTAGATAACCAGGAGGTTAAATGACATTTTAATTTAGATTAATTACCACATGAAGCACATGTTTCAGCTTGCAAAACTTTTTTGCAGTGCATGTAACATCATTTACACAGTGTGATGCATGAAGACCCTCTCATAAAAAGGTACACAAGCTGTGGTACTGTATGATGCTAATATGGAAAGAGACTGCCCCAGTGACAGCTTTTGTACCTTTTTGCTTTTATGTAGCCTACCATAAAACATACAAGTCATAAATTTGTCCTTATTTTAATTTCGCATTAAATGGCTTGGCATTTTCCTTAATAAACTACAGAATCCCTTACTGAGATACTTGAAACCGAGGCAAATCTGTTTTTATTTTTGGGTGTTTTCTCTTGCCAATAGCATCTTACAGTATGTTCCTCTCCAACCGCTCAAAGTAAAAAAGGAAATAATTGTATAAGCATCCTCATTAAACTGCCGGGCCACCCACCAGAACGTGGAAGATACTTTTCATGTCAGAAAACAGTCTTCACTACATATACAAATCACACTTTTATGCTGACCCACATATAGTGTAGCAGTTGAGCTTTACTTGTGTGTTGAGACGGGTCTAAGCATGACACAGCTTGTAGCAAATCTAAACTCGCAGTTTAAGTTGCATTTCTCATGTTTCATATCATGAAAGGTGTTATGTGTCAATTCAGTCTTTAGGTGGCGCTATTGCATCAAAATTACGTGATGCAGAACTAGCTAAATTGGCTTTGACAATATTATATCCTTATTATAATCTGTTTGTATAATGCATCATAAAGACCTGCTGTTTAAGTAGTAAGTTCAATTAAAATTGTATGTACTAAGTACACACACAATTCACTTTTGATCTGTGTTTATCTTAAAATGGTTACTTAAGACATTTCTTATTTATGTTTAGCATTCATTTTAACCTGTTGTCCTTGGATTATGATTAGCCCATTAATATTTGATCTAAAAAAATATATATATATAGAAAAACATGTTTTTGCATCGCTATGCACATTTTATTCTTTCATTGCTTGTTTCATTTTGTTCCGTCAGGTCTGGTGCTCAGGACCAGTTTATTTATCCTATTTTTAGGAAGTCCAACCCATAAGTGGAATTACAAGCTCCAATATTTGTGTGGAAAGAAAAATATTATTTTCATTGAGATATCTAGCTGTTCTGCTTGTGAAACATGATTTCCCAGTTAAATAGGAAAAATATGAAACTTGCGTTTTCTTTGCTTTGGTAAACCTAGATTTGAATCAGTTTGTCACATCATTAACTAACGTTGATCAAAAACTATTTCTTCTTTAAACATTAAAAGGCATTCAATACTTATATTATATTTCAAACTCTGAATAAAGAGCAATTATAGTTTCCTACTTTTTGCATGTTTCATGTTACAACAAACCAGCTGGTATTACTAAATAACAGACTATGCAGAAATACTATACATAACCACTCAAATATGAAATACTAAGATTTTAAAATACATCTAAAAGTGTACAATTAATTTGTACTGTTGTTTTATTATGCCAGTATTGTAATTACATTTTCAGAAATTGTGATATCGAATTAACCCTCATTAAAACAATAACACAACTCGAGTCATTTCATTTTTTCCATTATTTATTCAAAACTAAATCTTAAATGTGAATAAATATTATTTGTGGAAACAATCCAATTAAACATGTTTTCTTTGTAACTCGTGTCTGTGTTTAATACCCCTCTGTTTCTGTCTGTGGTTGTAGAGCTGAGACTGGTGCTGCTCGGCTCAGCGGGTTCTGGGAAACTCAGTGCGGTCAATGCCATCCTGGGCGGCCCGACATCTGAGTCCGAGTGTACAGCAGGCCCTGAGACACCAGCCACCGCCTGTCAGAAGAGACGCGGGACGCTGGCAGGACGACAGGTGCGTTCAGCCCTCACTTAAAACTCCACACTCAGTTTGTTATGCAAAATAAAGCTGCATTCAAATGATTTCCAAGTATGTGACTATCAAAAGCATTTCATAAAACGAGTCACAGTTATGTTCTCATTATATTCACATGTCATAAACCTTAACAGTAATTGTGCAAATGTAACTGACTTTAAGCAAACTTTAACTGCCTTTTGTTCTTATAAAACCAGTAATTCATAAATCTGAGTTGCCACCTGGCAGATTTCAAGTCAAATTAAATAAAATTATAGTTTTTTGAAGAAATTAATATGTTAGCTCAATTTATATTTGCCTAAAAACCAGTTTTGTCTATAAAAATATTTGTCTACAAAACCTTTGTATAGGTTTACAAAACCTAATAAAAATATTTACAATACAGTTACATTTGGTAACATTAAATACAAATGCATAATAATTGTTATTACGAATTAACAAAAAAACTTTTGTATTTTTATTAACTAACATTAACAAATGATGAATAAATAATGTAACATGTATTGCCTAATGCTGGTTAATGTCATTTAGTGAATTAGCATTAACTAATGGGGCCTTTTTGCAAAGTCTTACCAAATATATTATAAATCAAATATTTTATATTTTATAAAAATTATTATAAAATATGTATATGCAATTGAAAGTGGCCTAGTGTTACCTACAGTTAAACTAATAAACTATGTTACACCTTGTACTTAAACACCTCTTTACCATAGTAAAATATGACTGTATTCAAATAGATCCATTAGTGCTGTATTACTTCATATTTGTATTGAAGGGGCTTTTTCTAAAACTGTGTCTTGTGCTCTACACAGGTGGCTGTCGTGGACACACCTGACTGCCTGTGCATCGAGCGTCCCGCTGAGGACGTCCGCCGCCAGTTTTCTCTCTGCGCGGCTTTATCGGCCCCGGGGCCCCACGCTTTCCTGCTCTGTGTCCCTGTCCACCGGCCCAGCAACCTGGAGCTCCAGATTTTGGAGACCATCGAGAAGGTGTTTGGCCCTGAGGCGGTCAGTAAACACGCAATGGTGCTCTTCACTCGCATGGACCGACTGCCTGAGGATATTTCTCTGGACGAGTATCTCAATACAGAGCGGCCCGACTTGCTAGAGCTCGTGCAAAAGTGCAGGGACCGACATCACCCGCTGCGGCCGGGATCCAGCGTGGAGGAGCTGTTCATGAAGGTGGAGAAGATGGTGGAAGAAAGCGGGACACACTTCTACACCTGCCCTCTGTTGCAGGAGGCAGAGAGGAGAGTGAAAGAGAGGGAGGAGGAGATCTCGAGAAGCAGAAGAGAAAAAGGAGAGGATGATTCGGAGGGAATAAGGGCCGAAGCAGAGAAAAGTGTGGACGATTTGGTGGTTGAGGGAATCGCAGAGCTCTGCGTCTCCACGCCTGACAACTCGTTCTTACGCTGGTTGTGGGACAGTGTGGTCGGGTGGCTCCTGTGGCTCCCCAATACGGTGAGGGGCAGTGCTTTACTGGGGTCGATCGTGGGGTTGTTCGTCGGGGGGCCCTTAGGAGGGGCCATGGGAGCAACGGTGGGCTCTGTGGCGACGGAGGTGGGTAGACGGAAACAAAAAACCAAGTGAGCACTTGGAAATTTGGTAACAGTTTATTGTAATTGTCATTGTCACTAATAAACATCAAACAACAGATCAGTTGTTCTTGAACATTCAAATATGTACATATAGTCAGCTACAAAAGTCAATACATACGCTAATGAAATATTTTTCTGTTGAATGCATGCTTTTTTACCCATTACAAAATTGTGTTATTATTAACTTAATAATTTGAGTTGAATTGAACAATTAACATTAATTTTAGAGTTGTGTACTTTGGTTTGGTCCCCTTTGCTTTAATGACAGAAGCACTTTACACAAGTTTGTGTAAAACTGATGATCATGTTCATGCTTGCTTGTTTAATTTCTGACCCAAAAATAGTGCAGAATACTCAAATATTTCTTATTAACTTTACCTTATGACTTTTTATTTTATTTTAAATATGAAAAAATTCTGTTTATGTTTAAATTAGATTTAGAATTGAGATATTAAGTCTCTCTCTCTCTCTCTCTCTCTCTGTCTGTGTGTGTGTGTGTGTGTGTGTGTGTGTGTCTGTGTGTGTGTGTGTGTGTGTGTGTGTGTGTGTGTGTGTGTGTGTGTGTGTGTGTGTGTGTGTGTGTGTGTGTGTGTGTGTGTGTGTGTGTGTGTATTATATATATATATATATATAGACAGACACAGTAATTCCAACTAGTTGAATGTTCATTAACTAATGATCTGTCAAGCATAATCTATAATAATATTTGTTAATGTTATTCATGATAAATGTTATAAAGTGTTACCAAGCATTCAAGTGCTTAAAGAATGTCCATAGCTTAACACCAAAAGCAAGTATTACAAACTTAATTTCTAATGGTGAGCAGAATATAATGGATAAGATGTACCCTTGAGATCCATTTCTCAGACTTACTGTGTGCACCATTTAGTTTGCCTTAAACACTAGATATTATGTGTTTGGAGTTTAAAGAGCAACTATCCATAAGCACCGTAAATGGAGCAATGGAGTGAACATCACTGTCTTAACACTGTCCCCAAATAGCTTTATTTCACACATGCACAAGTAAAAATCACAGTATCACTACTAAGCCTGAAGTGCTTTCTTTGAAGTGAGCATTGAACTTGAAGGGCACTATAAACTCAGGATTTGTTTACGGGCCATAAACATCTCCGGATCTAGGTGCATAACAGTGTTTTTATTACATCACTGCTGCACTAAACAGCTGCCATGGAACAAACGCATGCTACACATTTTCAGACTGATCGCATGAGCATACATTTAATAACGCTCCTCATGTAAGCGGTTTTCATGTGCAATTTCGCCACTTAATTGGTTTGCAGTTCAAATGTTTCCGCAGCTGTTCTGGAGTATGAAAATAAAGCGGCATAATGAAAACAATCAGTGATTGTGTGACTCATTTCCGTGTTTTATTTATACACTCATTTGCAATCACTTGTTTCAGTCGTTGGTTTGGAGTCAAGAAATAATTTGATTGAAAAAAGGAAGCAAAAATAAAATCCCATGCACATATGGCCATATATGTAAGCAAATGTAAATATATTAAATACCAGTATTTTTTTGTAATTAATACAATTAGAATTTTCATAATATTTAAAACAAACTAATATTTTTAAATATATTTTATGACCTATATTGTAATATATGTACATAATATTTTTTTATATAATATATTTAATAAGTAAATTCAAGTTACATATATCCACATATAAAATATCACATTTGACATCAAATCATATACAATATACAGTCACATTTGTCTTCACAATTATTGCTCAGTGACTTTAATCAACTGGTGTTATGGTGATGATTAAGTAAGTTCTCAGTAATGTGTCTGATGTTATGAATATGTTCATCACATTAGTGTTATGAATAACCAGAAGGGTCCAAATAATTGGGTACAAGAAGGGTACAATAAAAAATGTACATTATATATATTCTTTTAGCATTTATAACCTCACAAAGTGTGAAATATGGGATGTTTTGCTTGAAAACTTAGCTTGTGATATCTTTCTTAAATCTTTTTTTTTTTTTTTTTGCCATATAATACAAAGATGTTCATACACACAACAAGCGCTGCTTAAGTGCCCCGAAAGAGTTTGGGGCCACCATATCATATATCCTAGTATTTACTGTATATATATGGCCGGCCACATATCGCATTTCTGTATGGGATTTATCAGTTTAAACAGAAAGGATGTGTCTCTGAAAAAACTAAGATCTACAAGAAACCCAATCAGCCCATCAGCTTGTAGTCTTCAGCTTCGGGAGCCACGAGCACACAGGAATATTGTGAAAATGCTTTTATGCCATTGCAGAAAGACGTCAGACAGACAGATGCAAAGATGTCTCTCTCTCTTGCCCTCTTTTGCGAGAGCAGGTTTATGGTTTTGACATTGACATAAGTGATAGTCTGCTAAACCCATCCATCAAAAAAAACATCCCTGTATTTCTGCCTTCAGTACAAGCAAGGCGTTTCCTTATGTGGGTGGTCCGCCCAGGGAGAGAGAGAGAGAGAGAGAGAGACACAAGCCTGCTCTCATGTTTCTAGAGAGAGAGAGAGAAGTACAGAGAAAGAGCTTGCTGTGGGATGTACATCTGTCTTCCAGATGTGGCTTTCTGCAGTTGTTTGAAACAGGAAAAAAGAGCGTTTAAAAAACAAAGGAAAATTGGTGCTAAACAGATTTTTATTGTCAGGGATTACTGATGTAGTGCTCTATAGATTACAGTATATGTGTGTGACTCAGCCAGTACTGTATATTTTAACCTCAGATCCATCTTCTTAAAGAAACGACGCAGGAATGATGTAGTGCGGTCCCCTGCGTACTTGGACTTGTGGATAACGTGTTTAAAAAGGAACACCTGTCCAAATATTATTCTGTCCTATTGGACATGCGTCTGGAAGAGGACAGGGAGAGAGAGGGATGAGAAAATGAGGGAGAAATGTGTAAAAGAAAGCAATGGAAAGAATGAAAAGGAGGGGACTGTGGATTAATATGAGAAAAAACACTAGAAATATGGAGGGAAAATAAGATAAACACCCGAGTTTGTTCCCTCACATAACAAATGATAAAACACTGAACATTCTTTTCATGGCGATACAGTTGGCTCTCAAAGGACCTGATGCCCTTGAGAACCGACACCGTAATGATTTGTGCCGGTATGCGTAACACGGGCCAAAGTCTGGCGGAGTCACAAGTGGCCCATCTTTAAAACGGTAAGGATGAGTTATGCCACCGCGCCCCTCAGCGGAGATGTTGTTGTAAGGGCCTTGTGGTCCACTCGGTGAGGAGCAGAAGCAAACTGCAGACGTCTCGACATTGCTCTCTTATGAATCGTGGCCTGTGGCCTGAGAAAGAGCAAAGCCCAAGCCAAAAACCCAGTGAAACACACTTTTCACACAGCGCTCATCATGTCATCTTTTAGCCGTTAGCTCGCGCATGTGCAAATATTGCACAATTGACAAAGGGGTGCGGGATCAATTACAAATGTAGGCTAGGTTTTCTTCCTATTTATTTTTTTAATTATTAAAGTAATATAGTAAGATAACAATTTTACCCAGAAAATACAGTTTTGCCACTTTAAAACTAAGCCATTTGTCACAACAATGTCCTGACAAGGAAAGTAAAAAAAAAAAAAACTATATATATAAAGTGCTGTTTTTCCTTGGTTGAAAATTGTAATTGAAATACACTATATGCACATTTTGTCAAATCTAAATAATTGAATATATGTGGTTTATATTGTTTTTTGTTGACAAAAGGCCTAAATTGAGATGATTCACAAATGTTTTTTTCAGGTCTCACACAATTGTGATTGACAGGCGATCTGACCAATCATAACAGAATCTACCATTTTGACCAACAAAGAAACCAAAGAGGAGAGCAGATTAAAGTCGGTGGACTTGAACTTGAAAAATGCTAGGTGATGTCTTTTTGCGGTTGAGAAACCTTCTGATGTTCATTCATGTTCATTTCGTGCTATGATTAGTATAGAGGAAGATATGATCAGTTCACGAGCTGCTTCAACTGAGTCATGACACATTAAAGAGCCACAAACGGTGTTAACGGCGGGTGGTCAGCGTCCTCTTTGCTTCATGATGAATTTTGCACTGCGTGAGAACATGATATGTGGCATGAGAACACTGTTAGTGTGGGACGTAGCAACAGTAACTAAAGGGGGGCGGGTCTTTGTGAAGGGTTAATTAGCGCCATATAAATGCTTGCAAAGATGCCATCATGTGCCATCCAAAATAATATATTTAAATAGTAAAATGCTCTTTTGTCAAAGTAAAACAGTAATATGTAACTTTATTTACTGTAATACATCTTAACATATATGATCTCTTTACAAGTAACAATGATTACAAAAAATCTAATACATTGAAAACAAAGTACATAAAGCAAAATATATAATAAATTGAAGTAAAGTAACATAAAGCTATTATAATGATGCTAGAGGGTGTTATTATAAAATGTAGGCTACAGCCTGTATTCTGTTCATATTTGAAGAAGAGACATAGACTTGTCACAGTTTATAAAATGCTTAATATCTTTGAAAAACAGTGTTTAAAATGCTGTCCATACAATATTAATAATGTGAATTTAATCACATTCTTTTAATGGATTAGCCTTGATGTAAAAAAATAAATAATACAAAATATATATATTTTTAGAGTGATTTAAAACCTAGGATTAATAGTATAGGCCTATACTAGGGTATGGTGAAGCTAGCGTGTGTATAGAAATATGACTTGTGATCTGTTACACCCAGTAGAAAAACAGGTTTTAGATTGGAAAATTGTATCAAAATTGTCAAGACTTCATATACAAAAAAAAATCAGCCTTAAAGCTCTAAAAAACATGATCCATGTGACTTACTGTAAATCAAAGAGCTGCTGGAGATGACCTACACGCTGCTGTAAGCCACAGCACACGACTGCTGATTGACCGTGAACAGCGTGAATCTTCTGAAACACATGATGTCCAGCGCCCAGCCCTGGAGAGAGGGAGCGCTCCACCCGAATTGAGTTCCTCATCTTTTTCCTATTAGTGCTATGTTTCCCTATGATGTGTGTGAGTGTGTGTGTGTGTGTGTGTGTGTGTGTGTGTGTGTGTGTGTGTGTGTGTGTGTGTGTGTGTGTGTGTGTGTGTGTGTGTGTGTGTGTGTGTGTGTGTGTGTGTGTGTGTGTGTGTGTGTGTGTGTGTGTGTGTGTGCTTTCAGGCAACCTATAAAGCATTGGTAATAGCTCTGGCCAAATTACAAAATAAAAATGGACGAACACAAGTTTGCTTTCATAATAGCACGTCGAGGGCTTATTTTTTTATACGCACACAATCAAACTGTTAATGTTTATGAGGCACTGGCAACGTTTCAGTGCATAAAATGGTGGTGTTTATTTATTACATTTGTGAACATAACTGAAGCCTAGCTATGAGGTATGTGTTCTCAAATGCACTTTACTTTTAAAGGGTTTCTTTGCAGTGTCTACATTCAGCTGGACTCTAGTTTGAAGTCTTTTTGAAATATTTTTGTACAAGTACTATAATAATCAGAACTAAAATCAATCTGTCTATAAGAGCTGTGCTGATTCAATCATATGTGTTCATGTTATTGCAGATACTGCTGGCACTATTCAAGTCTAAGTCTCATGCTTACCAGTGCTGCAGTTATTTGATCCAATAATGCAGTAAAACCGTAACATTGTGAAATATTAGTGCAATTTAAAATAACTATGTTGTATTTGAATATAATGTAAAATGTAATTAATTCATGTGATGCAAAGCTGTATTTTCAGCATCATTTCTCCAGTCTTCAGTAGAAATCACTCTAATATACTGATTTGCTGCTCAAGAAACATTTCATATTAATGGAGAAGCAGCTGTGCTGCTTAATATTTTTGTGGAAACTGTGATTCATTTTATTCAAGATTATCTGATGAATAGAAAGTTCAAAACAACTTATTTGACATAGAAATCTTTTGTAATGTTATCAATGTCTTGCTAATTAGAAGTTTTAATTACTTAAAAAACACATGAATATACTTATCAGATATATTAAACAAAAAAATATTTTTGGTAGAATATTTCTGTTTATTTGTTAGTTTAATTATTCAGATTATTTACTTTTAACTACACGTCAGAACAAGCATGTACAATGTATACATTTAGCCAATTTACTGAATCACTTCAGTGTATCATTGAGTCAGTGAGTGACACATTAGTAACTTAGATCAAGACTTTAGAGCCTTTCTGTATGATTCATTAAAAATTGTGAACAAATGAGTGTGACTTCATTTAGAGCACTGTTAGAATGAGCTGTTCAGTCTTAATATAGATCATCAAGAACCGCTTACGGCACCTAACGCCATGCAAATCAGTGCTTTACCACACATACCTCATCTGAATGCAGCCTTGAGTGATCTTAAAGCAACTCAAGTGTGAGTACTAATGATCCTTCCCTCAAATCACGGCGGGACGGGGGCCTTGCTGTGCTCCGCGCAGGCCTTTAATTGATTAATTGTGCGGGCCTCACTAACTGACATGCTGCTGCTGGTGAGCGGGTATGGCCCACGTTTGAAGTGCAGGCCTGCGGGATGTGTTTGAACATACCATAGAGAGATCGCTGCTCTTTGTAATGGACACCGCTCTGCGGTCTGATCGCGGCTCAGGGTCAAGCCAAAGCAAGCATACTGTTCCTCCCATTACCAGACACAGTGAGAGATCTGGATACTGCTTCAAGGATGAATTAATACAATACAGATCTGACCAGGATTGCTCCTGTCCAATACAGCGGATCAGGGCCTTAATCCTGGCCGACCGCACACTTGCGTAATGGAAGAGTCGGGATACCGTCATGAAATTCGTAACCCAATGTCAGTCTGACAACCAAAGAGACTGAAATGCTAATGGAGCAATTACATCATTCAGGGCTGTCTTTGTTTTCTGATAGATATGTTTGATCAAGAGGCTAATGTTAGTTCCACAACACTTACCAAAAGGAGCCACCCCCCCCCCCCAAAAAAAGGGGTTTGAAGTGACAAGAAACATAAAGCCTGCAAAACACATTTTCTTTGATGCTCTGGCTATTAGATACTTTAGAACTTGTGTTCAGAAGTACTATCAAGTTGTGTTATTTAAATGCAAAACATGCACACGCGAGACCTTGGGCTGAAGAGGACTGTAAAACAGCGATCATCTGGTGTCAAGGCAGGGAGAAACGCTGCAGTTGGGTTTGAATTCAGTTTTAGTCTCATTTAAAGGAACAGTTCACCTAAAAATTTTTTGTTTTTTGGAGCTTTATTGTTGAATGCAAAATAGCTGTTTACCAATACACTTCAACCATCTCCTTTTGTGTTCCACAGAAAGAAATGACAGCATACGGGTTTGGAATAAGAACCCTAACCCCAAGTTTCTCATCATCACCCAATAAAAGGAAGACAGAAAAATGATGAGAGGGAGGCAGAAAGAGAGAAAATTACGTCCTTCATCTGAAATCTCAAATGAAAGGCAGTGTGTTGGGCCTAAGGGCCAGACCTCTGATTTTCACTGTGGTCCGTTTGAAAGCATGCATTAAGCAGAAGACTGAGACTGAGGGAAAAATAGAAAACAGAAAACGCTGCAATTTGTCTACGAGGGGAGGAAATATTTCCCTGGGAAATGTCTTATTTATGAAAGAAAGCTTTAACCCAGCTAAACCGAATGACTTCTTGAAGTCTGAATGAAATGAAAACTCATGATCTTATTGTGAATGATTTACTGTTTATTTTCACAATTTCTGTTCCTTTCCTTCAGTCGACTGCAAACTCTCATTCAGATCTGCCTCGCTCCAATCAACAACAGATTAATTAAACCAAGTCCCGTCCTACATTCTTTCCTTCTTTTGTTTCCTTGTTTGTTTTGAACAGACTATGAATGGGTTGTGAAAACCATTTCTTATTGACTTTAATCCTATTTCATGTTCTTTCATGTTCCTATTTCATGTCTCTAAAAAAATGTTTATATTTATTTATTTACTTGATTTAAAAAATGTGTTTATTTATAAAAAAATGCATTATTTTATTAATAAGTCTGTTTGTTTTTTGTCTTAGATTTTCATCCAGTGGTGGCCTTTCCGCCTCATGTATCTGGACTTCATATTCTTGAGTCTTGAGGTTATAGTCTGTTTTTATTTCATCTGTTATCACAATGCCCTGTGATTTTGCTGAAACGGGGCAAAACTAGCGTGTTTGTGTGTGCGTGTCATGAAAGGCGGGAAAAGCAGACGAGCTGCGGCCTCTTTGATGCACTTTGAGTCAGGCACTCGGAATAGACACGAGACAAAAAGACTAGGAGAGCTTGCGTCTGTGCAGCAACCACTAATGAACCGAGCACGACGCTCCTTCACTCTCCAAACTATCGAGCTGTCTGTCATGGCCGATGAAACTGGAAAAGATAGCTTCAAAAGAGCATGAAAAAACCCTGTCCTGAACTTCCTGAGTGATGCAGCCCTTCTCAGAGGGAAACAAAACACTCCGCCACATCTGAATCTCTGTTACAGTTCTTCTCTTTCCAGAAAGAGGTGAAAAAAGCAGAAAAGGAGGGGTTGTTGCATTGTGACAAATATGCTCACCATATGTCTGACTGCAGCCGCTGTCTTTCAACCCGGCTCATGTTTTTATTTTTAATGGAATTTGGATTTTCTTCCACACATCTATTTATCTAGCTTTTATTCTCCGGGGATTTATACGTGTGTACTCAATGAGCGTACACTCGCTGCCGGGCCATCCGTTCACAGCTCAGGTTATTGATAGGTTGCTGGGTGAGACGAGACTGAATAATGACTTGAAGCACAACTTGAAGCCTCCTTGGCAGATGTCTAACGCCAGCCACATCATCACCACAGCATAGACTATCATCCGTGCATTGGTTAAAATTGCTATCATACGCTTCTATTCAGCATCGAGATGGCAGACGAAACCAAAGTTGGCACTTCATTTCATACCAGCTGGACTGGTACAGTGATATATGCTTAGCATCTGGCAATCTGCTTTATGACTTAAGCATCCATGTTTGAGTGAGAATTTTAGCATGATGATGTCCATCTGCCACTATAAAGGCCCGGTCGTTAGATCATAATAGTGACTGTGCGCTCCAGATTTTCCGAACTGATTGGAGAAACTTTATGAGCATGCGTGTGTGAGCAGAAACCAGGGTGGTCTGGCTCTGAGTAGCTTGTGCGACCGTCACGACGGAACGGTTCTCGACGTGCTCCGACCGCTGTGAGATGCTAGATAACAAAGACACCATTGACTCTGACCTTTTGCTCTTTGGTGAAAACCCCCTGACCTCTGACTTAAGCAAACACACAGAGATACACAGCGTCCTGCGCTTTCAAACACACATGTAGACTCTCCCGTGTTGCAGTTCTGTGGAATGCATCTCAGGTGCAGGGCCTGCCCTGGTTCCAATTAGGCGAGTATAAATTAGCGTGACTTTCCCCTCTTCTATCCAAACATTCTCCTTCTCCCAACCCGTGCTATCTAAAACCCCCTTCTCTCCTTCCTCGCCTCCTCGTTCACTCATCCCCTGACCACCCTCCCATTCCTCACCACATAAATTTCCTCACTTTACAGCTAATGTCTACACTCCCTACCGACACGTACTACATGTATGAAGTTTAGCAGGCGATATCTCGATCGCTCTTTCATTGGGATCTATGAAAATAATAAATAGAACAAATATAAAAGAAACAAATTATATTGAATAAATAGTAATAAAGTAATTTGTTCCCCTACCTTGCTTCCATTTTTATTCCCAATGTAATGCAACATGTCTGAACCCCTTTCCTGCTGCTTGAAATGTATCATTAAATGAGTCAATTTCCGAGATTTCAAGTCATGGTTGAGTTCATACAATGAAGCCGCAGTGTATTTTTTTGTTTCTCACCAAAGCATTGTTATTTGTAAATTAGGTATTTTCCAGATGTTTTATATTGGCAACATAATTGCATAATGACGTGGAATTGATGTAAGGAGCAGTTTTTAAGCTACTTCCAAAAGGTTCATTTTATTTTAAATGTTGCCTAAAAAGTAACCCCAGCCCTTATTTCAAAACCATTTAAAACGGCCATAAAATGACGTGGAGGTTTTTTTTGCAGACCCACCGTTATACCTCAAGAGACCACCAGAGATCTGACATTGTTTTATTTGGAATGATTTTGCAGGCACTTACTCATGGACTCTGGTCCATTTTCTACCATTAAATTCACAAAAATCATAAAAAATTGTAAACCAAACATTCTCCACAGTATTTTCTGTTGCCATCACTAAACCAAAATTTTAATTTGTTAAATTTCACGACGTTATATAGGCATATTATTTAGTCCCTTTTGTGAACCATTGCACTTTTAAGAAAGTTTCCAAAGGGAGGTTTTCAAATTTAACAAATAATATTTTCAGTCGGTAACAGAAATACACGTCATCTTCCGTTTTTACCCTCCTTTTTCTCGCGCTCCACACTTGGCATATCCATATTTACCTTTGTACGCGCGCACGCTCAGGGAAAATAGCGCAAATAAGGACATTTATGGAGCATGTCCTCCCGGAACTTCACAGGTTCACAGGAGTCAAATACTCCGAAGGTCTCACAAGTCTTTATTTTTTCTTTCCACAGCCACTGTTTCATCTTAACTGCGCGCGTGCCCACAGCGCGAGCCTTTCACGCGCCGCAACTCATCCGGAGGCGCGCAGAGAAAACACGAGCCTGGCCGCTTTATAGCCCTCCGGAGACCGATAAGCTCGCCCTGACCCCCTTAAATAAGAGAGAAGCGTGGTTCAGGTCTGGGTTTTACCTCCCCAAGGGGGGTTGAAAGCGAGGAAAGGACTGAAAGAAAGAGAAGAGGTGAGCCATGAAGGGTTTGGGGGTATCCACACATGTGAGGATAGATTGAAACTGCCTCCAAGAAATACATTCAGTAACAAAAATGTGAAATATGTTCAATATGGCAGTGTCTTTTTTATTATTATTAAACAATATGTTTACTAGATAGATAGATAGATAGATAGATAGATAGATAGATAGATAGATAGATAGATAGATAGATAGATAGATAGATAGATAGATAGATAGATAGATAATAGATAGATAGATATAATAATAAACAAATATAAAATTAAGGAAATTGCATGATTTTTTACAGTGTTTTTTTCTCAATAGTAACACAAATTTTAGCCGTGGTATTTTTTTTGAAAATGTACTTTCTATCATTTTTTTCCCCAGGACAAACTCTATGCACCATTTTAAGACCCACTGTGAACCATTTTCATGAAGTTTTTTTCAGCTGTTTTGGGTGGTTACTAGGTTGTTGCTATGCGGTTTCCAGGTAAACTGGGTGGCTTACTGGCTGAAACCAAAGCAATCCACAATTACATAAAGCATGTATTTGGCAATGCTCCTTTTAAAAACAAAATATCAGTGAAATTGTAAAAGTTAGATTGTTAAAACATTATTTTTGTACAAGCCATCAGTAACATAAATTTTCACCATCTCATGGGAATTATTACGAGGCGTCACCGTAATAGCAATAACAATAATAATAGCAATAATAATAGATACAGGTGGAACTCTCTCGGAGCAGATGTGTGTATTTTAGGAATCTGAAATTATTTAAAGCACTAGGCTTCTGCCCAGTTAGGATCACTGGTAGAAGATACAGCCAAGGGTTTAGTTTGTAATGGTATGCCATATACGTGATACATGGAACACTCAATGCATATTTTACCTCGGCCTGGTCTTCACTCCTCCACTCAACCTCTCCGGTTAACCTAATAGTCAGATAAGGAGGTCAAACTCTCACCTTTGTTACATGGAAGCCTGTCAAGTACGGCCCCCAGCGCTCTCGCTGTCTTTCATGCAGACTCGTGGAATGCTGTTTTCCATCCGTCTCAATCCAGGAGGAACAACTCCGGCTTGATTTGGCGTGTGATAGATGTATCCCACGCAACACCTGCGGCATCCTCCAGGGTTTCCATCCATCAAAAGAGCTTTATTGTGCACCTAGAACTGCCCCCAATGCAGAACAAAACTGGTTTATGTGTAAAGAAGATATATAAGGTATCGGCTCTTCCAACTTTCTGCTTTTGCCCACGAGTTTCTGAACTGATATAACTTTCCCATGGAGTTTCCCACCAGAAACAGATGTTTGGAGGGTGTGAGAGCAACAAACAGTTTATAAATAATGGCAGTGCAGCGACTTCATTAAATGCGGTGAAGGATTAACAGTGATATTTAAGAGAATGTGCATTGATTACGCTTGACGTCAAAGTATCGGTTGAGTTTTGATTAATTTGGACTTATCCTCCACTCTTGGATATGCTCTTCACAGCTGTAAGACCTCCTGTGAGAGTAGGCACAGGGAGTGTCGTATTCTATGATGGTGTTCCCATTGCGAATGGCAACTGTGTTGTGTCATTCAACAAAATGAGTTATTTAGACTCAAACACTTTGCTACTTTTCGGCAGGCACTCGACCGACATCATTAGTTACTGGCACACAACAACTGGTCTAAAGGTCTCACAGTCTTTAGTTTAGTGCTTCTAATTTCAACATGGTGCCCCCCCCCCCCCCCTCGTTCGCATCCACTCTTCGGTTCCAGATCTCTGACAGGCGCGGGTTTTATTTATTCACATTTTGCTCAGGGTGCAGGTTTTACCGTTCCTTTGGGTAATGCAGAGTTAATGTACAACTTTCAGTTTTTTCCCTCCTTGCTCTTTAAACCTTCCTTAAGTGTTTAAACACCCAGGGTAATGACGTAGTGTTGTGAAAGTGAAAAACCATGCTGGAGTCGGAGACGCTGAAATGCTTCAGCAGTCCCTGAAGAGTGAAAGTGAATATAGGGGAGAGAGTTGGACAAGAGGGGGACAAAAGGGAAAACAAGAGGATTGAGTTAAAAATAACCAGAAAGAACAATAAAGAAATAATTAGGGCCTCTGGAAACTAAAGCTGGGCATCAATTCTGATTTTAATTTGATTCAAATTAGATTTTATTTATGTGCATTTCGCTTATAAATCAGGAATCCTGTAACTTGGTACATAATGAAAAAAATGTATTAAATTAATTAATTAATGATTAAAATGAACATCAGGACCCAAACAATGCAGTGCAATTGATATAATCAACATCAAAAATCTAGATTAAAAGCATCAAATATCATTCATTGTGTAAAACCATTTAGACTGAAAGGTTCTTCTACACCTTTATTTTTAAGGGTGAACACAAGGGTGAGTAAAAGATGACAAAATTCTCTTTTTGGGTGAACTATGCCTTTAAGAATGTTCTCATAAAAATGAAGAACTATAGAACGAGTTGAGGCTCGTTTTATGAACTCTAAATAGTAAGATAAAACAAGTTAATTTCCCTGCATTTTTCACACCGTCTTCAACAGGATCCAGAACTCAAAATCGAATTAGTTTGGAGCTACCGCACACTTCATGTTCGAGAGTTTACATTCATTCATTTACACTTAATGTTGTAAGCCCACCATATGTTCTTGATCTCATAAGCACTCAGAAACTTCATGGAAACATCTGAAGATCAAATGCATGGGCTGCAAACAGTGCAAAAGAGGCCTGAAAAACAGGAGATAACTATGTTAGACAAGGGTTACTTCCTTCCTCAGAGATCAATACAGTCTCGCTGCCCTCTGTTTAGTTCCAGCGCTTCCTTTGCTTAATTCTGTTTTTTCCTTGATATATAAAAGTGATTGGCTCTCTCGCTGCCAAAACGTGTCCTGCACGGCTGTAAAAAACAGCTTCCCCACAGCAGCTTTTTCAAATTTGGGGCTTGTGACACTCTGCCAAAAGCCACAAATTACCCCCCTCTAGCAACAGCGAATTAGGAACAATTTTCTGTTTGCTATAAAAAATGGGAAAAAGAAAGGCAAGGGTAAAATATAGCTTACACCAGAGACCACCAAGGCAGGCAGCACAGAAATGAAGTGCATGCTCGCCCTGCCGACGGTTTGGGTGGCAGGGCAGCGTTTGGCATTTCATGCACTTGCTGATACTCATAGTAATCAATTCGCTTAAACATGGTGTAATGTTTCAACTCAGCGAGGTCACGCTTAGCGTATTAAAATCACGCCTTGATGGGGAACAGGCATTTTTCAAAATGAGGGATTTGAGACAGGAGAAAAGATGTTTTACACCAAATCCTCTCTGGTTTTCTTTGAGCTTGGTCTATTGGATTAAGGATCAGAAGGGAATAAGCAGACTTTTTTCATCTGATACAAAGTGTGAGGTTTGGCTAAGTGTCCACTATGTATGCCAGCTCATGATTTTTCCCTTCCAGAACTCCTTCCAATGCCTTTTAAAAGTCCAGGTCCAAGTTCTTCTGCACTGCTGTAGACGTTAACGTAGAAGAGCGGAAAACCAAACCAAAGCGTAAGGCTGAGGTTGAGGAATTGGTGAGGTTAAGAGCCAATCTCCTGCTGCAGCTCGCTGCTGGTGGTCCACAAACCTCATTAAGTTCCCATAGCAACACCCAGCGACTGAGGGTGAAGGAGATCTCGAATAAACCACCTGACTATAGTCTGCCATCACCACGTCAGCATAATCAGGCTTTGGGCCCATTGAAAAAACAAGGCAACAGTAACCAGAGACCGAAACACACATTAACCCGGTTCTGTAGCCTCTGACCCATATGTTAATTATACTTCCTGTTCCCTTCCTGATTACATGACAGCAGATTTTAGCTCATTCACAAAGGAATCAGTTAATTGTGCAACTGGAAGCTGCACCACTTGATGACATTTGTTCAGTTTTTAGTCGAAAAACATTTTTCATTCAAGAAACCTCAGGTTGTTTTGTTGCACAAAATATTGTTGACTATTTTCGGCAGTGTTATTGACTTCCGATAGGGATGCAAAGAGGCTTTGTTTGCAATAGCATAGGCCTGCTATACATGCTACTCTCATCACTATTGCTTGTTAAAACACATTGGACACATCTACTCATTCTATATTCCTATAATTATAAAAAAATAGCTTTTATCTCATAAAACAAAAGTAGGGGAATTATTTAATCCCTAAAAATGTTCTAAATGGAAATAGGACTATAGTTTAGTACTTACTAAATGTTGCATATGTAGTTATGCATATGTTTTTTTTAATAAGCGAATTCAATGAAAACCTTTTTAAATGGTAGTACATGTGTATCACATGAACTCTTATTTTGCATTTTAGTGGTGCATTGCATGGTTGTTTTGTATATTCAAAGAAACTACTCTACACTCATTAAAATTAATGTACCTTACTGGCATCTATAGTTCCATAAAGAACCTATAAGATCCATGGAACCTTTCAATTCTGCAAAATGTTCTTTACACTATTATAAATAAAGGAGATTTTCACAGCGATGCCACAGAAGAACCAATTTGGGTTCTCTGAAGAACCTTTCTGGTAACAGTTCTTAGAACCATTTTTCTTAGTGTGAAGAATATTTTAATAAGCTAAAGATTTTTTCCGCTATAAAAAAAACCTTTTGTGGAATGGAAAGGTTCCATGGATGTTAAAAGTTCACTACACTACACTACAACCCCCCCCCCCCCCCATTTACAGATTTGGTAAGTTAATGCTAGTTGCTGACAGTCAGAGTCAGTCTGGAGATTTAAGCTGACAGATTTCATAGAACATCGATGGTCACAGACTCTGATTTCTTTAGCTCCAGACTTTGATTCCATCCAGTCATGTCAATACATGTTTGATATTTTGAGCCAATTTTAGAATGCATATTGTTTGAATTTGTCAAGCATCTCCTAGCAGCAAGCCACAACTTTAAAGTCTGGTAGTGTGTGATCCTCAGTTGTTTAGTGTATGATTGACAGTTTTTCCTCTGTGACTATTGGGCAAGTGTATGATGCCGTGTTTTCAAATCTGTCTGGATTGTGTAGTGTATTCCAGCCTTAACCCCTTAGCATTCCTGAGGTCTCTTTTTTAAGGAAATTTTTTTATTTTAAGACCTGCTCACTGAAGGGTTCTTTGGGGAACCCAAAATGGTTCTTTAAGGCATTCGTGTGAAAAGCCTCATTTGGAATTTTTATTTGTATTATTTAGAAAGGGACAGGAAACAAAAAAAAATTCAAACCAACAGTGCCGCTGTGTTTACTTCTGGTCCATAATATTGGCAATGGAGGATGAAGTCAAGCACATTGCCTTGTGCACAGTATACATACTACAGAAAGAAGAATACTATGTTAGTGTGCTGTTTATAAACACCAGGTTTCTTTACTAAGCCTGAGCATCAGGACTGCATGTGCATGGAAGGGTGCTTCAGAGGTTAGCAGACAACCATACACCACTTCTTAACATGGACACATTAATCTGTCCTAATTAAATTTCTCATTTTGTTTCCCTACGGGCCATTTGTACTTCCTTTTTTCTCATTCCATCTCTGCCATTGGCGTTCATTCATCTGCTCTGCCCATTGGTGAAGCAGCATGGCTGATGTGTTAGCTCATTCCCCTTCTGGGTGGCTTTCCTGCAGTATTTCACTGTCATCTACTGGCAAATTGATTTTGGCAAAGAAACCAGCTGGGGTGGGAATGGGGAGGGGGCATACGCATGCACACATTTCCCCAATCTGGTCATTTCCCACATATGAATTGAAAAACACTGGCATACGTGTACACGCAAAATGTATGTGCATTACTTGGTCACCCCTGAAATAAATAGCTGGGCAATATAGTGAGAAGAGGCCCCTTGGTTCTGGAAAAAGGACTCACTGACGAAAGGCGAGGGGTGGAGGTGTGGGGTGATTTATGACTCAATTCAGTGCAAATGGAGAGGCAGAGCGGCACACGTTTTGCTGTGTGTGTGTGGTGCTGGCAAAAGTGTGTGTGAGCGGAACTTATCATTTATATGACATCGATAGCTACATCAAGTGCTGACATCATACAGCATCTCCCCTTTCATTATGGACGTGCATCACTCTGTCATAGTCATATTAGTAGATCGCTATTGTCCCTTTAAAGGGCAATTGTGTCGCAGCGTCGGATTAAAAAAAGACTGTTTACACTTGGTATTAACAACCGTCTCTGGTGATCCGATCACAAGTGGACAGCTGAGACAGACTGCTGTTTACACCAGGTGTTTACACGCGTCTCAAATGTGTCTTCTGTGACCACTTGTGATCAGATTTCATGATGGCCAGGGTCTCTGATATGTCACTTACAATGTTAGTGTGTTGCTTCTAGCTGTTATAGTGGCAAAAGTCAACACTTTATTACAAATGTGATGTTTCAGCCAGAATGATCATTGCTGTTTTAGTGCTTCACGCAAATTCCAACTCGTATCATGGATGAAAAGAGAGTTTGAAGTGTGTACTGTGCTTGATCAAGGGCTTTGTGAAATTTGAGATCTAGTTACAAGAAAAAAAACTTTCATTGTAAAAACTTTTTCAGACTGCTTCTTCATCTGATTCTTCAATCAGATCTGGTCTGAAATACAACCTGTTTCTAACAAGAGATTATGACTTTCTAACAAGAGATTTCCCAGAGATATTTTCCCATTTATTTTTTTCTGTAAAGGAAATTTGCTTTTTCAACAATTCTTCAGTAAAGCATGGGTCGTATTTTTGTTTGTTTATGTGCAACATTAGTTTGGGTAGTGCCATATTTAATTTTGACAGGAATGAAAATGAGGCTGTGAGGAATAAAGTACAGTTTGTTTTATTTATTGTACTGATTTTTTGCTCTTACTTTAAAACAAAACACCTTGCTTTTTATCCCACTGCATCTGTATGACCTTTATCTCTACAGCAAGATTGATAGTTCACCCTAAATGACAACTCTGCCATCATTTACTCACTCTCATGTCATTCCAGGCACAATGTTTAATCATCTTCAAAACTGAAGATAGAGAGACAAATGAAGAGATTTCTGGGCCTCCACTGAAAGTCCATGCTTCAAAAAGTATATGAAACTCATCATGAAAATCTATATGTATTGACTTCTGTTGGTCAGTGTTTGTTTAATTAAAAACATTCTAATTTGGATTCGGAAGATGAACAAACGTTATATGGTTTTGGATCAACATGTATGTGAATGACACTTTAATTTTTTGGGTGAATTATTCTCTATATTGCAATTAATTGTGCATATCCATGTATTGTCACATTTTTGTATAGCTGTATATTGTTACACCCTTAATATACCTCTATATATTACACCCTGCCAGCTGCTTTTGTCAGAATGATACTTCTGTATGTACTTAACATAAACCCTTATTGCTATCATATTCTGTTTATTTTGACAGATTTAGCTTATTTGTATATTGTTTTGAGATTTTAAATAATTAAAATTATTTCGTCATCGTAGCTACAGAAAAAATGTAAGGCAGCAATGTGCTTAAGATTAATCAACTCATTAAATTGAAATAAATATTTTTCAAGTTGACATTATTTAATTTGTTAAAACAAAAACAACATTGACTGGACTTGAAATAAAAATAAAAACATATATCTTTTTAGGGTAAGTTATTTCAACAAGAAATGTAGTTAAGGTAACAAAAAAAATTAAAGCATTAAGTAGACAACAGTTTTTACCGTGGTGTGTATTACTTCACTACCATGTAAACTCGACGTGGGATTATGGGAGGCTATAGCCTACTTTAATTATATATATAGAAATCACTTTCTGGAGCAAATTCATTTTAAATGAATGTCTTTATTTCACCCCTTGAATCACTTTATTACCTTCTCAGCTCAAATGCAACAAACTAGACCTCAAACACACGGGAATATCACGAGGGAACAGACTTTTCCTTTTCAGGAAGCTGCTTGGAAGGAGCAGGATATCCCACAGAGCACCTCTGCAGCGCGCGTGCTGGAGGAGAGACCTGCGCGAGCTGGTACAGGCTTTGAGCGATGCCTTTAACCACCCTGTTTGACTTGGCATGAGGTGAAGAGAAAGCACCTCTCGGGTCAGATACAAGCAGACCTTTAAACACAACCTGCTCGTGCACTCCCTTGTTAAAGCAAACCGTATCGGAGGGTAAAAATATGAATTATAATACGTCATTGCTAATAAAGCGCGGGACTTGGGCAGCGCTACTGGAGGGTGTCAAATACAGAGCAATTCATCACAATCACAATATTATTAACATGCTTAATGTGACACTTATGGAGCGTGAAGTGGAGTTTTCACAGATGACGTATTCAATTTCAGACCACAAATGTAGGGCTTATTATTATTTCTCCGTACGTGAGTTGAATCGTTTTGTTTTAAGTTATGGGTCTATAGACGGCCATTTGACTGGAGAAAATAACCTCGCAGATTGTTTTTGAGGACCACAAACTGTGGCAGCTGGGAAAGACGAGCAAGATGAAGGAGCTGGGTCACAGATACGCTGTGATGGTCACTGTAGAAATAAATATTTGTCTCTATATCTCTGTTGGGACGCGGCTAAATAGAGTAGAGGCAGTATTCAAAGCCAACAACAGAATCTTTCCATCTACTTCATGAAAGAGTCTGTGGGCGAGCTAAAGACAGCTGGACACATTTACACTAGTGGATTTTCTTGTGCTCGCACACTCACAAAGACACAGTCCTTTTGTTTCCTCTATTTTGTCAGGTGCGGCGGGGACCTGAGTTATCTCAGGTTGGCCTTAACTTTGGTTCTGGCTCTTCTGCGCTTGTTTTATTTTTCCTTTCTCACATGAATCCAGTACAGTCCATATAACTTTCAAGCTCATTGTCCAGTCATATGAATGAAAGAAAGAGGAAGTCTGTAGGACTGGAAAACGTCAAAAGTCAAAGCGCAGGTCAAATCCAAATAAACAAGATTTCAAATGCAGCCAAAGCATTACTGTGAAACCCAAGGAAGTCACGGGTTTGACAGACAAATGAACCATTTCCCTCAGTTTGATATATGATATTTGACGTTTTATTTACATACAATTAAAATGCTGCTTTATAGAATTTGGAACTGTACTGTAATCGTTTTATTCATATGAAGATCTATGACAAACACAGGCGATATGGCACTGAGAAGGTCATCAAACTGAAAGCAGGACTGAGGCACGTGACTTCACGACCCAGCTGAGGTGAATTCCTTCAGTCATGTCAGATTGATAGACTATTCCAGATCACGAGCTCCTTTTCTTGCATGATATTCATTTGGTGATAGCTCACAGACTCGGTGAGGGACGCGAAATGCAGACATGCATGTGATATTTGACTCTCTCGTGGTGTTTTGTATTACTCTATAACGGATAATTTTTTTATAGGCTATTTAAAATTTATTTTAGGCCTAATCATTCCGAAAATTTCCGAGGCATGGATTTGCTGTTTGTCAATATGGTAAAATATTATGGATCGACTTTTTTAACTGAAAAATATTTGAAACGTCATTCTGCAACATAAAATGCATAATTCTAAAATAGGCTATTTTAATTGATAGAAATTCGAATTATTTTACTCGTTATCTAAACGTTCTAGCTATTAATACTAATAAAAGTAGGAATTCAAGTGACTTTTCAAGTTATGATAAAACATAAAACCAATTAATATCAGCAATCTCGATCTGTGTCGCACTCATGGCTATATAAATAAATATGAATATTTTTAGATAAATACATATTTGCACTGGTTTTAACTCTTGTTGTCCAGTTCCCAATCCTGTCAAAGACTCTGTGTCCTCTGCTTTATCTTTATTGCTTCTAGTTGGAAATACCAGTGCGTACTTTTTTCACTTCCATTCCTATAAATCTGTGTTCATTTGACTTGATCTTCAACGCAGATAAAAACGCATTGTGTAGCCTAACTGAAGGAATATTCTGAAACTTAGCAATCATATGCCCTTATGACATAAAACTTATACAAACAGCTCACTGCACTGTACACATAAAATCAAATCTGTACTTCAAAAGGGTGTCATTATTCCTCATTCCAAATCGTTGGCAGGAGAAATATAAATTCTTATTGAATCATTTTATGAATTTGGTGACAGTGTTATTTTGATTTGATTATGAAATCATACAAAATATGTTCAATCATTTCAAGCAAAAATGTAGGCCCCGAGATCCCAGCAAAGCACTCAGAAGAGGGATCGAAGACTTGTGGTCATGTGGTGATAGTCTGTATATAGATGCAGTAGAACTTATGAAATCGAGGATTGAAATTACTGTGTTAAATAATAGTCAGATTAATAGAAGTGTGAATATACACCTGAGTCAGAGTCAGCTGTCAAGACTCGACTGAGTGTTTGGAGATGATTATTTACAATGTGCTCATGCTCAGGCGAGATATGTATATTTGTGAAACGCATTTGAGACTGATCCGGTTGATTATTTCCGCTTAACAAGATTAAATACATAAACCGACACGAGTGGGCACGTGTTATACTTATAATTTATTATCTTATTTATGATGGAGATACACGAACAGCCATTTAGATCTATGCAGTATCAGAAATGGACTATAAAATAATATAAATGTCCTCCTGTAAATGATTTTCAAGGCCATTTGATGTCTATCAGGGCAATATTTTAACCATATAAAATTCCATTCATGTACATACTGCAATTGAACCAGTTCAATAAATTCTGAATGTTAATGATTATGGCTCTTATAAAATCACATAAAATGCACAAGATACTATTTAAAAACTCTCCCACAACCAACACAAACCCTTAGGCCTAGATTATTATCTAGATTTTCATCAAATGTTAAATAACAGATCAATGACTTAACAGAGGAAAGTAATATTTGTTTGCTCTCACGTTTTAGATATGTGAGGCATTGTATGTAACTTTCTAAGTCCTGATTTATTTCTGACTGACACACACACACACACACACACACACACACACACACACACACACACACACACACACACACACACACACACACACACACACACACACACACACACACACACACACACACACACACACACACACACACACACACACACACACACACACACACACACACACACACACACACACACAGGTTGTGTTTAGCCTATTTATGCCTATGCGTGTCATAGTTATCATAATTCCTAATTTTTCATTCATAGTAATGAGAATAATTCACATTATTGAAAATGTGATGATAAATAATTACAAATAATAATACAAAAAATGTTAGCAATCAATATCTTACCTGATCTTACCTTTTTTGGGTGGTTGCTTATTTAACTGTTATGCTTGTTGAGAAATGAGTGAGACGACGTCTGGAAAATAATGGCCCTATATTTACAGCACATTTAAAGAGAAAGTAAAACGCAATTTGTTTTACAACATAATCTTATGATCGTTTTCTGGTTGTATTTCTTGTTCATGCCAAATCATGAACAAATCACGACATTTCTTGTCCATTTAAAAAAAAGTCAATTTTATTTCCGTCAAAACGCGAAAAGGAAATTCGTCATTTAAATAATCGATTCGTTCGATATTAAATCATTCCAGTAACATAACATGCATCAATAAACAATTTCAGCATTTCACTGGATGAATTCCTGACAGAAATTAAAAACTCAAAAGGTCGTTAAAATATTCGAAAACTTTCGACGCGATGCTTTACACACTTTTATAAATGAACTGATTCCTGAGCAGAAGAAAAAAAAGATAGTTCCGTGTCCAAATATGCGCTGCTAGTCATTGACACTGGCCAGGTGTCTGTGTTTAGTGGACAAATCCACGTGGCTGTGCACATCTTGCAGCTTCTGGTACTCGTACTGAAAATTAAGGACCCGAGGGAAGCCCACTGGATTGAACAGTGCTGAGGACGCGTATGGAGAGGTCGGGGCCATTGCGCAGGCGAGGCCAGGGGTGACAGTCTCCATGGCCAATGTTTGAGGCTGTGGGAAAGATTTGGCTGTGACAGAGTTCCTCGAGAAAAGCGTGGACAGCGCCGGTAAAATGCTCCCAGCAGGTGGCATGCCGATGGGCTGATGGAAGCCAAACGGGTAGAGATCCAGCCCCGGTAAATGAGCGCAGGACGCGCTGAGCCCGTACGCGCCGTAGGCGAGGTTAGGAAAGCCCCTGGGCTGCAGCGCCTGATCTCTGAACACACCAAATTTGAAGTGCTGCCGCTTAAACCGCTTCCTCCTCCGCAGGAAACTTCCGTTCTCAAACATATCCGATGAATTGGGATCCAGAGTCCAGTAATTCCCCTTCCCGGGATTACCGGGCTCGCGTGGCATTTTCACGAAGCAGTCGTTTAGGGAGAGATTGTGTCGGATGGAGTTCTGCCAGGCTGGGAACTTCTCTCGGTAGTACACAAACCGGTGGCTGATGAAGTCGCATATCTCGCTGAGGGTGAGACGCTTCTTTGGGCTCTGGAGGATGGCCATGGTGATCAAAGCGATGTAGGAATAGGGCGGTTTCACCGAAGTGCTCTTGCTCGAGCTAGAGGGACACATGGAAGATGGGACGTGGTCCTTATCCTCCTTCTTATGTACCTGGTCGGATGCAGAAAGAGCTGAAGGTGAAAGATGTTCGTCTCCAGACTCTTTGCCACCCTCTCCAACCACGTCGACAACAAGGTCATCCATCAAATCAGTGTCCAGGGTCATAATCCACAAGTTGGAGACGCGAAACGGGTTCTAAACACGCAGATGGCAATGCGCAGGAGTCTTAAACTCTCCCTCGCTTGAAAAGAGCTGTTCCTGGTTCCTCAGAACACCCTGGATGATGGAAGATTGCTATAAAGAGACGAGCGCGCTAACAACACAAGATTTGATTTGGCCACACAGGAATCCTCACCATTCACGCGCAGGAGGTCTGGAGAGCTGCGCTTGCAGCAATGTCCATCGTCCACTCCAACGCAACTGGATTCCTGCAGCTGTTCGGGAATCGGATGACGATGATGTCATGACGGAGATCTCAGGAAGAAGCTCCACACCAATGAAAACCGGGCTGCTCCACCAGGTTCTGACCGCAGACAGTCCTCTGGGGGAACCATGATTGATGTCATGTCGCTTCAACTGAGTATGAATTAGACAAACTACACTACCTGCTGCTTTGACTGCTCAGGTATTGTGTTTGAATTGACAGAAGCATGCACTAATACAAGTGAACATGTCCCTGTCTGTGCTGAGATGAAAGAAGGACAGTGACATGCTCACTTTTATTAGTGCATGCTTTTAATGTTTTCTGTTAATTCAAACACAATGCGTGATATGTCGAGCAGTCAAATGAATTAGATTTTTTTTGGAAATCGAAAGAAATTATCAGAAATGAAAATATTCCAGCACCAGAAGATTAGTTTAGCTTATGCTTTCACGCAATAGCTTTTACAAATCGACCGAGTTTATTGAAAATAGCTGAATTAGGGCATAATTAAGAACTGGATAACGTGACATAACATGCAAATTGTGTATCCCTGAGATTTTTTTTTTTAGCCATTCAGCAAATTTAGCAAATCATTTGACATTATGACAGCTATTCATATTGCACTATTCAAGTTGTAGGCTATTATTTGGGGGTATTTTCATCATATGTTCATCATAAATATTTAATGTTCTTTATTATTTCTATCCACATTGTTTTATTATCTTAAATAATGAATGACAAATTATTAAATAATGTTAATAATTATTGATAGATAGCCTACTGAACAGCATTAAGATCAAACATATCATTTTATAGCAGTTGTTTATAAATGTTTTTATTAAGCTTATTTATTTTTAAATACAGATATTAAATATAGGCTACAACAAAAACAACAATTTAGCCTATAGCTTAATAAATATATAAAATAGCCTGGAGACCATTAAAACCAATACAAGATAAGTAAAATGACAGCACAATATGAATCAGCTGTGAAGCAATGGGGCTAAAATAAGAAACAGGTTTATAATAGGCTATTTATCATAGCCTTTACTGTATTGATTTTCGCACATATGTTTCCTCTGTCTTAATATCATGCATTTCCCATTGCGCTCAGGCTAGTTTTTTATGATATGGTGAAAATGATCTATATCATATTAAATTGTCGGGTCGTTCAGATGAAAGGGAACCATTTTCGCTCGCAATTGGCTGCTGAAGGCCGTGGGGTGTTTGTTTCAATGATGCGGCTCTTTGTTGAGGATTTCTACATTTCCTGCGCATATAATCTTAATGATACCGGAGCCCACCGAGCGGGGAGATGAAGTGGGTGGGCATGATTTCACAAATCTATCACGCATGTCCTCAGATTGGAAACAGGCCCAGCGAGAGACATGCATGAAGGATGCTTTTGGAAGCGAAGAGGGGATAATAATACAAACCCGACGCAGCAGTTCCTCATGCAGATAATGTGCTTTAATGTGGCATTCATATTCCTATACATAGCCTACTCTACACATGGAGACGACAATAATGAGACGACAATGCTATGATGTTCTACATTAGAATATTTAAACTATTAATATTTTGGTTTTATATTATGGGGGTATTAGAGACCGTGGCTTTTTATCACTGGGCTACATCGAATTTATCTAAAGCCAAAGATAAAAGTCCCATTACACAAATGTGTGTTTTCTCCATGGTCTCAAAAACTTAGCTTACCATCTTAAATGAGAATAATTTTAACAAATAAAATATAAAATGTCATAGGTTATTATTATTATTTTTTGTTGGGTAAAGTGATGAAAAGTTGTCAGTAGTCTATATTTTTGTCTATTTTTTAAACTCAGGACAGGTGCAAGTTGTCCCCACGTTATTAAATGTAGCTACATAGCCTATTATAAAGGCGATTTAATTACAGTATCTGAATGAAATATATATTTTTTTAAATAAGCCTATTATAAGAAATTATCATCAAAGTAAAAACTGTGACAACTAGCTATCCCATTAAAGTATACATGTATAACTTGTTTAAATTTACATTTATTTCCCCGTCTTTGTGTGCACCATGTTTAATTGATCTGAATGAAAACGAGGCTGAGGGACATCGACAGGGCGTTGTAGGCTGTGTATGGTTTATTAAATGTAGCGTAAATGGATGTTGAGAGAGACTTTGGTGTGCATCAGCTGACATAAACATTGAAAACAGCCCACCTCTTTACAAAAATAGCCTAGAACCTGCTGACAACGTCTGTTTTATTCGCGAGAACAACAAAAATGTAGTTTTAGGCCTATCTTACTTGTGTTTGGCAGATTCGTTTGATGTATATTTCTGATAACAAAACTAAACGATTTCAGTTTACAGTGCATTGATCAGTGAGAATGACTGTATAGTCTTTTGTTCTTGTGTTCAGAACAGCTGGCTAACTTGAGGCCATGGGCTCATTCTTGCCCTCAGTGGTGGTTGTTTTACGCAGATGGGTGAATAAATGAGTCGACAGCAGACACAAACTGAACAGGATTTCTGAAGAAAGACTCCACAGATTAAACTGTTTTCTGTTTGTTTTTTGCCTGTTGGCTTTTTGAAACAGCGCCACCTTGTGACAAAACGATCAATTAAAATCATTATTAACAAAAATAATTTTTACAGAAGAGACAGAGAAGAACCTGCAGTGGAAGATGGCTTTTAAATGTACTAAATATTTTATCTAGTCCTATTATTCTTCTTAAATCGGTGTAAATAAACAGCTGGTTCCCAATAACTCTAGCCTATCTCAAATAGGGTATAGCCTTTTGGCTATATCAACGTTTGTTAGAAATTCGATAAAAATGGATTTGCATTGTATCATGACAAACGTTTCTTGATAGTTATTTAAAAAAGAAGAGGAAGAAGAACAAGAAGACAGTAAGAAAGAAATGCCACCTTACAGGTGCAGGCCTGTAGCCACTGCTTCATCTCAGGTCATGTCTCGTTGTGTTCAACTGAAGACAGCAGACAAACCTGTTCAGCTTTTATATACACTGCTTGCGTACAGCTTTTCAAAGAAAAACAAACGAGTGTGACATCAGCAGAACCTGATTTTACCAAGTGCATCAACTTCTATGTTAACATTGTTATTAACCAATCAGATTTGAAGAACACGTTTATAATTTTTGTGAAGTTTGGGCTTACAATCAGTGTTTGTTGCTTGTACATCTGTGTCATTCATCTATCATTTCCTCTGATTTTAGGGATTACTCATGGGTAAGGTTAGGTTTAGGTGTAGGGAAATAGTCTAGATTACATTTTTGGATTAACAACTCAGGAACACATCTAACTCAAAATCAGGACGTGCGTGACATCACGTTCTTATATAATACTATTTTTTTAATTTAAAACGTTGTCTTGATTTTTTTTTTACTTAGCCTATTAAAGGGGTACATTTAACTATTATAAAGCTAAACTTTAAGTAGCCTAGAGTAGGCGTATATAATGAATGTAAGAATATAGGCTACTATGAATATCAATTAATATGCAGCTGAAATAACTGTTACTGAAATAAAGTCTCCATAAAATACTATTTATTTCTTTGGGTTTCATAAACACATACCATATTGTAACTCACATTATTAAAATGTGCATTCAAATAATGTGGATACCTGATGTCATCTGATTCGTCTCATGTTCCGGATCATTTTTTTAAATAATTTTAGTTGCTGTATTTTCTTTATATTCTTGTCTAAATGTATACTTATATATTTAATGTAGACTGTAAACCCACGTTTATTTTTCTTTTTATTTTATTTTTTTATTTGGATGTCTTGATGTAATTGTATTTTTTATTTGTTGTAGTTATAATAAAAAAAAGATTAATAATAAAAAAAAATTGTTTACTTAGCCTATACTTATTTTATAATTATTTTTTTATTTAATTATTTACTATATGTTTACTTTAATAAAATGTCATTCTAGTTGAAAATGTATCGACTTTCTTGTGGATCTAATGAAATGACCAGTAGGTGTCAGGAAAAGCCCACTGTTAACACTTTTGACTGCCGGCTGATGCTACAAGAGCACGCGCAGCTTTGAGCTCCTCTGGTCACTGCTTTGAGCTGCAACGAGCAAGGCAGCTACATTACTGGGTAATAATCCTTTCTAAAAATGATAAAGAGTTGGGCGCCCCACCTTATGTTTTTCTCTTGACCATAGACCGCACAAAATCTCAAGCATTTTTAATAAATGGCTACGCTATTTTGATTTTGTAATTTCATCTGAATGCATTGCCCACATGTGTGAGATTTAGTCAGTGGAAACATTTCGAGGTTAATAGTGGTCTTTGATGTTTTGAAATAAAAATATGAAATTAGACATTTGGGGTAAGGTGCTCCATCAGAATTGGTATAGGCTTAGAAGGCCCCAAGTGGCATGTTCATTGTAATTAATGAGGTTATTTTATTTAGTATTTCCATGAATTAGGTGTACGTGTCAGGCATCTTCACTTTTCTCATTAGATTTGAATGAATTGTGTTGCTATTATGGACAATTAAATATAAGTCAAAAATTCATAAAATACTGAAAAAAACTGTTCCAAAACAATATTAAGCCACAACTCACACACTGGTTCCAAAACAGTTATTTAAAATTGTAAAAAAAAAATATAATATAAGCATAAAAAAGCACAACTGCAAAACAATACACTTCCAGCATTGATATGTCTAATGAGAAAGATGCTTTTTGGGGGGGTCCAGATGGTGCACTTTCGTAATCCACCAGCAGAGGAAAACTGGGTTGTACTATTACTAGTGAGCCAATCCTTGACCTCAGTCTAAAATAGTTTTAGAGCAGCAGTGCCTCTGTCGTCAGTGACTAGCATGTATAAACTCTGCTCCTGGAGGTTCTTGCATCTCTTATTTACTTGATTTATTAATCTGACCCACTCAATTCATGTCACAGAGCCTTTATAATGAAATGATGAGTTGAATCAGGTGTGTTAGATGAGGAAGACATAAAAAATGTGCAGTGCTTCTGGGGCAAGAGTAGCAGCTTTGAGAAACACTGTTATAAACCTGTGCACGCTCATATCTGAAGGGATGACACAACCATAGCGTCGACACAACTCCCACAGCTGTGCCTTTCATGCTCGCATGCAAAGAGTAGCAGGTGACAGTTTCCTCTTCTTAAACTGTGCACACTTCTTGAGTTGCTGTTTCAGGCTTTCCTCATTAATCTGATAACTGTTAACCCCCCCCCCCACACACACACACACACAATCATCTCCAGTCCTGCCCTCTCTTCATCCAGAGGAGAACGTTTAATCACACATCAGTCACGCGTGTCCGTATCCTACCTACGTTCACACACACACACACACACACACACACACACACACAACACCACACACACACACACACACACACACACACACACACACACACACACACACACACACACACACACACACACACACACACACACACACACACACACACACACACACACACACACACACACACACACACACACACACACACACACACACACACACACACACACACACACACACACACACACACACACACACACACACACACACACACACACACACACACACACACACACACACACACACACACTATGTACTAATAACAGAACTTTCATGTCATTTTTCAAAACTCTAGACACAAAACTCAAAACAGTCATTATATGCAACACAGGCTGTCCAATGTTCAAAACTTTGCATATTGCGTTCATATCTTTAGAGAAGTCTTGCATTTGCAGAAGCGTTGGTTCAAAATACTAATTTATTATGAAATATCATAGGAACATTTCTTTAGATCACCCACACACAATATAGCCATAGTTTCGCTGTTAGTACAATCATTAAATATAGTTGTTCAAAACATATAATACAGCTTTCATTATGGTTCTACACATTCATACATTATTGTTATAGACTAGAGAGAAAAAGTACAGATACTGGAATCATTAATCAAAATGTGAAAATTATTGATGAAATAATCAACTCGCAACAGTTTTAAAAAAAAAAACACTAAAACTTTAGATAAGAAAAAAAAGATAAAACTACAGTAGGCCTACAGTAAAATGTCGACTAGAGTGTCCCTCACTGCACATCTGTGTTTTTATCAAAAATAAAATGTCCTCAGCTTCCAGCTCTATCACCCTCTAAAAAGACCTTTACTGAAGGAAAAACAAATACTGATAACAATGATGTGGAATTTTGGGGATTTTCTCTCTCTCCTAACAACAGGCATCTTGAAACTGATCATAACTGAACATACTCAGTCATCAGTTACTTCACTTTCGTAATGTCGTTCAAAATTTTCCATAAAACTATGCTTCAAGAGTAATGCAACCGTTACATCGCATTTAGAGCAGTTGTATCAGTTGATAGTTAGATCATTGTAATGAAACGAATAGACACTCAATCAGATGTAATGTGTGAGCTGCATTTTGAAATAGCAATACTTTGATGTTCAGTTGTGTTATTTTGAACCAGTGATTTTAGTTCAATGAACAAAAGATCTTTGGCTCATGTGTATTGTATCCAAGCATTTGGAAAAAGTGTTAAGTGTTTTGAAAAATGACATGAATGTTGTGTTATTAGTGCAAAACCGATTGTAAAAAACTGTAATGGTACTAAATAGGGTACAAAATAAGACAAAATGTAAAATAACCTACCCCCCCCCCCCAACAAACCATCAGTGAAAAGTGGTGCTTAACATTCTACTTAAATGTATTCTTAGAGTTTTTTTCATCTGCTTATTACACACATCTTTTATCACACAAACTTTGCCTTTCCAAACTTTACACACAAATCCAAGATTTGCACACACAAAAGGCAAAATGCCTCACAGTGCTTCATGTATTCAACATATCTCAAACACATCTCAAAAGCAAACATTTGCCATAATATGAATTCCTGTTCGATTTTAGTGTGCTACATAGAGAATTGTGTGTTGTGTTTTCAAAAAGTGTTTAATGAAATTGAAAACTGAGAACTCGTGTCTGGTTTTGCAGATTTGGTGTGTGGTTCTGGTGTTTGAGCGTCAGCTTTCAGAGATTGTGTGACAAGTAAAGATTTTGTGCGTATGCAGTTGAAAAAAACTGTCATTTCAAAAAAGCAACAAAATCACATTACTGTAAAACTTGTATTTTATATTTTAGATAAAACAAATATTTGAGCTTCATGAATGCATCTAACACTACAACTTGTGTAAAATGTAGGTAAATACAATAAAACTGTGTATTTTTATACATATTGTTTTTCTTCACAGATTTCTGCTCAAAACCAAACAAATCACTCTAAACATGGGGTCAAATGTGATTATACTAATCCGCGTGCATCTGGAGTGCTTTCTTTCACTGGGTCATTGTGAACAGACTAGAGGACTGTTCAGAGTAGAGAACAATGAGATACAATGGTGGATTTAGTGACAGTGTAATTGTGGCCCTGAAGGAGAAAGAAAGGTCCAGGGCAATGATGATTAGAGGGTAGTGTTACCACCGTCGATGGACAGATTCCTTTAATTAAAAACACCTAGTTTGAGGATGGGTGTCAAACTCAGTTCCTTGTTAGCTCCAACACATACCACTAGTAGCTAAATGATTAGTTTTATCTTATCTAACTATAGGCTCAAGGATTTTTTCCTCCCTCTCATTGTTAAAATGACCTTTCTGAGTAAATTAATCAAAGAAAACTGGTATTACCTTAAGTAAAATTTCAGTAATGTAATGGTATATTGAATACATCATACTATAAACCCGCATCCTCAGAAAATCTACACTCTAAAAACAGTCTGTTAAAACAGGGCCCAATGTACTGCGTTAATATCATTTTCCCCTATTGATTTTTCACAGGTATTTTGAATTATGCATCGTATTTCCATAAATGTATAAGAAAATATTTTGGCAGAAAACTCCCAATACCTGGGATTTTGCTCATATCTTTAATCTAAATCCAGTGGGATAATATTCATCGTTCCAGTAATCAAACGCTGGCAGTGGGGCTTCAGCCGTTGTCTCTTTCATGTGGAGTCTGGGATCATGGAAGTAAAACCGTGATCTGTTAAAACCTTCAGAACATCGTTGGTGGAGCAGAATCAAAACATCAGGGCTGTGAGGGAAAATGAGATTTTATGTCATAAAAACAGTTATCTGCTTTTATTGTGCGTAACGTTTACTGCACATGCACTCAGACGTTTCTTAAATATTGACGAACAACAAAGACACCACAGATGAACCCCAGTTTATTGCTAAATAAACCCAGATGAGGTTATCAGGACCCAGATGGATTTATTTTGTGGCAACATCTGGCTGTTCATGGGATATTCAGTACAATAAATGAATATAATATAATATAATGATTAATTAGCACAATATTATTTGAGAGGACAAAGACAATAAAGTAATAAAAGAGACCCATAAGTATGTAGGAAACCGTTGCCAGGTCAATTAGGCAGTTATATCAAATATTTGACTGGATGCAGCAAATGACCAATCAGAATTGAGTATTCCAGAGAGCCTCATAATAAAGTATTGACGTCATTGAATATTTAAAAACAACTTAAAGTGCCCAATATGCATATTCAAACATTAACTTGCTTTCATTTTTAAATGTAAGAATCATTGTCTTGTCATTGTGGAGCACTCAGACATGGACAAGTGTCAGCTGCTGTCAGTGAGTGCTAAAGGTCACGACCCCCAGGGCAGAGGTCAGTATCCGATACTGGAGTCAGGTGGTTTCTCTCCTTAGCTCAGCATAGTTTCCATACGGCCAAAACAACTGCTGCTGAGCCCTGTTCACCTGTGCTTCCATGACGTTCCCACAACTGTTATCCTGTGAGAAGATCCACTCAGCAGTTCTCCGCAGGTCGTCGCTCTGAACCACTGATTATGCATTGTGCACGTGAGCTCTGTTTGACTGCATCATTGGAAGGCAGAAAGGAGACAAAGTCTTGAAATGATCTTTGTTAGTTTGATAATGGCACCATTAAACAGTCTTGAGGCCTTCGGGCACTTCTGCACTGTGAGAAAGTGAATTTGTTTGGCTTCTGTGTGATTAATTGAAGTTTACTTTTCAGCTTTTCTATATGAGTCAGCACAGTCGTTCTCAAGCGCTGCCTGGGAAAAAAGCAGAAAGCATGCACTTGAAAAAAAACTAAATTGACCTTTACATTTACGTTTGGCAAGAGCAAGCATTACTATTGCTCATACAGAGTGTTGGTGTTTGAACACACTTCTAACCGTATGTATTGAACATTGGCATGTAACTTGCCACAAGTTAACATCTGTTTTTGGACTCTCATTCTGACGGCACCCATTCACTGCTGAGGATCCACTGGTGAGTAAGTGACATAGTGTTACATTTCTCCAAATCTGAGGTGATACAAAAATAACTAATCTCATCTACATCTTTGATGGCCTGAGGGTGTATAAATGTTCAGTCATTTTTGAGAGAACCTTTCCTCAGGAAAGGCTGAAATCCAATAGAAAAACGTTTTAGATTTGTTTTCTCAATAATGTTTTCACTTCTGCATTAAAATAGGACAACAATGGATTGATACATTTAGCAAATCAGGCCAAAACAAAAACATGTATTTGTCACACAGGTCCAGCTCCTGTATTCCAGAGAGAGAGAAAATAGACAATGGCACTATAAAAAAAGTAATTTGTTCTTGTGACGAAAATAATAAACTAAAACTAATAACTATATTACTAAATATATACTAAAACCAATAAATATAGCCTAATATAATATTATATGATATAATATATAAATATTGATTATTTGAACAGTAAGACCAGGAGCATTTATCATGCAAGTAAATGGGAACCATCTTGATTTTGTCTTCAAAGTCAACTTGAAACATTGTACGCAGCCAGTACACAATGTAATGCATTTCCAAGTGAAATAGGATATATACCCAGTAAAAAACAATCTAGGTCAGGATTATTATTATTATTTTTGGCTGCTGGCTAACATCGTCCAACCGTTTGCACGGCCTAAATGATGTCAGCCAAATTGGAAAGACACATCAAGGTGGAGCAAGTTGTTACATTTTGATAAAGATTAGAAAGGCAAACATGTTTTTCTTTGGAATAATGTCCACCGATGAATAATTTACAATTAGACAGTTGTTAAGAGTGAATGGATTCAATGTTCATGTCATGTTAAAAAGCACACTTGCCGCTAAAAAAAATGGCCGAACACCTCTTAGAGCCTGCTGTGTACATTGAAAAGACAAGTTTCTAATGCAAGCAGAATTTAATTTAATACACTTGTCATTTAAATCACAAAAGGTAACACATGATGAATTGAACTTATCTAATCTTTAGCCGGAACCCTGAGACAGGTCAGAACAAGCAAAGCTCCCTCTCAACCCGAAGGCTTTGTTAATCAACTTGCCAGGCGACTCTCTAGCTTTTCACGGAAATTCACACAAACCACAGCCTCTTGGCAGCAGCTCATGGTTATGCTGATTAAAAACAGGTTAGAAATGACACAGCTGATATCTGCATGTGGGAAAGTGGCAACACGCATCGCCCACGTAAGCTGAATCAATCGTGTAGCACTAAGTGAGTGTCATTGTTCCCACAACTATTCATTTTTAGCGCATTATGCTTCTCAAAAACATCGCATTGGCGAAAACAGCTGCAATGGACCAACATGTCTCATCGTAGTATTGATTCATCTCTTGATTCATGCCTTGCAGCAAAGAAGAAATTGTGCAGAGATGTAGAGTTTTATATTTGCATTTTCACCAGACTGTAATTATATGACAGCTTTGACAAGATAACAACATGGTGACTTCCAGATAGCAAACAAATCATGTTATGTAATATAAACTTTATTGCACACTGTTTTGTTAGACAACCTAAAATATTACTTCATGTAAGGGATGTTAAAATAAATTTAAAATAAAGTCACATCTCTCTACTACACAAAATCATATCTACACAAAAACATATCTACCCACTCATACAGTGTGTGTGTGTGTGTGTGTGTGTGTGTGTATACAGGTGCATCTCAATAAATTAGAATGTCGTGGAAAAGTTCATTTATTTCAGTAATTCAACTCAAATTTGAAACTCGTGTATTAAATAAATTCAATGCACACAGACTGAAGTAGTTTAAGTCTTTGGTTCTTTTAATTGTGATGATTTTGGCTCACATTTAACAAAAACCCACCAATTCAATATCTCAACAAATTAGAATACTTCATAAGACCAATAAAAAAACATTTTTAGTGAATACCACATATATTCTCTTTGGGGTTCAGGTCTGGTGAGTTTGCTGGCCAGTCAATTGCTGGCCAGTTGGTCATTTAACCAACTTTTGGTGCTTTTGGCAGTGTGGGCAGGTGCCAAATCCTGCTGGAAAATGAAATCAGCATCTTTAAAAAGCTGGTCAGCAGAAGGAATGCATGAAGTGCTCCAAAATTTCTTGGTAAACGGGTGCAGTGACGTTGGTTTTCAAAAAACACAATGGACCAAACACCAGCAGATGTACATTGCACCCCAAATCATCACAGACTGTGGAAACTTAACACTGGACTTCAAGCAACTTGGGCTATGAGCTTCTCCACCCTTCCTCCAGACTCTAGGACCTTGGTTTCCAAATGAAATACAAAACTTGCTCTCATCTGAAAAGAGGACTTTGGACCACTGGGCAACAGTCCAGTTCTTCTTCTCCTTAGCCCAGGTAAGACGCCTCTGACGTCAACTGTAGCCAAATTCCTTGACACGTCTGTGTGTGGTGGCTCTTGATGCCTTGACCCCAGCCTCAGTCCATTCCTTGTGAAGTTGCACCCAAATTCTTGAATTGATTTTGCTTGACAATCCTCATAAGGCTGCGGTTCTCTCGGTTGGTTGTGCATCTTTTTCTTCCACACTTTTTCCTTCCACTCAACTTTCTGTTAACATGCTTGGATACAGCACTCTGTGAACAGCCAGCTTTTTTGGCAATGAATGTTTGTGGTCTTACCCTCCTTGTGAAGGGTGTCAATGATTGTCTTCTGGACAACTGTCAGATCAGCAGTCTTCCCCATGATTCGTGTAGCCTAATGAACCAAACTGAAAGACCATTTTGAAGGCTCAGGAAACCTTTGCAGGTGTTTTGAGTTGATTAGCTGATTGTCATGTCACCATATTCTAATTTGTTGAGATAGTGAATTGGTGGGATTTTGTTAAATGTGAGCCAAAATCATCACAATTAAAAGAACCAAAGACTTAAACTACTTCAGTCTGTGTGCATTTGCATTTATTTGAATACACAAGTTTCACAATTTTGAGTTAAATTACTGAACTAAATGAACTTTTCCACGACATTCTAATTTATTCAGATGCACCTGTATATATATACACTCATCTGACACTTTATTAGGTACACATGTTTAAATTTCTTGGTAACACAAATTGCTAATCAGCCAATCACATGGCAGCAACTCAATGCATTTAGGCATCTAGATGAGGTGAAGACGACTTGCTGAAGTTCAAGACCGAGCATCAGAATGGGGAAGAAAGGGGATTTAAGTGAATTTGAACGTGGAATGGTTGTTGGTGCCAGACGGACTGGTCTGAATATTTCAAAAACTGCTGATCTACTGGGATTTTCACACACAACCATCTGTAGTGTTTACAGAGAATGGTCCGAAAAAGAGAAATATCCAGTGAGCGGCAGATGTGTGGACGAAAATGCCTTGTTCTGATGGCCACTTCCAGCAGGATAATGCACCATGTCACAAAGCTCAAATCATCTCTGACTGGTTTCTTGAACATGACAATGAGTTCACTTTACTCAAATGGCCTCCACGGTCACCAGATCTCAATCCAATAGAGCACCTTTGGGATGTGGTGGAACGGGAGATTCACATCATGGATGTGCAGACGACAAATCTGCAGCAACTGCGTGATGCTATCATGTCAATATGGACCAAAATCTCTGAGGAATGTTTCCAACACCTTGTTGAATCTGTGCCACGAAGAATTAAGGCCAGTTCTGAAGGCAAAAGGGGGTCCAACCTGGTACTATCACAGAGTACCTAATAAAGTGGCCAGTGAGTGTATATATACTATATATATATATATATATATATATATATAATTTAAATCATGAAAACTGTGAAGGTTTTAGTATGGTGGATATGACGATGTAAATGTATTTGGTCTTGGCGGAATAGATCTGCTACGCTGCTGCTGAATTGCTGCTGCTGTTGGTTATTGCTGTAGATGTAGATTATTGCTGCAAGCAAGTATGGGAACTTGCTACTGTCAATGCATACGGTGATACGGTGCTGTACTGCTGCTGCACAAATAGCATATCAAATAACCTGTAGCAGATCTATACAGGTGGAGGGTTTCAGAGGAACTTAAAGTGTGCTGCAAAATGCTCAAGTGGATGTTAACTAGCCATTTAAATTTAAAGCAGCAAGCTCATTGGCTGCATATGCAACGTGAACCTTGTGCCAAGTCGTTCAATGCTGTGAATATCATAAGTTACATTAATACCCATTAGCCTGTGCCATCTAGAGTTTTATGACTGAACTATGCATATTTTTTTCCCCATCGCGTTTATAATCATGCAAAACTGATTTCAAAGTTTTTTGCGTTTAAAATCCACTTGACTGTAACATGCTGCTTCTGTTGCTTCATGTGGCAAGTTAACTAGTTTTACTTGGGTTGAAGATGTTTCTTAGTTGAATGAATAAAGCATCAGATGAGCACCTTTTAAAGGTAAAATCAGGTAAAATTGGCCCCTTGAAGAGCGATTTCACACATTCACTGGAAGAGCCTGAGGAATGTGGGAGGAATGGAAAGATATGAAGGAGTGGGCAATTTCTCTAGAATGAAGAATGGGAACATGCCAACAATCTCACTCCCAAGTAGTCCCGCTTATATCTAAATGATTGCTGCACAGTGGCTTCTGATACTGATCTGTGTGGCTTGATTTGGCAGTGAGGTAGAAAAAGAAAGTTTGCTTTGAAGTTTTTAGTTGGGCTTAAATTGCCCACAGCAGCTTTCACTGTTCCAAATGGCAGATTTATGATGGCAGGATATACCGCACAGTGTCTTCATTGTGTTTTGAACATGTGCTGAGGCATTCTGAGTAACTGAGGTTAGATGGGAATTTCATCATGTTCACAGAACAGAACAAGGATAAGTAAAGTGAGCAATTATTAAGGTGCTTGTCTAAACAGTCAAATACACATAAAAATGTCAAAATGCTGCTCTCGTTGATAATTCATATAAACCCTCGTCGCTTATTTCTTAAGTGAATTTAAACCATTGAGAATGAAAATATGTGTGCAACAGTAAATTGGATCTGAGCAGCTCTTAAAGGGGTCATATGACGTTGCTAAAAAGAACATTGTTTTGTGTATTTGGTGTAATGCAATGTGTTTATGTGGTTTAAGGTTAAAAAACACATTATTTTTTACATACTGTAAATGGTTGCTCCTCTATGCACCGCCCTTCTGAAATGTCGCTTTTTACAAAGCTCATCGTTCTGAGAAGCGAGGCATGCTCTGATTGGCCAGCTATCCGGTGCATTGGGATTGGCCGAATACCTCATGCGTGTGATGGAAATGTCAACGAAACAGAGAATAAAACAATAAAACCCATTATAAACAAGACATTTGTTGCATCAAGGTGGGGAACATAAATACTTATAATAATGACTTATGCTGTCTTTTTTATGCATTGTGTTGCATCGCGCCGCGTAAACATTGCCATGTCTGCATTTGTGATCAGAGAAACGACAAACTACAAGCACTACTCTACACTGTTAAAAACTCGCGTTTGAATCGTCAGTCGCAAATTCTTTAAATCAGAAAACATACTTACAGGCTGTGAGTCAGAATCGTCAGACTGTCCTTGCAAAGTTGGAATGGCCCCCCTCGGCTAACGTTACTCTCCCAGGTTCAGGAAATAGTCCTCCATAAAATGCGCTGCACACACTCTAATATTTGGGTTGAACTGTTCTGGAACAGTGTTGTAAATACAACTTAACCACTGATTTCTAGTTGGTGTCTGTAGCACGCCCCGTCCAGGTGGCAGTACTGCAGTTAAATCTGTTTGAATAAAACAATAAGACAGACACGTTGTGCTGCTTTCATTAACAGAGTCGCTCTTGTAATGGCTTCTTCTCAGCGACTTACTGTTAACCACTCAGTCTCTGTTCAGCACAGTGTCTCCCCCTGCTGTCCACTGGGGTTATACCACAACATTCAGTATAATCACAGTACTCGAAACATCAAAAACACCATAAAATATTCAAGTACATGAAAAAACTAATTATTCCTGTGACTACACATACAGGGTGTCACACTCTCCCTGACAAAATAAATGGCTCCAGACAACACTGACCCCTTTAACTCTAGAACCAGTTTTCTCAAAATAACTATTATCAATGCAGTGCACACACTTTCAAGATTACTGTGTCAATGTATAATGTGTTTTTCTGTGCATATCTTAATTCTGTTTGCTCTTAGGTACTAACTCTTTAGTATCCACCAAAGGCAGCATAAGGTGATACATTGGGACAGGAGCCTATCTGGTAAGGAAATGGAGGCGGGACATAAGCCCAAGTCACATATACTGGTCCTTGTACCCCAGTAGAATAATACGGTAACTTGGGTGTTGGCATCACTTGGGCAGCAGCTATCTCAATAGGCAGTTCATAACTGGGCTGACCCAATGAGGGGTAAGTGAAGACCCATGTGGTTTCCTTTCTCTACTGGTCCTTCTCACATACCCATAGTCTGAAGCTCCTTCAATTGGACTAACTATTTGTCTTTCTTCCTCCACAGGTTCCATCTCTCCTAGCTCATCCGCCATCACCTCAGGTCCCGGTACAACAGGTATGTCAGTTAATGAGCGAGATGCCATTGGCTCAGGTGAGTTTTCTTCCTCTGCTCCTAGAATAATCTCATCATCCCTTGCCCATCCTTCCCCATTACTTCTCCGTCTCCACTCCCCCCTGTCGTAAGTGTCAGGTATCGTTCTTCTCTGCTCAGATCTCTGTTTTTCGGTGGAGCGCAACCAGTAATAAGCTCTTGGAGTATCACTGTCATTCGAACATGAATCACTTGAAATCACTTCCTCAGACTTTCTTGCTGATCTTAACAATCCCTGTTTTTTTTCCTTAGGTTTACGAGACTCGACTACACTCTGAGGTGGTAGTCTACAGCAGTGGCGGCTGATGGTCTTTCAAAGAGGGAAGCTCATTTTCGGCCTACATCATAAAAATTGTCCGTTTATTTATACTTAAATTCTGCCCTACGTTCCTTTTCAAGAAAATGCTCTGTGACCCTGTCGTACCAACTAGGCGTCTTTTCCAGTGACGCTAGCCTAGCCTACTGTATGTATGAATGAATGAATGAATGAATGAATGAACAAACAAACAATCTAAAAAAAAATATATATTAAACTCGATGGAGGAAATGTGGGAATTAGGTTAAACTGAAACAAGGAATGTGGTGTAAGTGAAAACAGACAATATTATTCTCTGAATACTTAATTAATGTGAATGAATGACTGGCTATTGTTATCCATGAAATGATCTAAACAAAACTCATCTTAGCACTGCACAGAAGCTGCATCAAGTGACATTTATTCATTTAGACTATATTTATAATTGCATGAATAATGTTATGAGATTAATGTTTTAAATACTAAATTCTGAATATAGAAATATGTTGGAAAATAATGTACTATGCCTACTTTTAGACGGGAAACTTAAAAAACGGCCAGCAGGTGGCAGAAGTTTGTGATTGAATCACTGAGTCATTCAAACGATTCTTTCAAAACGGCTGAATCCTTCAGGAGCGAATCAAATGACTGTTTTTATGAATGGCTTTGTTAATCAGTGATTCGCCCAAATCAACGCGGATTTGGATTCGAACACAAACGAAACAAAAACAGCACTCTTGCTCGTGTCAGAGCATTTTTTGCTCGCATATCTTGACATTTCCAAGTTAAGCAGCATGTATATTAAAACATAACATTATAAATGAATAATAAAAAAAAAATAATGATTGATAAGAACCAAGTGCAAAGCCGCTTTGGGACTGAGCTTGAATAGCTTCAGCGTCAGCGACTCTTTATAGTACAAAATCGCGCTGTCAATCAAAAGGAGATACAGACCGTCCAATCATCACGCAGAAGCCCAGCGTCCAGGCCAGCCCACTCCTCCATTCACCCCCAGAGACGCTGAGCGTCCGTGGCGGGACATAATCACAGCATTTATCCAATGACCGTCTAGTTTCGAGGCACTGAAAAAAACTGTTCAGAGCAGCCCCATTGAAGTCAATGGACGCTGGGCTTCAGCAGGGAAATACACTGACGCTACGGAATGTATGAGAAGGAAATCGACCTGCTATATGTAGCTGATTCTGAACAAACTCGTATTCGAGATGAACGTGATCTAACGCATTTTTAGTCAATAAAATGTTAACACAATAGTACATATTTGACCATTAATTTTTTGACACATTATAGGGGAAGCTGAGCTTCCTTGCAGTCTTAAAGAAATCCCCACTGGTCTACAGGTAGGTCATTTACCAGGTGAAGTAGATTGCGATGCAAGGTACTATCACTGCTGGATTCCTTTCTCCACCGGATTCAGGGTATACTTGATAGACTGGTCCATCTCCCATTCTTTCTTTGACCACATGCACGGTTCTCTCCCAGTACGATCTTAACTTTCCAGGCCCTCCCCGTTCACTCAGGTTCCGAACCAGAACTCGATCTCCTGGTTGCAACACCACACCCCGAAGATGCTGATCATAGTATTTCTTGTTTCGTGCACTTGCTTGTTTACTGTTGTCCGAAGCTAATTTATACGCGTCAGCCATCCGTTTTGCCCATTTCTCCGCATAATCTCGAGGTGAGTACTGGTCATCCTCTGATCTTAGACCAAACAACAAGTCAATTGGCAAGCGAGGGTGACGTCCATACAGAAGGAAAAATGGAGAGAACCCTGTTGCCTCATGCTTGGTGCAATTGTAAGCATGCACTACCTTTGGGAGGTGGTCTTTCCATCTGTCCTTATCCTTCTACTCCAACGTCCTCAACATTTGTAGCAGAGTGCGATTAAACCGCTCTGCTGGATTTGCTTGGGGTGATAAGGTGTTGTCCTTGAGTTGCTGACCCCAGTTAGCCTTTGCAAAGTCGCAAAGAGATGGTTCTCGAATTCGCGACCTTGATCATGATGAAGCCGGCAAGGGTACCCAAATCTTGGAATGTAATCATTAAATATCCTCTCAGCTGCTGTCCTGCCAGACTTGTCTTTTGTCGGGTACGCCTGGGCAAACCTAGTAAAATGGTCCACCAGCACCAGAATATGTTCATACCCGCCCGCCCGACTCCTTTCCAAGTGCATATAGTCTATGGACACCAGGTCCATTGGGCAACTTGAGGTGAGACTTCCCATAGGAGCTCTGATCTGCACCACGGATTTCTTCTGCTTTACACATCGGCACTGCTGGGTGACATAGTGCTCAATCTCTCTCTTCATGAAAGGCCAGTAGAATCTGCTCCTCGCTAAGTCCAGAACCCGCTCCGTTCCCACATGACCCATGTCATCGTGCAATTGTTTCAAGGCCAACTGCTTAAACTTAGCAGGAAGAACAAATTGAGATCTGTGATCGGTCTTTCGATAGAGCAGTCCCTCTTGGAGGTCCAATTTTCTCCACTCATACAATAGTCTCTTGAGGCCTCCTTTAGCATTCCTTATTTCAGGTGTCAGTTCTCCACCGCTCTCCTTTAACTCTATCACCCTACCAACAACAGGATCTCTCCTCTGGCAGCTTTCAACTCTGACCGGTCAAGTGTCATGAGGTTCTTTACAAATTGGCCCTCGACATCCTCTTGACGCGTGCATTAAGAGCCGCAACCCATGCAACATCATTCTCTTGTTCAACCTGACTTCCTTCCCATGTAGCCCGGACCATTTCCTCTGTGAGAACTTTGGTACATGCGGCCATAAACATACTTATGTTGAGAGGAACATAACATTATGTTGCATAGAGAAAGCATATCGACGAAAGCATCATCATTTGCTTTGCCGGTCTGTAGCGAATGTCAAATCTGAAATCGGCTAATTCTCCTACCCACCTATGTCCCACGCGTTGAGTTTGGCTGTCTTAAGGTCATACGTCAATGGGTTGTTGTCTGTGAAGACTGTAAAGTGTGGCGCATAGAATAGGTAGTCACGGAACTTCTCACAGACCGCCCATTTAAGTGCTAGGAACTCCAGTTTTCCCGAGTGGAGCTTATAATTTCTCTCGGCAGGAGTCAGCGTCCTGGAGCCATAGCCAATGACTCGGAGCCTACTCTCTTGATGCTGGTACAGCACAGCCCCGAGCCCCTGTTCAGATGCGTCTGTATGGAGCACAAATGGAAGTTCGAAGTTCGGGTAAGCGAGAACTGGGGGACTTGTTAAGGTCCCGATAAGTCTCTCCAACACACCTTGGTGCACACTCGTCCACTCCACTTTTGCACGCGATGGTAACTGGGTCCCTATTTTCCCTCTTTTCCCAGACTTACTCTGTTCCCCAGCTGTTACGGATCCCCGAGACTGGAGGAGCTCATATAATGGTTTCGCAATCCGCGAGAAATCTTGAATATATGTGCGATAGTAGCTGAGGAACCCCAACAATCGTCGCAACTCTCCGACAGTAGTGGGCTTTTGCTCTTTCAGGAGATGACTGCTTCTATGTATTTTTGGGTCGATACGGACACCATCCTCTGAGACTAGTCTTCCCACGTATCTAATCTCTCTCTTGAAGAATTTACACTTTGCTGGCCTCAACTTCACTCCATGCTCCTTCAGTACTCTGAGAACTCTCCTTAGTCCCTGGACATGGTCACTGAATGTTTTGCCAAAACAAAGTATGTCGTCTAGATACGGGAAACATAGTTCATCTCTTAATAAGTCTAACATCCCCTCCATACTCCTCTGGAAAGCCGCTGGTGCATTAGCTAATCCAAAGGGTATGCGCACCCACTCATATAGTCCCCAAGGGGTTGTGAATGCAGTAAGGTGCCGAGATCCCTCCGCCATGAATCGAGATGGTAGGCCTTTCCCTGGTCTAGAATTGAAAACCATCGGTAGCCTCCCAGAGTGTCAATGAGGTCCTGTATCCGGGGAAGTGGATGTCGATCTGGAACTGTCTTTTGGTTTAACAGCCTGTAATCTATACACAGTCTCAGGGTGCCCGTCTTTCTTCCGGACGCACACCACCGGGGCTGCATACGGAGACTTTGACTTGACCACCCTGAGCTAGTAAGTCCTGGACGTATTCCTTCACCTCCTTATACAGGGGTTTCGGGATGGAGGCATACGCTCGCTGAACAGGATATCATCCGTTAAGTTAATTGTCATCTGTAAACTTGGGATACACCCAATATCATCATCTCCACGAACAAACACATTAGATTCCTCATAAAGCATCTCTTTGACTAATTTCTGCTGTTCATCTTTCAGATGGCTTACGTCAACATGCGGATGCCACAAGCTGTCTGTCTTGTGGATGTTCTCCTTTTCCTGGGAACCTGGATCTTCTCCTTGGCTCACTGGTATGTCACCACTGCTTCTCAAATCTTTTCGCTCTGCATCAATAACACTAGCTATAGCCTGTATACTTTCTAGAGGTGTATGCCGTCTGACTGTGATTTCACAGGTGAAATCACAGATTGCCCAGGGGAATTCAAACATAGGGTCGATCTGTCCCTTCTAACTCCATCAGACCTTCTCCAATTTCTATTTGAGTTACCGATGCACTCTATTCACTGGATTCAAACAGCACTACTGGTTCCCTGCATTCCAAGTCTACTGGAACTTCGCACATTACATAAGTCACCCGACTTGGTGGTACAACAAACATCTCTATGGCCGACTGTGATAACAGCTCCTGTGTTTACACAAGTTGTTCCTGAATGAAGCTCACTATCGCATGGCTTGGTCACCTTTGTCCAGGGCCATCTTTAGGAGTTCCGCAAATGCACAGAGACCGCACACTGTGTCCTTCTTTCCCCTTATTAGCTCCTCGACGACATTAAATCCCAGCAATGACCGCTCTAATGGCATCTTCCCCACTAGGAAGGGCACCTGAATAGCCAGACTCGGATCATCATTACCGGGCAGGTTTACTGTCAATTCCAACCATCCTTCGAATGGGAGCGGATCTTCATTAACAGCTGATACACTGAGGTCACCACCATCGATTATGTCTGACAATGTTCGCAAAGCTTGTTCTGGCAAGTATTTACTCTTCCAGTTAGTGTCAATTATACTAACTTGTGCTCCCACGGAAGATCACGGAGGGAGATCATAGTTTCCCTTTTTCCACCACTAGGCTCATTAGCTACGTTCATATGCATATGTCACCTAGTGCCAGCTTTAGAAGATTCTGATTTACTTGGGTTAATATCAGTCTTGAATTGGGCTAGTTTTCGGCCTAACTCTTCATAGTAGTCTGCTAATTGATTATACTCCATCTGCTGTGTTTGTGTGTCAGTGGTAAGTGTCAGTTGTTGCTGTGGTGTAAGTGATTCAATGTTATGCAAAGCGGATTTTACGTTACGGTTCTGAATTGCAGCATCAACATTGTCTTTCAAAAGTAACAACTGAGCAAACCCCCCATCTTCTAACTCAAGAAGATAGTCACTAGTCATGTAATTAACAATGTACTCAAAGCAACACTCCTCATCAGTCAAATCCAACCTGTGTCTTTCTCGGTCTGCAGCTGGCTCCAGACAATCCACCAGGCCGATTAGTTCATCATGGGTGAGGTGATAAAGTCTTTTCTTGATTTCCCAAACTGTTGCTTTTCTCTCACTAGAGGCCATATTGACGACGATTCTGCTGCTGACGAGTTCACACTTGGCTCGAACCACGCTGCAAGACTCTTCTCAAGCCAGGAAACCCTTTCACAGCCGTGCATTGGTTCTCCTGCTGCCGCTGAGCTGCCCTTCGTGGACCTCACACTGATCACCCGTCACTTGCCGTTCTGTGGTTCAATTGCATTGATCTGCGTACCAGCAGGTGGCGCTAAATCCCGGACGAGCCCCCAAAATCTGTAGCACGCCCCGTCCAGGTGGCAGTACTGCAGTTAAATCTGTTTGAATAAAACAATAAGACAGACACGTTGTGCTGCTTTCATTAACAGAGTCGCTCTTGTAATGGCTTCTTCTCAGCGACTTACTGTTAACCACTCAGTCTCTGTTCAGCACAGTGTCTCCCCCTGCTTTCCACTGGGGTTATACCACAACATTCAGTATAATCACAGTACTTGAAACATCAAAAACACCATAAAATAATCAAGACCATGAAAAAACTAATTATTCCTGTGACTACACATACAGGGTGTCACATGTCCTCTTTTGGAAGCCCAAACAAAGTAGTTTTGCTTTCACAATGAACCACAGCGTCTCCAGGACATGGCGGCAGCAACAGCACTACAGCGAGAATAAAAGTTAGGCCTTCTTTCAGTGCGTATACATTTGGGTGGTTTGTAAATCTCCCACATTGTGACATGTGGGGGTGTGTTTAAATGAGCCGTTTTAGGACGAGTCTTAACTTTTATAAAGAATATCTCTGCAACTTTAAATCTTAGATCTTATCTATGCATGAACAGAAAGCAAAACTTGAAATTGCATCATATGACCCCTTTAAAGTGACAATAGGCAATTCCTGCTGTCGACTGAGTGCTTAATATTAATCAAACAACAAAAGACAAAGAGAAAATCACTCTCTGTTCTTGACTGAATGACTTTCAGCTTTAATAAAAAACAAAGAAAGACTATGCTGTTTTATTTTACATTCAATTATAACATTTCTGTAGTAGGCTGTTGGCTAAATACTTCAGACTTGCATAAAAACGTAAAAGTACTGTTCGTTTCATTTCTATCTTTTTTTCTATTTCTTTGTCTTTTGATTTTTTGTTTTTATTGTATTACTGACAGTTTAATTATCTTAAATATTTTTGAGCACTTTATTTAGTTTTTTCCTAACATGAGTTACCCTGGTGTTCTGCTGTGGAAAAAGAAAAGATTTTGAAGCTATGAAACAGATCAAAGATCTACTTGTATAACTGATGTTAGTTTAACTTGTAGATGGCAGCCAGTAGCTCTCTTGCTATTGCTGCTGTGCTTTGAAAACAATCATTGGGATTGGGATGACAAATGATTTGAGGATTATTTTACTCGGCCAAGCCTGATTCATGTGGATATGGGCGCCTGTCTTAAAGCCTGAAAACAGGGAGGAATTACAACAAAGTCTTGAGAATTATGACTGATGTTGACCAGTGAGTTTGGAAGCTTTCCTTGGCAGCCACACTCTCTTTTTTTCTCATTCCCTTTCTCTTTTTCTGTACTACTCTTTCTTTCTTCTCTCTCCATCCGCCCACACATCCTTCCAAGGGCTTCCCAGGCCTTGGCAAAAAGCAACCGCTGCAAAACTAGCAGCCTTGGCCTGTTTGCCTGCCAGTAGGGCAGGAATCGTGTTTCCAGAAAAATGACAGATGAAAAACTGCCTCTGATACACAAACATTCACATCTATTGTGTTGAAAGTCTGAGGTTCAGGGGCATTTCGTTCAAGGAGCTGCAAAAATATTGTAAATATGGGCGAGCCTTTGTTGCAGGGTTGGCCGGTGGTAAAGTGTGCTGTAGTGCACAGTGATGGTGGTCTAGTTCCTGAAATTATAGTAGATACACATTATTCGAACAGTTATTTATGTTTGTACGCGTTGGTTTTAGAAATCTGAGAAAATTCCTGAACCTGCAAAACGAGTTCACACAAAAATGAAAATGTTGTCACTTACTCAAGTTTCACTGATCCAATCAATTATGGTGAATATAATTAAGCCCCGCCCTACATTTATTTTCTAATACAGTGTGTCACTCAAACATTTTACATGGAATTGCTAGTGAAAGGTTCACTTATTTGGTGCATTTATTTGATCAACAATACAGCAAAAAAAGTATGAGTGAAATGTTAATGCAATTTAAATTGATTTCTATTGTAATTTTAAAATGTAATTTATTTTTGTGACTGTAAAGCTGATTTTTCAGCATCATTCCTCCAGTCTTCAGTGTCAAATGATCCTTCAGAAATCATTTTAATATGCTAATTTGCTGCTCAAGAAACTTTTTAACTTATCAAAGTTGAAAATGGTTGTGCTGCTTAATATTTTTAGTTGTTTTTTCAGGATTCTTTGTTGAATATAAAGTTCAAAGAGAACAGCATTTCTTTGAAATGGAAATCTTTTGCAACACTATAAATGGCTTTACTGTCCCTTTAAACATGAAAAGGTGTTAGAATCAGATTTTAAAGACAGTTCTTTTTCCCAGTTTTTCTATACGTGTCCTTAGTGGTCAGCATTCCTGAGCGGGTCCCAGGCGCTGCACTACATTCCTCCTGACCACACTTGGTCAAATCCCGCTGCTTCCCCTCAGTCCTGCTCAGAGCAATCCCAGAAGCCAACAGCTGACCGCAACAGAGTCTTTAAAATGTGGCCGTGTATGACCAAATGGGTTGGTGCCAAGGTCAAGGGCCTGCAGGCTTAAAAATGACACTGCAGAGGTGGGAACTAGCAAAAGGTAAAATGTAATGTCACAGTTCTTCATATTAGTATATAAGCTAATGCATATTTCTTAGTAACACAGATTGAGATCCTACCTAGAGTTTGTGGTCTTTTAAAAATATATTATTTTGAGCCGAGTATTGGCTACAAGGCCACAAACACTTTTGACTTAGCACTTATTGATCACCCAGAATGCCCTATAGCAACCACATAGCAATAAGTTAAAATCACTGAGAACATACACCATTGCAACCAACCACAAGTCTGACAATACGGAACAGAACTGACAGTGTGAGGTCCTTTATTAACCATAATAATCTGTATCTACTATCAGTGTCAATTTCAGTTTTACTGGCCCGGGAATTTTACTCTCAATTAAAGTGTTTACTGTAACTACACATCATCTTTCCAGATCTGTGTATATATATATATATATATACACTGTATATTAGTCATATTCTTATCATATCTTCCTTTATGACAATAAAAGCGTTTAACTGGTCTCTAAGTTATACTTTTGAACTTCCTATTCATCAAAGAATGCAAAGAAATGTGTCATGGTTTCCACTAAAAATAATAAGCACATCGTTACATTGATGATCAGAAATAATATGAATTCACACTGTGCTGACACCGGACGTGACCTTTGTCGGTAGTGTTGCATCGCACTGCAAGAGCTAGAGACTGTCAATACTGGACGAGACAAAGCGACTGTAGCAAAATGTTGCAAATTGTCCTTTGTGTCAGTCGTCATAAACAGAGCGATGCATCAGGTTACTTTGGAAGATGTGTTGCTTGCATCGTGCTGCATCCAGTAATCACTGTTTATAATACGTTTTCTTGTCTTTAGTTGTAACACGGTGTTAGAATGATTTCTGAAGGATCATCTGAGACTGAAGACAGGAGCTTTATCTTAACAGGAATTAATAACAATTCAACATATATCTGTTATTTTAAATTATAATAATATTTCACAATATTAGTGTTTGTACTGCGGTTAAAGTTGCACAAGGTCTGTGATGTCAAACTGGCAGGCGAAGAACGTGACGGGGAAACTCAGAGTGTGCTGCTCATTTCCAGCAAAGCAGCTGCTCCACACGCACTTGAGCAGTCACCGTGTAAAACTGCATGCGCCTCCGCACTGGCACTGCGCCCACCCAAAACACTCCTTAACCCCACAACCCCTGACCTCATGACCTCAACACCACTCGCCTACAATCACAGCTGCTTCCCACAGACTGGATTGTATATTTGTGGAAAATGCAGAATAGTACCTTTCTTTTTTTACCCACAGCCCTTCACAATGTGAATTACTCTAGCACAGGGTGCACAAAACTAGAGAAAACAATGTCAAATAATGTATTTATACCCTGAAGCATCATATAACTGATTAGATTAAAATGTAACTTCCATATAATAACAAAAATGAAGTCAATTTAGGTCATGATTTAGTTTGGTGTGAGGGTGGAGCCAGGAATGATATGATACCAAAAGAAAACATCTATCCTTTGCTCATCTGTAAGTGTGGGAACATAAAAAAGAGCTATGGTTGGTTTGCTTTCAACTTTCCTTCAGAGACAATGCGAGGATATGTGTATTTGATTACAAGACATGATAAGATCCGGTGGAAGACGAAGGGTTTGGCTGAGAGTGTTCAGATATAGAAAACCCAACTATGGATATCGCTTTATGTTGTGACATGCCTGAGATTATTAATGATAGCCATCTCAGGAGAGCTGTCCAGACAAGATTTTAGAGCATAATGCAACATAATGTTCCTGTGGCTTAGTGGTAGAGCATTGCGTTAGCAGCGGCAAAGGTTGTGGGTTCAATTCCCAGGGAACACACATACTGATTAAAAAAAAGATATGTATAGCCTACATGCACTGTAAGTCGCTTTGGATAAAAGTGTCTGCTAAATGCATAAATGTAATGTGGCCTACATTAATATGTCAACAGCTAGTATTCCTGGATTAATATCATTAAGCTGTTTCCCTCAGTATCTGATACTAAATGTTGTTTTTTCACTACTTGTCCAACAGTTGGTATTATTTACAAAAAACACATAAAGTCACAGAAAGCCAAATTGAATTCAAACAACTGTAATACCGGATCAAAGGTACGGCAGCTGCCTTCTGCTTCGTTTTAAAGGAAGTAAACCCAAGTCAAGAACAATGCACGTGACCCCCGGTATCCTGCAGCAGTACGTTTGCACAGCTCACATCCAAAACAAGAATTTGATCAGTCTGCAAACTACAGCACTATGCATTCTAGATTCCTGCTTTGTCAATCGAGGATAAGGCGTAATTTAGATAAGAGTATCTCAGGATCTGTGGAAACAGGCAACAGGCCTTTGAAAGGGCTTTCTGAGTAGATATTTACAACATCTGTTTCTGAGTAACAGAAGGATGAGGAAGTTCACAGTGAAATTCTCAGTCGTTAAAGGTTTTCCATACAATGAAAGTGAATGGGGATGGATGCTGTCAAGGTTAAAAAAATGTCATAAATACAGTAATTATGTGCTATATACAGTAAGTCCTTTGAAGCCATGTAATAGTTAATAAGCAGACCAGATTTATTGTCATTTATGAAGTTTATCAACAACATTCCTCTTTGCCATGGCAAATATTCAAGTCAGATTTGACAGTTAAACAAGTGAAATAATTAAACGTGAATTAGAATTGAATTAAACTTAAATACTTAGAATTAATAGTTTGTGCATTTTTCAAAGCATTTTAAGATATAAAAAGATGTAATGTACCTGCTTAACATGCAGAGACCATTGTGAATAAACCGCCATCAGCTGTGATAAAAAAAATAAAATAAAAAAAAAAAAAGCATTTCAGACAATGGGAATATTTGGGAAACTTGTTTGAAAACAGTCATTATTTTTGCACTTCCATCAGGTGCTACTGATTCATTAATTACACCATTAAACTTTAAAAATCATTCTTGTTTCACAAAAAAAGGCTGTCATGTGACTTCAGAAGACAATAGCTGGGTTTCCATTTAACTTATTTATTTGAATTTAACTTAAGCGCAAAATTGGATAAAAATCGCATAAAACATTTGCAAATAAGCACCATTTCCACCTAACAAATCAAAAAGAGAACAAAATCATCACTTCCTCATAAACTGGCACTAAATATCAGTAAGAAAAGTAGGAGAAGCCACTGATTATAATCATTTTCATTTATAATAAATTGCTTGCTCCTCAGAGCAACAACAAATGCGGTCAAATTGCTCTCGGATGCATGCTGTTTGGAGAACGCAGTTGTGTAAGACAATCATACAGAAATACTTTGATGACAGATTTTGTTCGTGCATGTAATAATGACCATAACAATATTTAAGATGCTGTGCAACAAAATCAGTCCACTGGTTATTCGTTTATTCGGCAAATGCATTTCTATCTCCCATTATTCGCATTAACCCTTTTTCACACAAGTCAAAACCCACCTCAATGGAGCGTAAAAACTTTTTTTATGCAAATTAAGGTTATTTTTTTTGCTACAGATGCATGGACTACTTCTATGGCATAATTTCTTGGTCACTAGTAATTGGTAAAGGGCTCCATTACAGGCCAAACGCAGCAATGCTAAAGATACGTTTCCTAAAATGTTGGAAGAAAGGTGTTGTAAAACAATGAAATGCAGAATTTGAAAAGCTAAGGAGAAATAGCACAGTCTCTCTAGCCAGTCAAGATCTCCTTCAGATTGTGGTTTTGGAAATAAATAAAGCAAGTACAGGAAGGTATGTGATGTGGAGCGTCTGTTTTTCAAGTAACAGAATAAGTCTTATTGGTAAGTAAAAGTTTCCTGTGATAAAAAGAGACACAGACGTCAAAGCAATATTTCTTTACATATTTCCAAAAGAGCTTCCTGTCCCCTATCCAGGCCTCCATATGTTTCAGAGTCGTCTCAAAGATAAAAGATGCAGCAGGGATTGGTTTCCTCGAGACCATTGGAGATCATGTAATGACAGGCCTCACTCTCCAACCCCCAAAACCAACAGAACAGACGCAAGGCCAAGACAAACGAGGAGAGAGAGCAAGAGGCCGAGAAAAGGGAGGAGAACAAAAGAGGGGTGAGAAGGATGGAAAGGGTGGAGAGGGTTGGGAAATTGCCCCATTAAAGACAGAGATGAATCTCTGGTGAATCCCGGGGTCTACTAAATTACTGGCTGCGCAGAGGTTAATGCCAGACTAATGCTGAGAGGAAACGAACCGATGTGTGATTCTCGCTGTATTTCAACATTTGGCATTTAGTATGAACAGCGAAAGCGCCGACACCTCTCTCTAACACATCTGCAGTTCACAATGCATTTTATGTACACATAAACATGTAGACACATTAATGAGCACGCACATTTCCAAGCACTTCAAACGCTGAAACGTTCTTGCAGAAGTGTGAAACTGAGCCACAGACAGAAGTGTGGAAATATATTCATATGACCTCAATGACCAAAAAGGAAAAATGTGGTTGTAAAAGATTATGCAGAATGCAAATCTACTCCATTAAATGAGATACTTTGATTCAGACTGCCTATGCAAAATGTGGGCTGATGACTGTTTCCAAAGCTGTTTCTGTGATATGCAGTCCTTTTTATTTGAGATTTTTACATTAAGAAATTTCATAAAGATTTTTAGATCAAGACAAACAGTAAGAATCGCTTGAAGAACATTTGTGTGGTTCACGATGCTAGGGTGTCGCGCTGCTGCTGCAGACATGTTCAAAGTGAATTCAGCCTTAGGAAACACCACTGATAATCATACAACATCCAAGTAAAGCTGCCTTCTTCCAGTAGAAATCCCCTGAAAGCATGGGACAGCATCTAATGAGTCTTGAGGAAACAGCCTTGCATGCGCAGGAGCCTAAACAAAGGTCAAAACATAATCAGCAACAGATAAAAAAAGAAAAAGGACAAATCTGAGAAAAAACAGGATGCTCTTGATAAAAGACTCGATAACGTCAGTGTATGGCGATCCTCACTGTTAGCGCTATCAGGTCAGATACTGATAACATCTGACCTCCTGTTTCCAAAATGCTGATAAGCACATTTTTAATCCTGACAGGAGCGTTTGCAAGCACATATATAAAAATAGAGTCGTTTTCTGGGTAACATTTTTTTTTTGATAGTCCAGTTTAGACATTCTGCTAACACTAAGTAACTTTACAACTATGTCACCTAGCAGTCATTCGAGTATTAGTAGACTGTCTGCTTAATATCTTCTAACACTTTATTTTGACGTGTCCACAACATACAACATACTGACTGTCAACTTATATTACAAACCCTAAACCTAACATAGTCTACTCCGAGAGTTAGTAGACATGTAGTTGCAAATGAATGAGAACTAGTTGACATGTGGTTGCAAAGTTACTGTTAGTATTATGTCTAAAGTGGACCGTCAAAATAAAGTGTAACCGTTTTCTACATTTTAGTGACATTGTTTTATTCAGTTACACAAACATTGGTTATGCTTTTTTGCAAACATTGTAAAGTTCCTGAGAATCGTAACTCTTAGCATCTAAAATAGTTCGCCACAGAAAGGGTGCTGATTGTCACACTACCCCACCCTGAAAACCACAGTCTCAAGATGCAAAGGTTTGTGCTTGCTCGAAACAATGTCACAAACACAAATGTGAGAGCTGCGCTCAATAACAGGTTGCATTTAGTGGAACAAGAGCACATTTAGCATCTAGCTAAGGGTCTGTGACACCTATAAACACTGTGTTGGGCTTTTGCAGAAGTCGTTAACCAACAGTTCGTCTGCTTCTGTCATTATTTCTCAGACTATATAGAGTGAAAGAAGAATGCTTTAGTCACAGAATAAACTCTTAATGATTATTTTTCTGTGGACTCTGTCAATTATTTTTAATACTTTAATCTGTTCAGTCACTGGGTGATATTTTTTAGGTTTTATATTTTCAAAAATAGCTGTGCTAGTTTCACGTCACAAGTCTCTTTCTATCATGTCATTTATTATTTTTATTTGGTAGGTAGCTGCATATATATGTAGAATAATATACAATTAGTTTGTCAATCACAAAAATAAATAAATCAATTAAAATTTAAGTTCTGGATCATTTAGCACGCTTAAGCATACCGTTTTCCAATATATGAACAGTAGCAATGTGCAAATCTAAACAATTGCTATGGGCAAAAATTAAAGTAGCTTTTGAAAAATGTACAATTTGGATTTGCAAACGAAATGAAGGTGAACTGGATGTTTAGATCACACCATATGTGTTCATGGATCATGGACAGTATGGCTTTTCAGTTCCTCAGTGTGAACTGGAGGTGAGAAGGAGTTACATGCTCACAGAAGCTAACTTTCACATATGTGACAGATTTAACATCTTCTCTGCTTAGTTCACCTGTTACACCTGTGCATTGTGTTTCCACCTGGAGCTCACCGATTACTGCCAACAACGATTAGTCTACAAGAAATGATTGGTAGTTATTTCCCAGCATGTGAGACTTTGGTCTTTGGCAACTAACTGCTGGTAGATGCCTGCACACCTCGCTTCATAACACTCGAGATGAGAGAACAAATATCTCATTGTTTCTGATTTATTTATAATGAGGCACCATCTGAAAAATGAGTTTCCATGGGTGAGTGGATATTTGGATGGAGACTCTCTCAGTTGGCAAACAATCGTGTTGTATCTAGTTGGTTTGTCAGTGCAGCCAAACTTCCATCTGAGAAAAAAGTTGGTTAGTGTGTAGGGTAAGAGTTCAGTTTCAGGTAAAGTGTGTGTTTTTTTCAGCAACTGACAGATTTGGTCATCAGATGCAAATGGTAAACAACAAACTCAGTGACCCTATTTCTTTCTGCTTCCTCAGGAAATCCTACAGGGCCCCTTGTTTAACTTTAAACATGTCTGACTGCCATTTAACCCCCCGAGGACAAAGCAGACATGCTTGGAAATGACTTATGATGGGTTATGTAGAAAAGCAAACTGAGGTTGAGGATGATCTAGAGCAGTGACTCTCCAGTCGTTTTGCTTCAGGACTGTCCATGTTGTGGCGACCCGATACAGTAAAATATATTGTTCAAACACTGAAATGTATTAAAAAAAAATTTAAGATCACCAGACACCTTCAATTTGCACCAACATAATGTTGAGTTTGACTGGATACATGACCTTTGACATCAACAAAATGATGAGTTTAATTATACAATCTAAAATCCTATTTATTTTAATGTACTAGCTGTGCATGATTTATATAGCTAAATGCATTTCTTGCTTTGCACTTAGCATGTTTTTATGCTTCTTTCTGCAATCCCACGGGAGCAGACCTGTGACCCACTAGTTGAGAACCACTGATATGGAGAGTTTGAGGGATGTGGTTCATATGAAAAATAGCTAATCTATTTAGAGACTCTGAAGAAGTCTGGAGGAAGATGAGAAGGAAAGACCAAAGTCTTGGGCTCATATTTTTGTATAAGGACCCCCGTCATCACTATCCACATGTGCATCTAAGCAGAGGCCAGCTGGTCAATTAACTTAACACAGTCCAGATCAGCTTGAAAACCACTAGAAAATACACAAAAAATGTTGAAATGATAAACATGGCATGTGGCCAGAGGAAGTCTAATGGCAAGACAGCATTTGGAGACTTTTTGATGAACTGCACTGTATGTTTCATTTCTGTAGGCAATCTAGGCAACTGAGCATTTAGGCAAGTACCAACTAGGAAATTAAGTAGCATTTACGGGCTGTTTAATGCATTTTTCTGCACAGATCAAACAGAAATACAACGATAAAGCACGGAATGATTAATGAAATTGCAAGTATTGTAAAAGCTAACATGCCAAAACATCAATACTGTAATTTAAGAATTTGTGCCCCCTTGACATTTACAAGCAAATACATCAAACTACTAGGAAACCCACCCACACTTTTGACTCAAAACTGTAAAGTTACTGAGATACACTTTCCCACGTGAAAACTAGCCCCGCTCTGCTCTATAGCGTGTTCAACTGGTTCTATTGCTTCCGTTGTCACAGTGTCAGTGATAAATAGTCTATTGTGGTATGGTATTTCTTGAAAGGAAATGTAACTCTCAGCTAATGGAATTTGTTTATATTCCATCTTAATATTCCATCTGTGAATGACATCAGCATTCCAGTCCCCTCTGCCAGCTGAGTATATTTCCTTATTCGCCTCGGCACGAATGTAAACACTTCGACAGCAGTCCGAGAAAAGCACATCTGCTCCTAATGAACTATGAAATAATATCTTCATATATTCCTTTTGTCTTTATTGGTGACAATGAATCTGTAAGTAAAGTATATGTTATAAATCAGGCATGTTAATTTAGTGTGTAATTAAATTTGGTCATTTTTGGGGGGGTTTATATATATATATATATATATCTGTATGTTAAGCTGCTAGCATGCGTTAGCTTACTATGGTTTCAAATAGACCACAATATAAAGCTTTTTTCATATGACGCATGCGATTTTTAAGTTATATAACCACTGTCACCACCATACATCACTGCAAACAGTCAAATTAAGTTTTATCTTGAAAAGTGTGCATTGTGAGTGGCAAAAAAACAAACCTTTTGTGTGTTAAGACAGCCAAGCTGGATCTCAGGACATGTTTCACTTGGGTGGGAAAATATTCCAGTTTTAAAGCCAAATAAGTCCTGAAAGGGAGTTTAGAATGAGTGCACCTTTCGTTTGTTTTACCAAAATTCCCCACATTTTCCTTGCCTCAGAATTTTGCCAAAGAGTAAACCAACCGAGTTATTTTTTTTCTTTGTTAATGAACAGTTCACCCGACTACATGAGCTTTAATGATTTCCAGAGGCACACTCTGAGTCAGCCAATAATAACAAAGCCACCACAGGAAGAGTAATTCACTTCCTGCTACTGCAGTGCCGTTGTGACCGGATAGAGCCCTGGTCCACAGTCCGCATGGGCCATCACGCGGTTTCTTACACAGAGTTCATGTGCTCATCTGGGTAAAGACTTGTTGTGCATAACAGCGAGACACAAGCTCTGTATAAATCCACTACCTCACCTATTATCAAAGGTTGAGCTGGGTAATGGAAATTCTGGAAAAATGTGAGGTAAGGAGCGTTTAAAGGCGGTAAAACATGAACACGGACCTCCCAAACTTTGGTTTGGAACAACAAATGTTATTCAAGAAAGGTCTATACTTACTTCTGCATTAGTTAGTTTTGAAAATATCTTTAAGGCTTAACTCCCACATAGTATCACATATTTTAAGATCCATCAGATGAAGACACCTCAAAACTAAAGTGAGGATTTTATTTTGTCCATTCTTTATCAACCATTTAGAATGCATTGTTCGTTTCTTGGGAAAAAAAAACAGTGTGTTGTTTAATGTTGTTTACATCATCAAGCCAGAATCACTCAGCAGTCTGCAAACTTTCTTTCATGAAACCCAATAAATGTAACTTGACTGAACCCTACAAACCACCCTGAAATGCTTTGAAGGGATTTAGAGCCAGTAATGAAACTCTCGTGTAAGACTTTCACATCTTGTTAACCATCTAGACACCTCAAAACTAAAGTGAGGATTTTATTTTGTCCATTCTTTATCAACCATTTAGCATTGTTAGCCTGTGGACATTGTTCGTTTCTAGTGAGTTGACTTCATTAGATAATAGATGTGTTGTTTACACCAACTAATTTACGCAGTCATCCCAGAATTACCAGCACTGAGCGTTCTGCACCAACCACAACTTACCAACCACCCTATTTCTGCTTCACTCAAGAATCTTTATAACCACTTTGAAGAGGTTTTCATCATCGAGCTGCCATCCTTTTTTAAAAACAAAACAGGATATTTGGATGAGAATAGTCTAAACATTGATTTTCTCCTGCATCTACGACCCCTTATGTAGTGTGAATCTATATTCACAGGGCTTAAAGCTGTTAACGTTGTCTACGTCACTTTGGGTCTTTGTTTTGATTCATTTCTCGTTTCCCTGAGCAAATAAACTCTAGATCACAATGTGTATATATACCATTCCTCTCAAGAATGTGTTTATATTTGATCTCTTTACTATGCCAGATGGGTCGTCTTCCCGAAATTAAGCACAACTATTTTTCAGAAACATTTTTGGTCATTTGAGCTGAAACTGCCTCAAGTGCCAAATCATTGGCGTCTGGATCTGATTATGAGAAAATTACTCAAAAAACGAGAAGGACCATGTGAGAACATTTCTGTGGGGGTGGATGTCTTTAGCATCTTAGAAAAACATTGTACGCTGCAGTTTTTCCCATTGTTTGTGACTTTTCTCATTCCAAAAAGCAACATCACAGGCCATTAAGCCATTAACTACAGACAAGACTAAAATGGTTGTATACGCGACACAAACTTGAAATATCCAATGAAAATTTCAAGTCTTAACAAACCATGCACGTCTTCGATGTCATCATGCTAGAACGTGTGTCAGATGTTCCTATACGCAACATTGAACACAGGGAAAGCTGTTATGGCCGATGCGCGAACAAATGACTCTTTGGAACAGGTTTTTTTAATGAGTCAGTCAAAAGATTTACAAAGCAGTCTCAAGCTCGCTCGCTCGTGAGTTAACCGGTTTGAATCAGACTCAGTCAGTGAATCGTTCAGGGGTGCATTTCCCAAAAACACGGGAAACTATGGTCGCAAGATCCGACGTTACCAATAGAGTTCAATGGAGCTAATGACCATAGTTAGCTAACAATGTTTTTGGGAAACACACCCCATAGCGGTTACTGTTCACAAATGACTGCTTGACTGAACCTGTGGCTCAGTGGTAGAGCATTGCGTTAGCAGCACAGGTTGTGGGTTCAATTGAACACACATACTGACAAAAAAATGTATAGTCTGAATGCACTGTAAGATAAAAGTGTAAATGTAAATAAAAAAAATGTAAATGAACATGTTTCATTATTTGTTTATGGCCAGTTGGAAATTAACATAGAACCGAACTGTAACAACATCAAATAAAGGTACATTCATAACAGTTTTGTTTTAAGTATTTTACCATTTGATGTCCAAATGCAAAGATTAATCGACTGTGAGACTATAAGAAGTTTGTTTGGGTAACATTTTGGAACCATAACATGACAAAATGTAACTTTTTTTTTCTTCAAACAGACCAAAATATCCTTAAAAACATGTTATTCATGACCGCATCAAATTGGAGCGAATTTATACTAAATACAACTAAAAAACAAAACAAAAAACACAATTTCATAAACCTCAAGGGGAGGCGTGATTTTTCAGAGGGGTTTATAGACTTCTTAAAGAGGGCTTTCTCAGGAGTCACAGCCATTCCACTCCTATAATCCCCCACTTTGGATGTGGAAAGCGAAATTTCCCTCCATATTTCGTTCATAGCACTCAATCCCACACTAATGACTAATACAAAAAATAGCCTTTTGTATATCAGCCCCCAGATGTGTGGAGCTGTGGGGTTGCTGGACTGCACAATGTCATAGTCCACTGCATCAGAGTGGTAAATGAGGTCAGCAAGTATGTGAATCTAAAGCGACAAACGGTGGAGAAATTATGGAGAATGTGAAACTGTTTTGTGAATGAGAGGGCGGCAATTGCGTATGTATGAGAAAGGATTGACGCATTATCTCTGGTGACTTCCAGGGCTTATCAGAGAATGTGTTTGATAGAGAACAAAGCAGAAAGGAGGAGAAAGAGAAAGAATGGGGGAAGGTGTTGAAGGAATAGTTCACCCAAAAATACAAATCCTGTCATCGTTTACTCACACTCTTTTCCATAGAATTAAAGGGAATTGGGGCTTAACTGACACAAAACCCCCACCATATCCATGTGACTTTCCTCACTATTTTTCAGCTATTAACAACACACTCTGTTCTCACTTTTCTCACAACCAAATGCACTCAACTCATTTTGGATTTGAGATAAAATGGTAAGTGAAAAACTGAAGCCATACTAGTTTTAGTGAGAAACTCAAAAATTAGTACTTAGCACATTTGGTCATGAGAAACGTGAGAATGGCGCGTGCTGTTAAATAGCATATGTATGCCATTTTTGTAGTCCAAATGACTTTTGTTGTCCATTTCAGAGTTTATCAGTGAAATAATGACAATATGAGATCAAGCTAATTACAGCAGGATTTTCATTTTTGGCTGAACTTTTCCTTTCACTGTTGGGTCTGAGACTATCTGATTTAAGTAACGTAGCCTAGTCAAAAGTTCAGAATCAGAGTCAGGATTGGGACATGAGCAAGAATACACAGCAAAATCTAACCAATGATGGGAGTTTTTTTATGTTTCTCTTCAAATCTCGAGCGGGAAGAATTGGCCAAGATGTTTATACAGGAAATGAGGAGGTTAGTAGCACTATAGAAAGTCTACAGTATACATGTAAGCTTTCAGTATAATCAAAACGGTCCCAAATGGATGTTTCTTCCTGTGTTTATTTGTACCAGAAATCCCTGCTGACCACAACAACATCCATTGCCACGAAACATTTCTGTCTCTCTCTATTTTGCATAAACGGAAATTCAGATTTGGCAACGAAAGCTGCACATTCAGATGCATCCAACTGTAATCTAAATTTTACTGCTTGAGACCTGTCAATACAAGTTGTAAGGAGAAAGTTCACTTATTAAAGCGAGACGATTCAGGCTGTACTCTAGAAAGCGACAAACAATAAAAACGACAGACTAAATCAATATATTTCCATTTACAGGGTTCATTTTTATGCATTACTGTCAGTCAAACTGAATCCCATCACCAGACGACGGTCACGATAGGGGGCCAATTAGAATAACAAAGGACCCATCATTCAATGTTTGTTGTGTCTGTGATAGGCTCGCTGTGTTTAACCAGCATTCTGGCCAAAGAGTGTTTACTGAACACAACATGGTTGAGTTACTTCAGAGACAGACAACAGGGCCTCGAATGAGCCCCCAAAGAGAAGAAAAAACTAATCCAAGATTTTCTTTTAAATAACAACATGCCAATTTTAATCATCACCATTTGAAACTAATTTTTAAACAAATAAAGATAGTACAAACTTATCATTTCAACCATTTCCATTCCATTTGGAACTTTTTAAATTCAATCTAAACATTCAAATGTTTCAGCCAGATGTTTATTGGTTTAAAAGAGCTAAATTTAAGTTATGTTCGCAAAAAATAATAATAGAGCAGGTCTGTCATTATTTATGATAGCTAAGGCTTTTAGACAGTTAGGCAGGGTCAAACCCACCCCCTTATAGGACACAGGAAGTCTCATGACCTCATAGGTCCAGCCTTTCCACCAAGCCAAGGATAACAAAGCACGAATATAACTTCTATTCTGAACTGTCAATGCTGAACTCTCTCGAACCTATGGAAACACTTGTTTTATTATAAGGAAACATTTTCTATTGAAACGTTGATAAGCATTGACTACATGCAGATTAAATCACAGTGCTGTTCTTCTGAGTTGGTAGGGAGTGTTAAATGCTTCTCAGATATGAATGTTGAAGTTGGAAAAAGATCCCGGGTGAGTCAAGGTCTCCGCAGCTGGAATAATGGATTTATTTAACGGTCATCTAAACGTTTGTTGGTTTGACACAAGTTCAATAATTCCAGTGGCCAGTGAGACGCTTTGTGTGACAACACAGTGAATTTAATTACTGAAATTGTAATGGCATTTTCCCACACACCATAGCAGCATTCAACTAAGGGAGTGTCTCAACCACAAATAACAACAGTAAAATGAATTGAAAGAGAAGGCAGAGCTGTGTAAAGTGTGTGTATTCAGCTCATGCGATTTCGCCAGAGAGAATACAGTTCAGATTGATTGATTTGGCAAAAGCTTTGTGATCTCTGACAGTTCATTTGGATAATTTGGGTTAAAACTGTGATTTCAAGCTTTTTAACACTTGACTGATGACTTGAACACTTAATTGATGACATTTCAGTCAATTGAATAAGAGAGTCGTCACAGCGATACAAAAGTGAATGGCTCATTGAGGTCCATGACAATGCTTGAGTGATGAATAAAAACAATAGAAAACACAACAAACAAGATTATATATGTAGTTTAACTATAGTGTAGCAGTTTCGCCATATAAGTGGTGTAGACACAATTTTCACTCAGATATTGCTAGTAAACTAGCAATTAATAAGAAATGACAAGCAACAAATTGCATTAAACATTACATTTTGAAGTGGTATTTTCTTGTAAAACAGTCTATTATTCATAGTTTTATTTTTACAGTGTAGTTGAACCTAACAGCATTCATGAGGATTATTTTTAATTTTGTATTTAATTTTAATTAAATAATTGTTTAATTATTAGTTTTAAAGAGAGATTGTTTTACTTAAGTAAAGCAATTAAAAATAATAACGTTTTAATTTGTATTGCCTTTTTAATATTTTGAAACAAATGGTTTGCATTGTTATGTGTAATGCATTGATAGCCTCAACAGGAAATGTCTTTGGCGAAATGACCATTGTATGGAAAACAAAATCACATATAAACTTCCATCTGGAATTGCACCTTCTTCTTCTTCTCAGGAACCTTCACATCTGTATCACATGAGCACCAGACATACACATGTCTGAAACAGGAGCCAATAATCAGGGTGAGCCAGCAGTCTGTGGGGAGTACCAGAGTTGAGTGCTTGATTATCAGGCCTTTGTGTGTAAATGTAGGTAACATGCTGAGCCCGAGATATCCAGACACAGCAGGAGCGATGAGTCTGTCTGCTGGCTGGAGCTTCTCGTGAGGAGGTGGAGCCCCTCTGATATTGCCATTAGGCTAGCTTGAGGACTGATAAAGCAATTCTCCCATTCATTTCTGGCACCCCGGCCACCCACAGGAAAGCAGCAGAATGTGCAGAGCACTGAAAATGTGGGCCCTCGTTGCCCTGTGAACAGCTGAACAAGACAGACGTCTCCCATGTGCTTAACGTCTGCCAGTAAAAATGAAAGCATGCAATGCTCTGTACTTTTTCCTATTTCATGTCATAGAACGAAGAATCCATCTTCCATGTTTTCAAGATCTCATAGTTGCATAATACCTACTAAAGTAGCGGCTATTCTGCTCCACGTTCAGACAGGGGACACGGTGTTCCTCTGGAGTGCTTTGTTCGGCAAGGCCCAGTATGACCTCATAGGTGTTTCTCAAGGAAATCCCTCTCCCTTCGAGGTACAATGACAGTTTCCTGTTTAAGAAAGCAGGATCCGGCTTCTGACTTACTCACACTCTCCGCTGCCTTATGTAATTCTAATACTGCTCATGTTTACGTACTTGTGCATCACATACTCAAAATAACCAGGGTTATTTATTTATTTACTTACTCATACATGTTTATGTGCCCGTTTGCACGTCAGAATAAGGACAATAAGACTCAAAAACATCCTGCATTACAATTATGAGTCTTGTGTTCGAGTATAAGGATGAGAAACGATAAAAAATGCAGGATTCTTAGATTAAAATAAATAAATAATTAATGTTAACTATTAGCAGCAAATAAGGGAGGATGCAAGTCTCACAAAAATGAAGAAATATTTTATAAACAAATCTTTGAACTGTAATCTAAAAAACTGTCTAAGTACTAAAATACTTCAATCTTAAAATAGTATTTTCAATAAAGATTTCAAATCTGTTTTTCACAGTCAAACGTGTTCACATATTTTTTGGTTTGTTTTCTTAACTTCACATTTTTGATTATAAGCACCGCAAAGAAATATTACAATGCTTCTAACTCACACAACAAAAGTTGTAGGCTACACTGACCTTATGAAGTGTGTATTTCTACTTCATAGATCTGAACAAAAACAATTGTCACGTCGTTGACCTACATCTAGAATGTCAAAGTACCTTCGAGTTAGCAAAGCAACTCATTCCCCACAAGTGCTGCATCGGCAGCCACAGACAGAAGACGAGAGAAGGCGAATGCCAAGACCAGCCCACTTCAGGACGAGCCTTGATCCCAGGTTCAGCTCTCAGCTCAGATGCGCTTAGGACCTGGTAGAGAAGAGGAGGATTTGTCATTTCCAGGCACAGTTCAGTGTTTCCAGCTGAAACGGTAAGCTGCGCTTATTTACACGAATGAGCGAGGTTAAGGTTACATTTGAATGTAGGCTAGCTTAAAGTCAGTTTAGGATAATGCAGTATGTAAACTAGCGTGGGTTTGCATGGATGCGGACTTTTCGTTCAGTCACAGACGGGTTAAAGTTTGCTTCGACCATTTCGTAGTTTATAAGATGATTGACATTAGTTTGAATTCAGCCTGTGCGCACGAGTGCGTAAACGACGCTCTGCTCGCGATACGCGCAACTCTATTGTGTTTTACCGAATGAATTATGCAGAAAATGCTTGTTTCGTGTGATCATTCAACTACCCTGTAAATCTGATAATAACTGTTAATAAACGATAGTAAACCGCTGAAAAATTAAACACGCTGAAGTAAACCTCTTAATTTGATAACTACGATTTTCTTATAAGCAACTGTAGGCTAAATATTTTATATTGCAATAAACGATACATGGAAATTAACAGCAAATGTTTTTATTTAAAAAATTCTAAAGTAAAAAAAGCGTGAAAATCTACGAAGGAAATGTGTTTTTAACAAGGTATTAGGCTACGTATATTTTTAACAGTAGCTGCAATACTAAAATTATGTTTTACCTGAATTATCAGTAGGCCAACTTTTTACACTAACAAACAATTTTACTAGTTCAAATAAGATGGTATATTAACATTCTATAATTTGATATCACATACTTAAATTTCATGTCTGTAAAATGTACTTTATAATACTCCATTACTGTAGCCTTTACTTTATGGTAAATGTTTTGGCAGCAACAGTTTGTTTTTACAGCACTGTATATTTGTATAATTCTAATACTCAAATTAGTATTTTTTCAGCTTAAAATGTAGTCATAAATAAATACACCTGGAATAAAATGTCCATTCTTTTAGATAAATTTGACAGGTAAAGCTGTTTGTTTTGATTTATTTTCTTTTTATTTACAGTAAGCTGTATATTTACAATGTACTGACTAATTCTAATACTCAAACACAAATTTTTACTTTTTCTACAATTACTCCTTTGTTTTCTACAAATTTCTAATTAAATTCAGTCTGTTAATATGTCCATTTGTTTAGAAAAAAATAGTTTACTACATCTACACTGAAATAACATATTGACTATGAAAGAATAATTAAACAATTGAAACAGAACATGATAAATGCTAAATAATCTATTAAATATGCTTTTTCATTTTTAGTGTATTTTTACATTTTGTTTGCCATTAAAATACGTTTACCATTATTTTCTAATGCTTTATTTCAGTTCCCTCTGGTGGCCTTTGGTGATATAGCAAAGCTGTGATTTGAGCATCAAGAAGGAAAGAAGTGAAGATTTCAACACAAATGAGCCTACAACACCAGGATTTATTGCTACTACGTTAAATCCTCCTGAGAGCTGTTTTATGTGCTTTCCTGGAACATGGCAATAAGAGGGACTACAGAGATCCTTGAGAAACGTCTTTAAGGACAGCAAAAGAAAGCGGAAGAATGGAAGCTCCAACTCTGCCACCGGTCTTCTCGTCTCCAGGTTACCTGCTCAGAATGTTTCGGGAGTACCAAAGCAACGGCGTCATCATGGACCATTACAACTTCACCGGAAAGCTGAAGGAGAACAAATACCGGGACGGACTGAAACCCGAGGCCATTGTGTTTCTCATCATCTGTCTTCTCATTGTGGTGGAAAATGCCATTGTTTTGGTGGCAATATGGAAGAACAAAAAATTCCACATACCCATGTACTACTTACTGGGCAGCTTGACGCTCTCCGATTTGCTTGCAGGCTTCACCTACATGGTGAACATTGTGACTTCTGGTGCAAACACTCTCAAATTGACTCCAGTGCTGTGGTTTCTTCGAGAAGGCGGCGTGTTTATCACACTTTCTGCGTCTATCATCAGTCTCCTCGCTATAGCCATCGAGCGGCACGTCACGATGGTCCGGATGAAGCCGTATCAAGGGGCCAAGCGAGGCCGAATGTTCGGTTTGATTGCTGCAAGTTGGGTTCTTTCGGTGCTCCTCGGCATTCTCCCAATCATGGGCTGGAATTGCATTGGAAATCTGGACGAATGCTCCACCGTCTTGCCTCTTTACGCCAAGAGCTTCATCCTCTTCTGCATTACCGTGTTCACCCTGGTGCTGATGTCCATCGTGGTGCTCTACGTGCGCATCTTCCGCATTGTGAAGTCCAACACCCAGCGATTAGGCTGCAGTCCTCAGCGCAAAGGCCTGGCCAGGAAGTCCCAGAAGTATCTGGCTCTGCTGAAGACAGTCACCATCGTTCTCGGGGTCTTCATCGCCTGCTGGTTGCCTCTCTTTGTGCTCCTTCTGCTGGACTTCTGCTGCCCTGCTCAAAGCTGCAAGGTTCTGTACAAGGCGGACTACTTCCTGGGTATCGCCATGATCAACTCACTCCTAAACCCCATCATTTACACCCTAACTAGTAAAGACATGCGGAGAGCCATTCTGAGACTGGTCTGCAGCTACTGTCTGATATCAAAAGATGGACAGGTGAAGAAGTTTGGCATGCCTTTCCTGGACTGTAGCACCAGTAAGGTTGAGCTGCCGTCACACAGGCTGGGGGGCTTGGAAACGACGGTCTCCTCGGGGAACTGCACACCATCCACTATTAAAGCTATTTACCCGAGGATATTGAAGAGCTGAGGAAGAACAATGCATTAAGTTCAAATTGACAATGCAGCCTTAATGGACAGTTCAACTTCTTCTGGTTCAGGTTGAACATTTATAAAACTGCCAAATGGACAGGTGCTTAGAAATGAATCCAGGAGACGTATGAGAAGGAACTCATAAATGTTGTGTTTTGGACTTCAGAGTAGAAGACTTGGTTTCCTCCACATGCATTAAGGCAAACCACGAGGCTACCAGAGAGCGTGGTAGACCAGACAAGAGGAATTGTTTTTACTGTAATAAATACCAGTGTTTAAAATGGATTGTCTGTGGGTCAGACTTGTAATACAAGAGCTACAGTGCCTTTTTAAAAATAGGATTTTAAACAGCAAACAAAAAGCAGTTATACAGCTGAACTGAGCAAATGTGACGCATTGTGCAAACATGCTTTGAAAAGAACTCTTCAGATGTTATATGAGACTCGTGTGAGCATTTTCACAAATAATGAGCTTGTGTAGCGAGTCATTTTCACCTCCAGTCCAAATAGCAGTTGAAATTCAGAGATTTTGTGGTGAAAAGACGCAAGGAAAATGACGGGTTGATGCCTCCACACACAAGCACGTTAGTCCTCGGGCATTTTAAGAGTACACATGCACGCAAATAAAAACTACAAGGCAAGTGACTATTTTAAATTTGTAAGATGTTTCCTCTTATAATGGTATTTTTGGGAAATACTGTTTTTATGTTAAAGCTCCCTTTAAAACTGTAAGTATGCTATGCTTTTGTATATTTGCTTATACAGGAAATATCGTTTCAATGACTTAAGGTGACACAAGCTATATATATATATTGTATATTTTATAAATATTGTAACAAAGGTTTTATGTTGTTGTATGGAATGGCATCATTTATGTAGCAGTGATAAAAACAGCACTGACATTCAAGCAATATTGCATTTCTGTAAAACTTTACTGAAAACGATGCATTCATATGTGTTTAAATGTATTTTGTTGATCCTAAATTATGAGCCTTAAAAACAAATCTTTTATAAGTGCATTAATTAAAAGTGTTTTCCTGAATGTTTGCTATTTGTTTTTGTTTAGTCCCATATTTTTCACAAATGTGATTTCTTTTGCACTACATCGATTTAGATGACATTTAAGCACTGCCCATTGTTTCCCATGACAAATAAAATAGAGGGTGAAACAAATCTACATATGTAGGTGTAAGTAAATTAATTTAGCTCAGATGCAGTGGAAACCTCATCCACTGTTATATTCAGAGCAAATTTGCATTGAGATATAAAACAGCGAATGCACAAATCGAAATGCTGAAAGTGCATTTAAGGATCAGAAAACAATGCTTTCAGTGAGTCTAGCTGATTTCCAATCACCTCAATCACACTGACACCACATGTTAACCAAGCATAAACTAAACGATATTGTGGTCTGGTCTTTTCACATGAGCCACACACAGCATTTTCTCAGTTCTGTCTTTGCAAAACACCCCTACAAAAAAAGGGGCATAAGCTCGTGCCAGTCCGGATGTTTATCGAAGCTGAAAAGGCATGTGCCTGCACCTCAAGGGCACGATGTGTGACTCATTTTTTAGTTAGATGAGGAAAGGTTAGATTGGTCACGCAAACAGAGCAAGATGACTAGGCTTTTGAAAGAAAACCCATCCACAGATATTAAACTTATAGTACTGAAATGAGAAATAGTGAAAGTACTGAAAGAAAATATCCATGTGACTTACACAAAGCTCTGGGAAATGATATAAAATCATTCGGAATGAAAATGAAACCATATCTGAATACATGTATTATCTTACATCCTCGCACTTTATATTTAAAAACATCTATTAAAATATTTAAGTAAATCTTAGGCAGGAGCTATATAAAATGAGTGATTTATTAATTACCTAACTAAATATACACACATCTTTAAAAATAAATATATATCAGTAACATATCTCCATAGTTTCAGGTCAAGAGTTTGACATTTTTAGTGGAATGTCAATAAATCCTATAAAAAATATTTTTTTCCGCCAGCTAAAAACTGTAAATGTAACTATTAAAAAATAAGCCAAAACTGAAACAAAACAGCAGTCCGAACAAACAAAATGTCTGTTCACACCGAAAGAGAAACTCACTTTCACGCTGATGCAAGTTACAACAACCATCGATCTCTATATTATTAAATATGCTGCATGTCCTTCTTATTAGTGTTTCTTTGTAATACTTTGAAAATCTCACTATAAATTATTATGCAGCAAGTATTAAAAGAACACTTGGTTTCGTTACGTTTCATCACAATGTTGGCAAAGGAAAATCCTTGCTCGATGGAAATAGCAGGTGAGTCTTTTAACAGAGAGCAAATTATAACAAACTCAGAAAATGCTATTCTAGTAGTAATGCAAAAAGTGCATTTGGGAATTTTGTGAACATATAGTGACATCTTGTGGTGTGTGGGTCAAGGGGGCAACTGAGGCAAATTTATTAACAGAATAATCATTAAAACACATACATACACACATAAAACAAACAGTAATTGAGCTAACACTCTTCATGTGCACCTGGTCTACCATTCAGTATCAACCAGGCTCCACAGTTCATCGCTGATCTCACAGGCTGAGCGGGTGGATGTGTCTATGTTCACGGGGGTTGCCACATCCGTGCCGTAGTGAACTGCCAAGAGACAAAAGGGATTTCATACAGTCTACAAACGTTATGTTCATCATCCTCATCATGTGCAGTAAAGGATTACCTCCTCGCAGTATGTGCGGCTCGGTGTCCACCTCCAGCTTTATCTTGGTTACTTTAGAGTAGAGCTGAGCGATGTATCTAAATCAAGTGAGCAGCAAAACAATACAAAACAGACTATTTTTAGTGGACACCTTCATTTCAAAGCAGTCTGGCAAAACAGATGTACAGGCATCAACATATTACTTTATGACTTTCCATCACTTTTCTGTTAAAGTTTTTTCATAAAAAAATGATAAAGATTGCACTAAATATTTCAGAGCATAACTAAAAATATACTCGGTATAAAAAAAAGTCCATGAATTTTTTGAACAAATTAAAAAAGTTTCTGATATTTACAGGCTTTCCATGACCACGTGAAATCATTTTTGGAAGAAATTAGTACTTTTATTCAGCAAAGATGCATTAAATTGATCAAAAGTGATAGTAAAATTATAATCCTGAACTCTGAAAAAAAAGAAAAATGTGTCACGGGTTCCAAATAAAATATCAAGCAGTTTTTCAACATCGGTAATCATCAGAAATGTTTCTTGAGCATCAAATCAGCATATTATAATGAGTTCTGAATTCAGCTTTGAATCACAGGAATAAACAAGAAAATATTTCACAGTATTACCGTTTTTAATCAAATAAATGCAGCCTTTGTGAGCACAAGAGACTTCAGTAAAAACGGGTTTGAACGATACTGTAGATGATCAGGGTTGGGAAGGGTACAGTTAAAATCTATTTTACCAGATTACAAAATACACGCTTTAACCCTTGTGTGGTGTTCATATTTGTGTTACTTGGCCAGTGTTCGTGGGTCTGGTGGACCTGCTGCATTTCGGCTTTTTTAATTCAACACAATTCAAATGTTTATGTTAAAATACTAAACAAATGTTTACTTCATCCCAATTACAAGCAATATAAGCAGCATATATGGTTCATATTTGCCCTTTACCTTTGTTAGATCACATTAGTGAATTGAAGGGCTACAACCTTGTGTGGGAATGGCAGGGGCAGAAACACAAAACATACCCACACCCACCCACCCACACATTTACCTAGCTATCTAAATGGGGACATTCCATAGGCGTAATGGTTTTTATACTGTACAAACAATACAAACTATTGCCCTAAACCAACCCTACACCTAAACTTAGCCTTCACAGGAGACTTTTTGCATTTTTACAATTTCAAAAAAATTGAGGTTTTTGGAGATTTTGTCAGGTTTACCTCACTTTTGGGTACAAATTTGTCCCCAAAATATGGTTAAGTAGGTACACACACACACACAAACACACAGCAGTCCCAGATAGTAGGAGGACATAGTGAATAGTGAAGGTGACCTAGGTATAATATAAGTGTGTAGGGGGTGTACAGTGTGTGGTCATTGAAATTTGTTCTGATAAATGTTCTTCACAGAAAATGAATCAAGGCCAATGAGTCGGAGTTTGAAAGAGTAGAAAAGTGAAAATGGGTCCCACAGACCTGAACACCATACGAGGGTTAAATAACCATTTGTAACCTATTTCGTTAGATTACACAAGATTTGTAACCGAATCTAAATACTTTATAATACTAATAAGGTATGTAACACGAAGGGTTATTCTAGGGAAAAATGAAATCCACCAAACATAGAGCTCAAGGGCACGATGTGTGACTCATTTTTTTAGTTAGGCGAGGAAAGGTTAAATCGGTCACGCAAACAGAGTAAGATGACTAGACTTTTGAAAGAAAACCCATCCATATGCACTGACAGATATTAAACTTATAGATACCTGAAATGAGAAATAGTGAAAGTACTGAAAGAAAATATCCATGTGACTTACACAAAGCTCTGGGAAATGATATAAAATCATTCTGAATGAAAATGAAACCATATCTGAATACATGTAATATCGTACATCCTCGCACTTTATATTTAAAAACATTTATTAAAATATTTAAGTAAATCTTAGGCAGGAGCTATATAAAATGAGTGATTTATTAATACCTAACTAAATATACACACATCTTTAAAAATAAATATAAAATAAAACTATAAAATAAATGTAACTATTAAAAAATAAGCCAAAACTGAAACAAAACAGCAGTCCGAACAAACAAAATGTCTGTTCACACCGAAAGAGAAACTCACTTTCACGCTGATGCAAGTTACAACAACCACATCGATCTCTATATTGATAAACATGCTGCATGTCCTTCTTATTAGTGTTTCTTTGTAATACTTTGAAAGATTGCACTAAATAAGCAACTTATAGCTCTATGAAATATTTCAGAGCATAACTTAAAATATACTCGGTATTAAAAAAAAGTCCTTGACTTTTATATTTTTAAATATGCTGCATGTTTATTTTATAGAAATTATTTTCTCTTTATAATACTTTTCAGAAATCTTGAAAAATCTCACTATAAATTATTATTCAAAAAGTATCAAAGTAATACTTAATTTCATTACAACCTTCGCAAAAACTGATCTAAAATTTGAAATGCTCTATGGAAAAATATCATCCACCAAACATAGACTTGATTTTCCACTGCATATTATTTTTTAATAAGATCAGATTTCCACAATATTTCATGAAGGTTACTTAAAGACTGATGCTCAAGAAGGCAACACGATGCATTAGGAGCTGGGGTGTGTAAACTTTTTGATTAGATGAAGAGAGTAAATAGTCGTTATTTTGTCTTCTGGGAAACATGTAAACAGCTTCTGAAGGGCAAAATAAATCGTTAAACAAAATTATGAAAACGTATACATCCTCCAGTTCAAAAGTTTACACCCCCTGCTTTTAATGCATTTTGTTTCCTTCTTAAGCATCAGTACATTTTCAACTTTTGTAATATTTGTGTATGAGCCCCTCACTTAGAGTAAAACGATGGATCTTAAAATCACACAGTCATTATTGGAAAGGGTTCAAACATGCAGAAGATGCTGGAAAACCAAAGGATGTGCAGGAGCTGGAGGATTTTTCTGAAGAACAGCAGGCAGTTTAAAGGCCTTCCAGGATAAACAAACAATCATGATAATTTGTCTTTCTTTCTTCAGTTGCAAAGAAATTACGTTTTTGAGGAAAACACATTTTTCTCCATATAGTGGATTTCTATGGCTCCCAATGGGTTGAAGGTCCAAACTGCAGTTTCAATGGGCTCCAGCCGAGGAATAAGGGTCTTATCTACCGAAACGATCTGTCATTTTCTTAAAACAATAAAAATCTATTTACATTTGCATTTGCATTTAGCAGATGCTTTTATCCAAAGCAATTACAGAGCATTCAGGTTATACATTTTTTCTTGTCAGTACATGTGTTTCCTGGGAATTAAACCCACGACCTTTCCGCTGCTAACGCAATGCTCTACCACTGAGCCACAGGAACACTACAAGTGCTCATACCACAATTTTTAACCACAAATGCTCATCTTGACCTCACGCTTTATGTAATCATGCTCACGTAATGAAGGCGAAAGTACCGAGCCAGTGTTTACAAAGTGAACGTGCAAAGAAAGTATTTTACAAGAAAAGGTAAAACAACGATGACGGATGATTTTGACACTTTTCTCCCTACCCTAGCTTTTTGAACCGGAGTACACAGACTAAGAACTAACCACGCGTGACTTTTCCTACGTGATTACTTAATGCAAAGTTGCACAGCATCGCATGGCTAGTGCAAGATGAGCATTTGTGGTTCAAAAGTATATACATTTTTTGAAAATGACCAATCGTTTCACTAGGTAAGACCAAGCGGCAACCTCCCGCTCTCTCTCTGAAGCCAACACGGAAGTGACTAAAACTGTAATTCATCGACTGGCCGCTGGAGGCTGGCTGCAAAAGGGAGTCAATCCCATAGACTCCCCAACTTTACAGCAGAACAAAACATGTTTACAGCCTGGTGCAAAAAATGATTTTAATCTATATAGCTAATTTTGCCTTTCATGACAACTGTGAGGGGGGTGATTTTTTTTATAACTAATCCGTTTAAATTATATTAAACCTTAACGTTCTGCATAATTAAGGGCGTGGCCACTTGAGTGACAGGTGGATTGCCGCTGCGGTCACCACTGTCGCGCTTGGTGGGCGTGGTTTCAGCAACCAGCTCCACCCACATCCCGCCTTTTTGCCCACTTTCGATTATCCGGGAGTGACGCGCAGCCAAGATGGCGACGGTTGTCTCCGCCCACTTTGAGCTTCAAAAATGCTCTTCAGAAACCTACGGCTGACGTCACGGACACTACGTCCATGTTTTTTACAGTCTATGGGTAAGACCCTTATTCCTTGGCTGGGATCGTGTAGGGCCCTTTGAAGCTGCAGTTTGGACCTTCAACCCGTTGGGAACCATTAAAGTCCACTATATGGAGAAAAACCCTGCAATGTTTTCCTCAAAAACCTTACTTTCTTTGCGACTGAAGAAAGAAAGACATGAAAGAGATGGCATGGGGTGAGTAAAAGATCAGGAAATGTTTATTCTGGAAGTGAACGAATCGTTTAATTGCTCAGGATAAGCAAGGGACTCACAGACAACCATCACAAAACAAGAAAAGAGTCGTGGATCATATGAGTATTGACAGACAGTTAAAATTCAAGGGTATGTACATTATTGATAATTTGTCTTGTGGAGTATATATGTAATCATCTGTTATTGAAATAGCTTATTGACAGTACTAAATAAACATAAAATGCTATTGATCCTCTTATTTTGTCAAGATTATCGAAATTGTGGATATTCTGCAAGGCGTATGAAACTTATGAGCAGAAAATCACCCGTTTCTGTTTACATTATTTGCCCTTTACGGTTTACAATAATGTTTAAATGAAATAAAAAGTGCAGCCAAATTCAAAAGTAATCACTTTGGTAATAATACAAATGTAACTGTAATGACATACAGCTACTCATATTTTGTATTTTAAATACTTAACTAAGTTACATGTATTTGGTTACTCCTCAACCCTGTACATGATATAATGTAGTCATTACAAACACAAGGTGAAGTGAAGCCAGCTCAGTGTTTGCTTACATGGCTGAAGGAATGACCTCGGTTGTGTCTTCATCCACTTCCTGTTGCAGAGTTTGAATTTCCTGCTCAGTGTCTCGGAGTCTTTCCAGCTCTTTCAGCAAGAATCTGACCCATGAGCTAAAGAAACTACAGGGAACAACCAAACTAAAGAGTAACAAAGTTCGTAATCAAAAAGCAAACTAAACAACAAAAACAAACACAACAGATCATATCTGAGACCAGCTTGAGATTTTACAAACATTTTAACAATCAGCAAATTTGTGTGCATCACACCGTCATTTCCAGGGTCTTGGTCATTTTACCTCAACAATATCAATTAATACATACTTTTTTGAACTGGCAGATGTATAAAAGTGCACAAATATGAACATAAAACTACTGATATCCATGCATATTACTTTATTGTTCTTAAATTATTTGAGCATAAGTGTCATATGTACGCATGTACCCAGAGCTCCTGGAAAACACAACACATTTCTTGTGTGTGTGTGTGTGTGTGTGCGCACTTGGCAAATAAATATGGACAATTCTTATAATGAGAGCTGGTTCTGGGACACCATACTGAAGGATACTCCTGCTCGGAGTCCAGGATCTGGCTTTTGGAGAGGCTCCGCTGTACCTCCTGCTCCATCCTCTCGATCTCCTGCAACATGTGGCTCTTCTGCTGCTCTAAATCCAGAAGTTTCTGGCCGACCACTTCCTCTGTATGTACGATATCTTTAAAAGCAAGACAACACAGATGTTTTTTTAGTATTTAATATTATTTATTAGTGCATTTTGTTAAGTTACTCTTAATTAGTAAGTTACAAGCTAGCATTAGTACTACAAGTAATACCATTTAAGAGCTCGGTTGTGGTCCTCTTGGTCTTGATGTGGTGGTCAAAGAACTCCTGCAGCTTCTCTCGCGCGCCTTGAAGCGTGCTCTCTGCCTTACTGCTCTTGATGAACTCGATCAACGCTTCCCCTGACTTCTCGAGGTCATCGTCCTGCATCCCATCGTTCTGTGACATGTCTGTATCAATAACGCTTCTGCGGAGAAATGCAGCACATACTGAGGTGAAGCTATGCGCCACGACAGACCATTTAGTCATTTAGCCGATACATTCACCGAAAGCAACTTACAAGTGAGGAACAACACAAGCGATGTGTCACAGTTGACAAGCTTCACAGTATATAATCAACGCCACATTTACAAAAACACAACAACAGATTAGTAAACAAGCTAAAACAGTGGTGAAATGCAGAAAAATAAATAAATAAAACAAATATGTTATATTGAGTTACAGGCAATGCATTATACAAACAATAATATCCCAGTTTTTTCCAACATTTTCACTGTCACCTAATTACCTATTTTTATTTTCAGCAATGCTTTTAATTTTTCTCCCCTAGAAATATTTTAATTTTTATTAAACATCTCATTCATCTACAGCTATAATATAACTCCATACACGACAAACAATGCAAAACATTATTTGTCGGTTTGTATTCTTACACTAAACTTTCAGGTCTCTCAAGTTATATCTAAAGTTTGGAGTGAGATTAGGGGAGGGGCCACACCAAGGGGAGGAGTCACTCAAATATTTGCAGCACCCTAGTTTTTGCTAGCAGTTCAATTTTACCTATATTTCATAATTGACCAGCACAAATAGAAATCTGGTAAATCTGATGAAAGACAAATTAATTCTAATAAAATAAAAAGATTTATGTATTTAAAAACACAAATGTATAAAAAATTAAAAATAAATTTAACCTCTGCTGTTCAGTTGGCATGTTTGGGGCCAAATTTCTTAGTTTTTTAAATATATATAAAACAATTTATTTTATTTGGATGAATTTGTCTTTGTTTTATCAGATGTACCAACTGTTATAACATCTCTAGTACTTTCCTTTCAGGAAGCCAAAGCTAAGCCTAAAGCTTCTGGTTGCAAAGCAGTTGGGAGTTGTTTGTTTTTTGAATGCATCAATAATACTTTTGCACGAATTTGGCTATATTCCAATCTCAGCTCTCACTATCGTTTAAATAATTTCGTCCAGGAATCTTAAAAAAAATATACAAAAAATATGAAGGTGTTACCAATCCATGTTGCGTCAGAATCGCGTAATTTACCCGGAAACAACATCATCCTAATTTCTGATTGGCGGCATTAAATGTATAACTCGAGATAGTTATGAACTTGGCAGAGAACTTAACTCTGTATACCCTCGTGACTCGTCTATTAACTGTATATATAACGGGACAAGTTATCCCTTCTCAGCGTGAGAAACGCAAGGCGAGGCGTGTAAACTGGTCGAAATGCGTGTCTCACGGTGAGACTTGAGCCCTGCTAAACGCATTTTAATTGAGGTTTTATTTTTACACATTCAACAAAACCTCTTTTGAAACAAAAATAACAGCGAATCATTCAGTAGCTCTGTTAGCTGTTAAAGTACACAGTCTAGTACGAAATATTATATAATATTAAAATCACAGACTGTTGTTGAGCAAACACGAATAATCTCAGAACAAACCTGCCTGTTATAACAACCACACAATAACGCATCCACAAAACTGATTTAGTCAAGACGGCGCATTAATACACTGATCTAAACCACACGTATTAATAAAACACGCAAAAGAGGGGTTTATTGCGATACATTTCAGAGTAAATATCCTCACCTAATACATGCGCTGTTGTTTATCCGGATTTCAAACTGGCGGCTGTTTGGCGCGCTTTATAGAAACGCGCCTGAATGAAAAACAGCGTCAGTACTTCAAGCTTTTGTTTTCACCCCCATCATGATCAATGCTTTAATACATTACATGATACATAAAATCCATAACGTGTTCTTCTAATATATTCAAGGTTATTTTAAATAGCCGCTAGAGTTACTGTCAGGCAACTATTCGAGATACCTAAACTGGGCTAGTCAAAAATCCAACCCAAAGCCCCCTCACGTGCGCCCAATTGGGCTTCTTTTGATCGGCTTGGACCGGAGAATAACGCATTGGGCGGGTAGACCAAATTTGGGCTGCTTTTAAAAAACTAAAAGCCGCCCAATCAGCTGCTTTTTTCTTCGCTTTTATCTTTAGTCATGCTATCTTAATATGTTCGAGCTCAAAGTATCACAGTAAAATAATGTGTAGTGCAGTCATCAACTCATTTTTCCTTAACGCAACCCCTTTGGTTCATTTTAACAGAGACTTGACAATCAATTTACCATCTTTTATGTTGGTGAGACGTGATGACTCGTGAGTGATTGGGTTTTGGCGCTGTAAAGGGCAAAATTTAAATGTGCAGCTATATATTTACTCATTCATTTTATTTATAGACTTCAACAAGTTAAGTGATTGTCATGGCAAAGTGGCTTAAATATAAGTTACATGATAAAGAGTCTAAGAGTAACTCAAATCTCACAACGTGGATTAATTGAATAGAAGACTTCTAAATGTAATTGTAACTGAAATAAGAGAACAGTTGAATGATTTAATAAAAATCAAAACTGAATATGGGACTATACAATGCTGTCCTGCATCAGAACATCTTTTAAACCGTCCAAACTCTTGTATACTTGGCATTGACAGCTGCTGGACTTGAACAGTTTTGACTGTGCTAAGTTCTGCATTATGTTCTAAAATGTTTACTTCATGAAATACGTGCTGTCTGAAGATAAAGCACAAGAGAAAGTTAAGCGCATTGTTGTTAATTGTTATTATTATTTTATTTTTGCTGTCAGATTATCATACAGTATGTATCAATGAATAACACATGTTTGGCTGCTGTGGGTGTGAATTAACATTGCTTTCTGATCACTTTATTGTGCACTTTTTTTTGCACAAAAATGAGCTTTTTCTTACTGTGGACATTGAAAATGATGCATGTGTTCCTCCGGGGGTTATCAGTTAATTTCTTGATTGCCATTTTGAAAAGGTTCCTGGTCATTTTAAGCATATTTTCTGACTGTCTTTAACGCATTTTCCCTGTTTTGATCCATGTTCCTGTGAAATGTATTTATCTTTATTACCTTTTTTTGTCATTATTTTATTTTGAGGAGATAAAAGTGGTCCTTATCAACCTTGATTGACATGGTAATAAAATCATATCACATTATTTTGGCAGTTAAAATTTTGGGCTGGTTTTTGTTGAAGTGGGCGGGTTTTGGTGAGCTTTTTGGGCTGGAAATCGTCAACCCGATCTGGCAACACTGCTCACGTGTCTGTGTCAAAGCGATGCAAGGATAGTCTGCGACAGTTGTTTTAAGTGGATCCCTAAACAAATTGCGTTTATTTCTCATTATGACAATGATACATGGACATTTTTTAATTAAAGGCCACGTAATATGAAATATATATATATATATATGCCGAGGCCACATGAAAAAAATACGATAGTATATAAATAATACTATAGCGTTTTTGAACCATACTATAGTAAAGTACTTTGATTAATTTGTTGTTGTAATTCTATAGTTGCTGTGGTAAAACAGCTACAGTAACAAACAAATTACTTTACCCAATACTGTCCTACGTTTTCTACAACTATAGGGCATTATACTACAATACACTAGTTTACTGTAGTAAAAACTAAAGTGTACTACAGTATTTATTACAGTTTATCAGTTCACTATAGTTAATACTACAGCTTTCCATTTCCTAAAGCAGAGTGGTCGACTCAACACACAATATGAAAAGGAGGGTGAAAGAAGTGTCTTTATTTCTACTATAACTCCTCTTTTTATTTTTTAAGAACAATTCATATTCATGAAACAACGATGAACCAGAAATACTCTAATATACGTATTAGAAAATCAGAATGCTATTATTTCATGCTTTCTGGTCCCTCTTGGAAAAATGTCCAGTATGCCAGACACAAACTCAACACAAAGCATCACGGTTTGCTCTTTTTCTGCTGCTTCTCCTTCTTCTCCCGCTCTTTCCTCTTCTGTCTGTACAGCTCTCTGAAGTGGAGTCTCTTCGGGTTCAGCCCGTAGGCCTGGAGTCTCTGTCTGCTGAACTCTGTTCCAGCCATCTTCACCGTCATGGACCTGGAAAGTAGGCGTCCACCTCGGTGCCTCATTTTCTTTTTGAGCAATTGAGGTTTTTCAGTCCTTTCCTTGGGCAGCTGCTCTTTCGGCGTTACAGCGGTCTCCTCCTGCTTCATCTTTTTCTTAGGAACCAGGAACTCCTCGTCATCCTCCCCTTCGTCCTGAACAGCGACCTCTTTGAGGTCTGTTTGGCCTAAGCCCTCAACTACAGCGCTTTCAGATGCATCTTCTTCTCTGTATTGACCTCCCTTCTCTTCTTACCCACCTTCCCCTTGGCTCCCTCAGCTCCTCCTCACCTTCGTTCCTGTGTAAAGAAGCACAAACACACTAAAGCACAAGTACTCATATGACGGGGAGGTGAGCAGACTGGTGCAAAGCTCGGTCTCAATAGTATGAGGTCTATGTTTATAGCTTGTGTGTCATGAACATGATGTTGAAAGGAGCACTCACTCGTTATACAAAGACACAAACACTTGCTCTTTCTTCTTGTTGTTCCGAGCTTTGATCTGGAAGTTCTTCACGTCACATAGCTCCTCCCTCTCGGACCTAAACAAGGAAAAATGAAGCAAGCCTCATCAAAAATGGATTCCTGGCCAGTGGAAAATGTAGCTATTTAGCTAAAACTATTTTCCCAGATAATATCATTACACATTATTACTATATATTCCACGGCTAACACATGTCCATCACAAAAACTGCTCTATGGTACCTGTACATGCAGGTCTTCCTCAACGAGCACCAGCGGTTCAACTCACTTTCATCTGCTTTCAGGATCTGTGGAAGATTAACATGGAAATATTAGCATGCAATAACATGGCAATAATAAATTCGTTTTTGATTTTCATTAAATACTAATAAATAAATCACAGAATATAATATTTAATATATTACTTATGTTAAATCATTCAAAATTCTAGGGATGCACCAATTGTGGCTTCTACAACTAATCATTATTTTCATGTTTATGGCCGAATAAAATAAATAAATCTACTAATAACTACTGTTTAAATATTTGGGGTCAGTTTTTTATGTTTTTGAAAGTCGTGACTTATGCTCACAGATGATTTATTTGATCAAATATAAACAGTAATATTGTGAGAACAGTTTTCTAAACTAACATTATGAAAATATGTATATACATTACTGTTCAAAGGCCCAAAAACACTAAAACCAGTAATATTGTGAAATATTATTACAATTTAAAAGAACTGTTTTCTATGTTTATATATTAAAAAATGTAATTTATTCCTGTGTTGTCAAAGCTGTATTTTCAGCATCATTACTCCAGTCTTCAGTGTCACATGATCTTCAGAAATCAATTGTGAGGAGCCGTATAGGAGAACGTCTTTTGGACAGAAAGTATTATCTGTAATAGGAGTAAATATTGGAATAGCTTATCGCAGTCAATAAGACGATGTTCTAATTATCATACTTTTAAAGATCATTTGAAAAATTGGCTTATGACGAATCAGTTGTGTAAACATTTTACTTAAAATGTGTTGGGATATTAGTTTTCATGTACTAATTCATGTGTGTACCTTCCTAGGGACTGCGGATGTAAATGAGCAATGCTGCTATAATCCAGCCTTTTTCCATTCTGTATTACTACAAATGTTCATTAACATGCATTGTCCCTATAAAAAAAAAAAGATTAATATGCTGATTTGATGCTCATGAAACACTCCTCTATAATCAGTGTTGTGCTGCTTACTATTTCTGTGAAAACAGTTTAATACTTTTTTCCCAGAATTATTTGACTATAAAGTTCAAAAGCATTTATTTGAAACTTCTGTAACATATTAAATGTCCTGACTTTCACTTTCAATCAACTTAATGTCTCCTTGCAGAAGAAAAAACGTATTAACCCCAAACTTTTGAAATGGTAGTGTATTATTACAGACACATTATTATTTGATATATAAATATATAAATGTGATTATAACTAATAAGACACTAGATACAATAAAAGTCAATAGCTTCTGGCAATGTGAACTGACTGATATGCATAAAACAATATTGGCAGATATGGTCATCCTAAAATAATTAGCATCCACATGCAATCCAAATAAAACTCCAGCATCAGCAATGACAGTGAACATGAAGCTCAAACATCCTCTCAAATCCTCTCTGATCTAAATGTGACACACATGCTAATACACACTGGTGGTCTCCAGTGCAGATCTGTTCAGAGAGAAGATTACTGTCCTCAGACCCTGGTCAGAGTTACTCCCGGAGGAAGCGCAATACCAGGTCAGACACTATCACTCATCAGCACAGAACATATGTTAATCATCATCCAGACACATTACTGTTGCTCGTAGCCCCTCACCTCATCAGTGGTCAGGCCGAAGTCATTCTGTACAACTTCTCTATAGCGAAATCTGCATGGCAAGTCATCAATGACGTCCTCATAATCCAGTTTATAGTACTCGTCCAGATACTGCTCAAAGGATTTCTCCTCTGGAAACATGATCAGAACGGGCAAATACGATTTTAGGATTATGCATGAATACAGAAGTGTAAATGTGGGCGGGGTTTTCTTTTTGACTGGCCAATGAGAGATAGAGGGAGTGTCCTGTCTTAAAAAAAATTATATACATCCAATACTCACTCGGATCAAAGACTGGCTTGTTTTTGGAGATGATCTCTGCAAAGTGGGACTTCTTCCTCTTCTTTCCCATTAGAGGGGCGTCCTCTTTGGTCTTCTTTTTCTTCTCCTGTCTCTCTTTCTTTCTCTTCTTTTTACAAACAGGCTGTTGACTTGGGTCATAGTCAGCATCCATCTATCCAAGAGATTTCAGGTGTGATTAAGAGCAGACACCATTTACAGTGAACACAGTAGTTCAGTGCTGCATCTGTACTGCACATTAAGAATGACAAACGGTCTTACTATGAAGTCAGGATCTTCACAGTTGGGCTCATAGTCTTCCTCTCCAGCATGACCTTCCTTATCTTCATAGTCGTCCTCGTTTTCTTCATTACCGACCCATGTGTCCCAGTTCCAGTTTTCTAACAAAACATAATTATATCACAAAAGCTTCCAAAACTTTGGGATTGGTAGGATTTTTAATGTTTTTGAAAACGTCCTTACACTCGAGGTCATTGCACACCGAGTCCGAAATTTTCGCGTGCATTTTTCCGTATTCCTCATCCTTTCCTATCAAAATGCATGCTACGGATGCGAAAACGCAGAAAATCGAACCTGATCCGAATTATTTTATGACGGCTGGACGTTTCAGAGGCAGTGTGTAAACTTGATTGACACAATACGAGGTCCTATTTTTTTTTTTTAATGTGCAAAAATTTTGGACTCAGTGTGCAATGACCTTTAGTCAGCATTTATTTGTTGTTTTACAGTTAAAAACAGTAATATGGTATTTCTGTGATGCCAAAGCTGAATAAGTGTTTTTTTTTTAAGTGTAAAGAGACACAATGCTACCTGCTAAATCATCGTCATCATCAAACTGTGGTTTCTCTTCCTCGTTCTCTCCATAGTATTCATCCCCAAAGAACTTCTGTATATCAGAATGAAGAAAAGTGCATATTAAATACATGAAAGCATTTCATGTGAAATTATCAAACAGATAAATAGCAAGTATTTCATCATAAGCTGTGACTACTGATAGCTCCTAGTTCCAGACCTACAGTCACTGGTGGGATATATCTCTCAGTTCAGACCCACCTGCATGAGTTGGTCGTGTTGCTGGGGGTTAAAGTCTCCCTCCAGGTCGACGTCATTGAAAGCCAGCTTCTCATTTCCTGTCAGCTCCTGCAGTTTCTTCAGTTTGTCTATGATCTCTGCTCGCTTCAGGTTCTTCAGTTCCTTCAGCTGCTGCTGCTTCTGTTCCTTCTCCTACAGGACACGTTAGGGATAAGAATCGTGAGGAACTAAATCCTCTTGACTAGGGACGTAACGATTCACTCAACTCACGATTCGATTCAATTCACGATTTCTTCTAACAAAATGAGATAAGACAAATTATACAGCAAATGAAAATGTGTCCTTTTATTACTGCTTGGACAAAATGCTGCACGTTTCTTTGTGACACTGAAATATAACAAAACTAAATTGAAACCCCAAATCAAAAAAGCAACTCAGATAAAAGAAATGTCTTGATTTAAAAAACTAAGGCTTTGTCTGTGCTCTGTTCATTTACAATGAGAGGCAACCACTGCATTTGAATCATGATCCAAACAAAGACGCTGCATACATGCAACATGAGCAGTTTTTAATCTATATTAAATTGTGCAATTTCGATATTTGAAGCAAAAACAGAATGGTCTGACTTCAGTTTTGTGAAACTATACATAAAAAATATCTGCATGAAACAGAAACAGAAGACGAGCTGAATGAGACGCAGATTCACTCTCTGCCAGCAGGTGGCGCTTAAAGCGTTTCCTTGGTTTCTGCTGTAAACAAAGCAGCGCTGCACTTATGAACTTTAATATCCATTATTCAGAGGCAAGATGAAAAGAACAAATACCATCTAAACCTTTCTAAAGACAGTAAGTTCCCCTCAGACATACATTCATATAAACTCTTACCCCCAACTGAATCGTGATTTGTTTAGCATCTCAACCGATTTGAATCGTCACATATTTTAATCGATTTTCACGGTGAATTGTTACATCCCTACTCCTGACGGTTCCTTAGTTTACCCAAAAATGAGTATTTACAAGGGCTGGTGACAAAACATTGATGCATCGCGAATCGAGAAATGATTCAGTGATTTTCCGAATGCATCGGGATTCCTCTGGAATCGATTCTGAGCTTAGTTTTGACCAGCAGAAGGCGCTGCATGCTTTAGAAACAGCCGTACTCTGCTTGTTTCCAAATCCTTACACATACTTGAACCTAAAATAATCATTCATAAAATTAAAAAGGTTGAAGTGAATTACAAGGGTGTTCACAGTGGGCTGTGTTTACATTAATCTCGCGTCATAAAAGCATTCTGAGCAGAGGTGAAATTACAGACTCAGCCGAACGCACAAGCGCTCTTCTTCATGAGCATTTGAGTGTGCGGATAAAACTAGATTAGAGCGCCATCTGCTGTTCAATTCTAGGCTCAGATTCGATTCCAGAGGAATAGCGATGCATTCGGAAAATCTCAGAATCGATGTATCGTCCCAGCCCTAGTATTTACTGATGCTGTTTGGTCACATTAAGTGTGAAAACAAATGAGGCTTGGCGTACAGTAGTTGTTGAATAATTATTGAATATTTTCACGTAGTTGGTGAATAATTGACAACACTTTGTTCAAATCAGTAAAACATTTTTTAAAGAAATGAATAACTTTATTCAGCAAGGACACATTAAATTGATCAGAAGTGACAGTAAAGACTTTAAATTGTTACAAAAGATTTCCATTTCAAATAAATGCTGCTCTTTTCAACTTTGTATTTATCAAAGAATCCTGAAAAGTAGTATGCTTGGTTTACCTTTTTCTTCCTCTCTTTCACCTCCCCCCTCTTCTTTTTCCTACTGTCATCTTTGCTTCGGACAGATGTGGCGATGGTGCGAGGATATGTTTTGATCTGTGGAGGAACAGCGGTTTGATGGGTGATGATTATTAAAAAAGAGCTTTGCTCTTCACTAAGAGACTCCGTTCGCCATATAACAAAAAAGTTGACATCCTTTTACCTTTCCAGCATCAGGCTCCTCAAAGCGGAAGTTGTAATGCCTCTCAAAGTCGTCCTGTTTATGCAGGAATGATTCTCCTTCTTCCTCCGAGTCGTCCACATCATCCTGCATCAGCTCATTATAGGTGGGGACCCTAAAAGCATTCACAGTTACAGAGATACAAAAGTTTGGGGACAGTTAGAAATTAATACATTTTTCAGCAAGAATGCGTTAAACTGATGTTACAAAATAACTTTCTATTTATCAAATGATCCTGTCACAGTGTGGTTTCCACAAAAATATTAGCAGCACAACTGCTTCCAACATTGATAATGATCAGAAATGTTTCTTGAGCAGCAAATCCTCATATTAGAATGATTTCTGAAGGATCACGTGACACTGAAGACTGGAGTAATGCTACACATTCAAATGGTTATTTATGTTCATCACTTACTGATTCAATGCTGTAATACTATAGACGAAACCCACCTATCTTCATCCTCCTCCAGGTAGCCCTTGTTGAGCATGTAATCTCGCAGGAAAGACTCTCTCTCATCCAGCTTGGGGTTGTTCCAGTAGTCGCGCAGGTATTTCTGGATCAGAAAAGAGCAAGAGTGAGTAAGGCCTTTCAACATTGTTTTTTCATCATTAAATATCTTAAAACGAAGCAAAACACTGACCATGTCCTTAACTTCCTCCTCCCCATCCAGCTCCGCCTGACCCTTCAGCCATTCCACATAGTCGGCTTCCTCTTTGTCCTTCAGAAAGCAGGAACAGGCAAGCACAAAGAAAAGGTTTATGATCGGATACTGTTTTAATCTACACAATTAGCCAATCTTTAACATCATATCAAGCACCTTCTCCTCTTGTGTTTTGGATCTGCGTGTCAGCAGTTGTCCGCCTCTGTCGCTGTCCTCATCATCACTGTCTTGCACAAACTTTCGGAAACTGCCAAATGAAAATATAGACCCACTCAAGCAAAACATTTTCTAATACTATCCATAAAGGAATAGTTCACCCAGTATTACATATGAGAAATACGTCATACAGATTTGGAACGACATTATGGAGAGTAAATGATGACAGAATTTAGACTGAACTATCTCTTTAAAATCAACACAGATGAATAATACACAGACAGCTATATTTTAAATAACATGAGATAATGGTGCAAACACAATCTCCTACCTTTCCTGTAGTTGCTTCTGTTCTTGGATGAAGGTGGGAGATGCAGCTCTCTGTAATAAACACATTGTCCCCATATTATACCCAAACATATTATCTAGTCATATGCTAGTCATGAAGCGGTTTCAGATACTGAAGAAGCCACTTTGATGAGTGGATCTGAAAAGAAAACCAAGTCCATTTCCATCTGAATGTTTTGTATCATTTGATAAAATATTTAGTGCTGTCAAACGATTAATCGCATCCAGTATACTGTGTAAGTACCAGTGTTTACACATTGTGAGGGAGGAACCAACGAACCAAAACACAACGAGTTTATTGAATTTGTTTGTGGTTTGAGGTGTTTGTTTACAAGGTGTTTTGTTTGTGTTTCTTTAACAAGGTATTTCACAAGGTACGAACCAATGTTCACAAGGTTTCACAATGTTTGTTGTTTAGGTTTAGTGTTCACAAGGTAAAACAAACGAGTTTCGAGTTGTAAAACAACGACGTTCACAAGGTGTTTTTACGAGTTCACAAGGTAAAACAACGAGTTTCACAACGTTGTAAAACAACGAGTTGAACAAGGTAAAACAACGAGTTCACAAGGTAACAAGGTACGAGTTCACAAGGTAACGAGTTCACAAGGTAAAACAACGAGTTTACGAACCAACGAGTTCACAACGACGTCACAAGGTAAAACAACGAACAAGGTAAAACAACGAGTTCACAAGGTAAAACAACGAGTTGACAAGGTAAAACAACGAGTTCACAAGGTAAAACAACGAGTTCACAAGGTAAAACAACGAGTTCACAAGGTAAAACAACGAGTTCACAAGGTAAAACAACGAGTTCACAAGGTAAAACAACGAGTTCACAAGGTAAAACAACGAGTTCACAAGAGTAAAACAACGAGTTCACAAGGTAAAACAACGAGTTCACAAGGTAAAACAACGTTTCACAAGGTAAAACAACGAGTTCACAAGGTAAAACAACGAGTTCACAAGGTAAAACAACGAGTTCACAAGGTAAAACAACGAGTTCACAAGGTAAAACAACGAGTTCACAAGGTAAAACAACGAGTTCACAAGAGTAAAACAACGAGTTTAAAACAAACAAAACAACGAGTTCACAAGGTAAACAACGAGAGGTAAAACAACGAGTTGTAAAACAACGAGTTCACAAGGTAAAACAACGAGTTCACAAGGTAAAACAACGAGTTCACAAAGGTAAAACAACGAGTTCACAAGGTAAAACAACGAGTTCACAACAACGAGTTCACAACAACGAGGTAAAACAACGAGTTCACAAGGTAAAACAACGAGTTCACAAGGTAAAACAACGAGTTCACAAGGTAAAACAACGAGTTCACAAGGTAAAACAACGAGTTCACAAGGTAAAACAACGAGTTCACAAGGTAAAACAACAACGAGTTCAAGGTAAAACAACGAGTTCACAAGGTAAAACAACGAGTTCACAAGGTAAAACAACGAACAACGAGTTACAAGGTAAAACAACGAGTTCACAAACGAGTTCACAAGAGTTACACAACGAGTTCACAAGGTAAAACAACGAGTTCACAACACAAGGTAAAACAACGAGTTCACAAGGTAAAACAACGAGTTTAAAACAACGAGTTCACAACGAGTAAAACAACGAGTTCACAAGGTAAAACAACGAACAACGAGTTCACAAGGTAAAACAACGAGGACACAAGGTAAAACAACGAGTTCACAAGGTAAAACAACGAGTTCACAAGGTAAAACAACGAGTTCACAAGGTAAAACACAAAGTTCACAAGGTAAAACAACGAGTTCACAAGGTAAAACAACGAGTTCACAAGGTAAAACAACGAGTTCACAAGGTAAAACAACGAGTTCACAAGGTAAAACAACGATGCCGGACGATTTTTAACTTGGAGAAGATGAGATGGATCCTACGTCAAGCGCGACCTTTTCAACGTCATTACGTATTAAAGTCTGGGAGCGCATAACAACAGGCGAACATTTGTGTGTTTGTAAAGCATGTATATATTATTTTATTTTTTTTAAATGACCGATGTTTCGCTAGATAAGACCCTTATTCATCGTCTGGTATCATTTATAGCCTTTTGACGCTGCACTGAAACTGTAATTTTGACCTTCAACCGTTTGGAGTCCATTGAAGTTCACTATATGGATACAAATCCTGGAATGTTTTCATCAAAAACCTTAATTTATTTTCGACTGAAGAAAGAAATACATAAACATCTCGGATGACATGGGGGTGAGTAAATTATCAGGAAATTTTTATTTCGAAAGTGAAATAATCCTTAAGACCTGAAGAGTGTCAGAAAAAGTCAAAAGAGTTGAGAGAAAATATAATGCATCCGCGAAATGACAGCCAAAATAACCAGCTGCTGTGATGTCTATTCATCAAATTACATTTATTATAATAGGTTTATGTGAAGATTGTTTTAAGTTCACTTAAACGATCTGAGATGACCGAACACCAAGAGAAGAGATGATGACAACCCCTCGGAGGACCTCAGAGGAAGCCAACCATCAGCGATTATACTGAATTAACCAAATTTTGCCATAAATGGTGGATCAGCACCTAGAGACAACCTCTACAGCCCTGAACGTCAGCGGAGTCTAGGACACATAGATGAGCCCCAGAGACAGATCTCCAGTGAGGAACTCGTCACCTAGACATCCATCGGGGAAAGACCCCTGGAACCAGTGGACCACTTACACTTTGACTTTGAAGCAGTTGGAACAAACTACTGGTTCGTCTGGCCGGAGGGGAACTGGCCCCCCGACTGAGCCTGGTTTCTCCAAGTTTTTTCTCCATTCTGTCACCGATGGAGTTTTCGTTCCTTGCCGCTGTCGCCTCTGGCTTGCTTAGTTGGGGACACTTCATTTCCAGCAAAATCATCAACTTGATTGCACAGATATTATTTAAACTGAACTGAGCTGGACAATGCCATCACTAAATTCAATAATGAAATGCATTCAGCTGAAAATTGAGTGTTAAATCCTTGTCATTTTACATTATTGACACAATTATCCTATTTGATATTGTGCAGTGCTTTGTTACAATTTGTATTGTTAAAAGCGCTATATAAATAAAGGTGACTTGACTTAAATTAGAAGTTATTTTAAAAAATCTAATAAATGTTCAAATTGATATCTCAAACATACTGTAATGTTGAATGGCTATAGTCAGTAGGTAAATATGGGGGGGGGGCGTTATAGAGAGATATTGGTATCAGTGGCCTTCAGTCATAAAAAAAGATGCCATTAAACAAGTATTTGAAAAATATACTGTATGTTGTTTGTACATTACTTTGAAGATTGAATGTGAAATTATTGCAATATAAAAGTATATTTAAAAACTGTAATGTTAGGGGGGATTAATATCAATTAATTATACAATTTTTTATTGCGATTGACAGCACTAATATATATTAAATATATTTATATGTAATGTAAATTATATGAATATAAATATATATATTTAAATACATGTAAATATTTCAAAATATATACTGTATGTGTGTATATTTATATAAACATACTAACTATACACAGTACACACAGATATTAAGTAAAAATATTTTTTTATTTTGGATGCGATTTATCGTTTGGCAGCACTAAAAATAATATCAAAGTCTTTTTAACTGTGGAATAATGTACATACATTAATTGTACACTATAAGTCTAAGTGCGTGATAAAAAGGATAATTTTCAGACCATGGTGAAAAATTAAACATCTTAAGTATAATTAATTACCTTCTGCATCTTTCTGGAGATTTCTTCATCAGCACTGTCATCATCATCATCATCATCATATTTTCTAAAATGGATAATATTCAATTACGTTACACAAACAATCTGAGCACAATAAGAGAATATCAGTAATCTAAATATATAATAAACAATTTCGTTTTCATTATGCCTTACAATCTATTGTTATGCATTCCTGTCAGGCCCAGCTTGATCATTAATAAACAGATGCTTTCTTACCCTCCTCTCTCCAGGATGACCTTCCTCTCATAGTCCTTCAGGAACATGGGTTTCTCAGACTTTCTTGAAGTGGACGGTTGATCGTCGCTGCCTGATGCAGGTGCTGTTTATTCACAGAGACAAGACACATGAGCACAGTCTCCTCATACACTACATGTATGTAATAACGCATATTATGACGCTATCATACTCTCTTCTGTGTAGAATTTGGCATCTTTCTGATAGATCTTTGGATCTTTCTTCTTCAGCAGTGACAGCGTTCGGTAAAAATCTCTGTCCAGCTTTGGGTCCAGCTCCTATAAATGCATTCATCAGAGTACTGAACTGAATCTGGGTATACAGTTGGCAAAAGGTTTTCAAAGAAGAAAGTGAGAGAATGTTTCACCACTTCGCTCTCGTCGGAGTCAGAGTTGGAGGACTCGGAGGAATTCTCCTCATCTTGGTCTCCGTAGCGATCCTTCACTGGAACGATTGACACAAACACTCAGATTCAGCATTCATTTGACTCAAAGCACAGTCGACTGTAACAGCAAATGTATGACACAAATAGAGATATACAGCAGAAATGACAAATTTGCGGGATATGTTTTTTCTCACGCCTAAAACAAACGCTGTCAGTGAAAGTACTACCTACATTGTTCATAATAATATATAAACAGATGTATAAAACAAGCTTTCAAAATATGTACTTTATTATTTATCAATACTTGAGGATATTAAGAACTTACCACAGCTTTACTGCTAGTAAATATGACAATTTGGGTTACAATGGTGAATATTTGAACTTGTAAATTTAAAAAAAATTGTCAACTTGGAATATCTTCATGAATAACTTATATGCAACATCACTCTTAGTTTTTATTAAAAGTCTCGACCACACATATAAAAATAAATCGTAGCTCGTTTGATGTTTAAGATCGATATAGGGATCATTTCATATTGAAATGCAGAGTATTAATATCTGAGTGTGTGATAAACAGTGCTTGTGTTTCTAGTCTAAGCGTCTTAACTTACGTCTCTGTAGTTCTTCTTTCTGACGATATTTCTCATATTTTTCGGCAAACTTCGTATTAATCTTGAGGTCCGACATGATCGTTTACAACTGTACAGTATCTTGCGGTTTGTAATCAGATTAATATCGCAATAATTCAAACTCTCACGTTGGACATGTTGCTTTGCTGCACGGCATGGCCACGTGACCTATGACCCTTCTACGTCATTGAGTTCATGGTTCGAATGTCTCCTCCTGTCGCGGATTCTTTTTCAACTAACATTCTTTTTCTTCGTAGAAATTAAAACATTCCATTTTAACTCAGATTTAGACGGTTTATTTGAGATGTTTAGATAAAAACGTGTGTCTTTGTTCGTCCACGTGACTTCGTCGTGGAACAGCGGGGTTCAGTCAGACCACTAGAGGGCAGAATATCATGTAAAAACAAAAAAAGTTTGTCTGAAATTGGTGTTTTACTCTCGTTAAAATTAATAATAATAATAATAATAATAATAATAATAATAATACAAATGTATTAATTATAATGTACTATTAATTTATAATTTAAATAATACAATTATTATATCGACATAATTAATAATTGTGTTAAATAATATTATAATATGAATTTATGAGCAATAAATTATATATAATTTTAATTAATCCTATACATATCCTATAATTAATTATATTAATAATAATACTCAAATATCTGTCATCCTCTCAGCGGCCCCTGCTCTGGCCCCTGTGTCTGACTCAAAGTCGCACTAACTGTGACTACAGAGAAAGATAAACTGTTTCCCTTTTCTACATATAGGCATGGCAGGAGGCCAAGGTACATTACACATAAGTAGTTCAGAGTTCAGCTTTGACCTATTATTCACTGCTCTCATGTTCTCCGTCACAGTTCAGTGTGGACTAGGCTCTGACCTCCTTTCTTTAAATCTGCAGTTAAGGCTAAGAGGAAGAGGAAGAATAAAGGCTAGAGTTTTTCTTTTTGCATAATTATAGATCAACATTGATATATATATATATATATATATATATATATATATATATATATACTACGGGCCGTTGAATGCTTGAATCTGATTGGCTGACGAACGTTCTAAGGTCCGTATCACTTCGCCAAATTATTTCAGTTATTTCAAAAGGTCCTGAACCATCGAATTATTAGACAAATATTCAAATATATAATACAAATAGTTTTCTAATAATTCAATGGCCCGTTCAATTATTCCACACACACACACACACACACACACACACACACACACACACACACACACACACACACACACACACACACACACACACACACACACACACACACACACACACACACACACACACACACACACACACACACACACACACACACACACACACACACACACACACACACACACACACACACACACACACACACACACACACATATAAAATCTGAGTGTATTTTCCCACCAAATCCAACAGTCATCACTATGTCCACTGAATATGTTGCACACTTAAAGAAATGTAAACATGCAAAAATCTTGACTTTGACTGATTAAATTACAAATATGAATATATCAAGCAATATTCCATATGAGGACTTTTTTCTTCTTGCCAAAGCAAAGTCACAAAACAAACACGCCACGCAAACATTGTGCAGTGACAGAGTGTCCAGGTATCTAAGGCTAATCATTAGTGATGTCAGAACATGGGATTTCTGGGAGATTACGAGAAAGAAAACAATTACGGGCTGTTCTGGACACACTGTGATGTAAGTGTTTTTTACCAGCAATAAAAAAAGTCAAATAAGAGACAGATCCTAAAACAGCTGAATTTGATGGCCATAAATTATAAAGGGCAAAAGCAGTACAAAACAATGGTTTTGCTGGGACAAACAGTAACCTACAGTAAAGAAAACATAAAGTAAAACATGTTTGGTGTCATTAAGAATTTAGAAATGAATGGTTTTATGTATTTGTTATTTATTTATTTTCAAACAATGCACACTCTCACATGAAATCCCGCCCACCTCGTTCCATGCCTGGTTTTCTGATCGCCCCACACAACACTCTTAGAAGTGCAGAAACCTGAGTGATAACAAAACATGTTGGAGGTGGAGCTTTTTGCCCAGTCGCCTTAGTCAAAAACAGGTCATAGAGGTCCACCCACCCACCGGCCCCAACTAATCCGTCAGTATATCATGGTGTCATCCCATGGGGCAAGAGTGTTTTGAAAACTGAGACGTGAGCTTTTCCTAGAATTCACTTTCCTGAAAAATCACCTCTTTTCCTAGAATTCACTTTCCTGAAAAATCACCTCTTTTCCTAGAGTTCCAGAAGTCATGGCTTTAATATCGTTCCTTTGTGGGTTTTATGGGTCATTCTACACCTACCCGAATAATGTGCAACCAGTAGGAATGTGCTCTTTTTATAAGCAGAGTCACGTGTAAAATAAGGCCTTTAGGTTCACATTTACAGCTGCCTTTGTGATGTCAGTATTGTGCAGAAGTGATCGTCAGCTTGGGCCTCGTGTGCTCCTGATGAAGGGATACATTCAGCAGATCTCTGGGAAAACGAATTGACCCCTTGATCTTCTCATCTGCTGAAATTGATCCTCATAGGGCCGGTGTTTTTATTCTAACTTCACTTTACTGAAGCTACGAACAGTTTCAACCTGTGCAGCTCTAAACTATACTGGAATTGTATTGGATTAATATAAAGCGCTTTGGGTGTACAACAATGCACAATAAAGCGCTATATAAATGCATAATTCATTCATAAAGCATAGCCCTGGAAAAGCTAAAGATGCTTGTGTCATGACAGATTTATACATGAAAACACCTACAGTCAAGTGAAATCTTCAAATGGTTTATTTCAAGCTAGGTTTACACACAGGTCAAGAACAATCATGATTGGCTTCTCAGAAAATGCATCATTAGACAATTAATCAATCAGAATGTACAGAAACATATAAAATCTTTACAGCTGACATAGTACACAGCAACGAAAGCCAATTATCACCCAAAGATTTAGATTTAAAAAAATAAATACAACATTTCTTTATATACAATACTGCATACTTAAAAATACAAATGCAATGTATGTGCAAATGCAATAATAAACATATTTACATAAATTATTTACACATTCACAATGAGAATGTAAAACAATTGACACATCACCTTGATTACATCATGTTTGTAATATAAATGAAGGACACTCTCTGACTCTTGAATAGTATCTGGCATGAATCCTGCGCATTTTCACTGCAGTAAAATCATAGAAAAATCACTGGAATCACTGGCTCATATAATGAGGAACTTCATAATAGTCAAAGAAAAGTCAATTCTATATCATTACTGCATATGAGAAAGCAGCCAGATATCGAGCTGCTGTTGGACAAAGTCGTGAACTTTCAGAAGTAACATTGACCATTTCGGCACAAAAAAAGAACTTGATGACTGAAAATGGTGCAAACAACGGCATATAACATCAGGAAAACCAATTTTGCACAGCTCATGACAGCAAATGGTCCATTTTGCCTGCTTTTAAATGTACTGCATCTTTAATTAACTTATGAATAAAAGCTAAATCAGCAAAAAAAAAAACATAACTCCTTAAAAAAACATAGAATTCATTTTCAAACTCTTTAAAATGTACTAATACATGCATTATTTACAATAACTTATGGACATCTCATGAGAATAAAAATGTGATTTTTAATTTTAAGTGCTATTAAAATATATCTATATTCATAATGTTTTCATAGTGAAAGCAGCCTTGATAGCTGAGGTTGTTGTTGTCTGAGGTTTCCTCGTGTTTTTTAAACCGTCTGCTCTGGATTGTTTTTTACATCAGATGTCTTGTGTGAAAAGGCAGTTTGTTTCTCCACTGTTCCTCAGATCTTGTTTTACTGCAGAAGTGACCTCCAAAGACATCAAATATGGCTCTTATCGTGAAACATCAGTTTTGGCATGGACTTCAATGTCATCGTCATATTTCATCATCAATACTCACAACTTGTCTCTGTGAAAAATAAGACCATCAATATTAGGGAAATTAATATACCAAACAGTAGTTTAAGTAGGCTTATTAATAAACCGATAAAGTTGACAATGCTCTCGAACATTAGCTAATACTGCTAACATGAATATTGTGTTGTGTAGTTAGTAAATGTTTTTTTATAAAGTATATCGTACCTGTGGGTAAACATAGCCATCAGAACTACCGTTTCTGCATAGATGCACCTGGTCCTCTGTGGTCTTTTGATAAACTGGGTTGTCAAAGTGGATGCTGTTGGTATTTTTCTGACGCCACTTTCTCCAGAACAGCACAGCACCACCCACAACCAAACACAGGATTGCTTTAAAAGAAATGAGACACACAAAAGCAAATCACTATATCTGTTACATTGCGACTTTAAGTTATGTGCACCTACATAATGCATTAAAAAGCTCCCTTTGTTAGTAACTCACAGGCTTTCAGAACACTACACATATGTGTATTGCTTGTTTAAGCATTTGCATTGAAGCACTCACCAAGAGGAAGCAAAATGTACAACGCCAACAGTGTGGAAGATGATGATTGAGACACAGCTTTAACATTACTGTAGTGGTCATCTAAAGAGAAATCACAATAACTTGTAAAACAGATGTCACAAATTTCAATAAAACTGTAATATGACCTTGAGTTGTTCAACACGCCTGCCTGGAAATTTCTAGTATGCTTTGTAAAACTTTAAAGGGATAGTTCACCCCCCCCCCCAAAAAAAAATATGTCATTTGTTACTCACCCTCATGTCGTTTCAAACCCGTAAGACCTTCATTCATCTTCAGAACACAAGTTAAGAAATGTATTGATGAAATCCAAGAGCTTTATGACCCTCCATAGACAGCAATGCAACTGACATGTTCAAGACCCATAAAGTTAGTAAGTAATCGTTAAAATAATTAATGTGACATCAGCGGTTCAACCGTAATTTTATGAAGCAACAAGAATACTTTTTGTGTGCAATAAAGAAAAATAATGATTTTATTCAACAATTTCTTCTCTTCCGTGTTAGTCTTCGACGCACGTTCACAAGAGTACACACAGAAGAGAAGAAATGATTGAATAAAGTCATTATTTTTGTTTTCGTTGTGCACAAAAGGTATTACCACTGATGTCCCATGGAATATTTTAACGATGTCCTTACCACCTTTCTGGGTCTTGAACGTGTCAGTTGCGTTGCTGTTTATGGGAGGATCAGAAAGCTCTCGGATATCATAAAAATATCTTAATTTTTGTTCAGAAGTTGAACGAAGGCATTACAGGTTTGGAACAGGTTGAGTAACTAATGACAGATTTTCATTTTTGGTTGAACTAACTCTTTAACTAGCCGGTTCAGGTGAATTTAATTGGGGTTGGAGCTAAACTCTGCAGGACAGTGGCCCTCCAGGAGCAGGATTGTACACCACTGCTCTAGGGTCTTGAGATTAGTGTTGAGGCTTGGGTTTGTCTAATTTGCCAAGAAAATGAGAAGACCAGGATAGATGGTCATGTCTGGGTGGATAAAACAAGACATACCTGTCTGGGTGGATAAAGCACGACATACCTGTCTGGGTGGATAAAGGAAGTTTAGTTGTGGTTTGGGATGGCTTGATTGGAGCAGGTTGAGTGGGTCGGTTAGAGATCGCAGGAGCAGGATTTGGTGTTGTCTTTGAAGGTACATTAGGATGACTAGTTGTAATTATTTTGGGCTTGACAGGAGGTTCTGGTGTGGCTACAGCTGCTCAAAATAAAAACACAAAATGTTAGATGTAGAAATCAGCAGAAATTACATTACGTTTATATCCATGTCTTGACAACAAGCGCCAAATCTGACTTGCCTTGAACACATTTCCGCATGTCTCTGGCCAACATCATGTTGTCTGGGCAGGCACAAGTGTATTTGGGTGAGAATCTATTGATTTGAGGGGCAGCCAGGCACAGGAATTCACAGCCACCGTTGTTGACTCTGCACCAGTTGATTCCTGGAAAGATATTCAGAATAAGTTCAGAACTACACTGAAGACGATTTCTCATTTTGGACGGAAAATCAATTCACTGAATGGTGACTGGGAAGGTACTATCAAATGTATGGCTATATGATAGCCGACATACCAGTCGGTTGCTTGAGGTTGTGGTACAAGACAATGTCCTCTGGGGACGAGAGGTGTTCGGCCACTTTCGTGATGTCTCTTCCAGTCACACGATTTGCACTTAGAATTGCGTTATTGCTCACATCTGTCCAAAACACTTTCTCCTAAAAATGACAATGGAGAATTCTTGAGTGAGCAGTCAGGTAACCTCCTAAACAAAGTCTTCCAACAGCAAGTTTGAAAGGAGCATGGAAGTTTTACCTCAAAAACCGTGAGACCCAGAGGGTGGGCAAGTTTGTCCTGGTCAATGATCAGAGTATGCCGACCATCTCCCTGCACGCTGATGCTGGAGAGAGTGTGTAGTTTGGAGTCGACCCAGTACAGACGCTGGGTCAAAAGGTCTATTCATGGGACAAGACAAGAAAGTGGGTCAGACCAAAGTTACACTTTGTGGAGAGCTATGTAAGTGGACATGTTCATACCAAGGGTTATTCCATTGGGCCAGACAATGTTATCTGTAACTAGGGCATAGCGGTCCCCTCCATTAAGACCACCTCTCTCGATCTTAGCTGGTGTGCCCCAATCAGTCCAGAACATGAAGCTACAACAAATAGGAGAAGATTTAACACAGTAAACCACTTGCCCACATAGTGTATCCATTTATTTTAGAGTATATGGGACTTGACATACTTCTTAATAGGGTCGACCACAATAGCACGTGGCTTGGCCAGGTTTTCCTTGAAGAGCATCTTGCGTCTGCTTCCGTCCGCTGTTGCCACAGAGATGGCACCTTTGATGCTGTCTGTCCAGTAGATGTTCCCATGGATCCAGTCGACAGCGATACCTTCAGGTGCATCTAAGTCACTGCCAATCACAACACTGTGTTGGGAGGAGTTATCTGCAGTATCCATTGGTGCTCTGGGAAAGAAAGACCAAAATATGACATCAGGTTGGGTAAGAAGCAATTGAGACTCAAGATTGACCACGAGTCCAAATATTTACCTGTATATCTTTTTGAGGGATAAATCAGACCAGTAGATCTCTCTGGAAGCAACATTCATATCCAGTGCCACAGCGTTCTTCAGGCGGGGAATAACACGTGCATACTCGCTACGATCCAGAGTCATCTTCCTGACCTCATGGCGATTGGTGAAAAATAGATAGGCAATGGTTCCTGTAGGACCATGTTTGTGAGTATGAGTTTAGCAGTATGCAAGTATGGGAAATTACTATTTGGAAGTTTAAAATCTGTACCAATAGCTTTGCAAGCTTTGCTGGCTGGATCCATCTGGTAGCCATCCTCGCACTCACACTTGTAACTACCCATCAGGTTGACGCAGATTTGGCTGCAGGTGTCTGGATTGGCGCACTCATCAATGTCTGAAGAAATCAAACAAATATGTGTGCTTGAAGTTAAATAGTCATTCTGTTGCTTCAGAACGGTGTCTGTAACACCACTGTATCATGACAGGCAGCAACAGCATTGACTCACTGAGCAAACTCTATCCTTATTTCCAGCTCAGAAAAAGCAAATAAGTTTAAAGTACAAATGAAATCATTCTTTGAACTGGATCTGCACCAAGGTCTGTGAAACGTACTATGAACAGATTTCCAGATGATTCGGTATGGGAACTAATTTCAGTTTCTTACCTTCACAACGTCTCTTGTCCACCAATCGGAAGCCAGTGGGACAGAGGCACTCGTAACCAATCTTTAGGTCATTACATATATGAGAGCAACCCCCGTTGTTGTAAAGACACTCGTTAGAATCTGTGAATTTGAAAATCACATATTGTAGCACAGGCTGGTTTTTGACATAATTCTAAGCCAGGGATAGGCTACGTTGGTCCTGGAGTGCCGATGTCCTGCAGAGTTTAGCTCCAAGAGTTTAGAGCTAAACTCTACAGGACAGCAGCACTCCAGGCCCAACGTTGCCTACCCCTGTTCCAAGCAATGCACCTCCTTGAAAGCCATTTTACTTACCACATTCCCGTAATGGCTCATCAGACCAATCCCTACAGTCCCGTTGCTTGTTGCAAACTTTTTCCATGCTGATGCATTCACCACTGCGGCACTTGAACCTGTGTGGTGGCTCACAATGGGTTGCTGAAAATCAAAAAGGAAAAATGTAAGTGAAACACATCAGAATAACGTTTTATCAGTTTTGTGTAAAGAGCATAATTTGTATGGTTCACCATTAACACAGCCCAGCTCATCACTCAAATCTTTGCAGTCATATACGTGGTTGCACTGCCGGCTGCCATGGATGCAAGATCCGTCACCACATTGGAACTCATCCGGTCGGCATGTGGGCAAGGCTGGAAAGAGAAAAATAGTCAATTATGTCTTAATTATGATGCTTTAAAGGTTATATTGTAAGTGAAAAGCTATAACAGTAATCTGGCGTGACTGCAACAAGCGTCCAATTTATCGATTCCTTTGGTTCTACTTCTGCTGTGTAGCGCCGCCCACATGACATCTCATTGGTCCACAATCCTGCCTCCACTAACTGTACATTAAACATTGCATTTGTAACTTTTGCATTCAGTGTGTGGACAAAAACAATTATTACTGGAAACAAAAAAATGCTTATATAAAAATTGTTCACTGAAGTTGTCTTTATCATCGTTTTAGTCATGGTACTGCTGTTCTAAGATAAACGAGTCTTCCTTATTTTCTTTGTTTGTCCCATGCAAAGGTTATTTGTATCTGTCATGATATTTCTCGGAGGAATTGGCATGGTAATGTACATGACAATGTTAATGTGTTTGGTCTTGGCGGAATAACCCCCATAGCAGATCCATACAGGTGGAGCTGGGGAAGGTGGAGGGTTTCGGAAGCATGCTGCAACTGCTAAAGCAAGCACTAGTCATATATTTCAACATTGAGCAGCAGCTCATTGGCTGCTGATACAAAAAGAACAGCTGTGCCAAGTGATAATGATGTTATTATCACTTGGCCAAGCTGTTCTTTTTGTCACAGCCAAGTCATAATGATGTTATTATGTCAGATTGAGTTTGACCTATCGAACTGCGCCAAGTTTCATGACAGAACTTTATATGTCAGTAACATCAACAAGTCTTATTTCTTACAGCAGTTTTTCTCATCGGAGCGATCCAAACAATCTTCTCCCCCATCGCATTTCCAGGTACTGTGTATGCATTCCCCACTGCCGCAATGGAATTCCATAGAGGAGCAGGGGTTTTTGGTAGGTTTAGCCATCCCTGTACTGCATTTCTGAGGCAATTCGTCTGAGCCATCGGTGCAGTCGGCATCTCCATCACAGACCCACAGTCGAGGCACACACTGTGTGTTGTTGCACCTGAAGGAACTGGAGGCACACGTGGTGGGTGGACAGGAGACTTCATCACTGCCGTCATCGCAGTCTCTCTCATCATCACACACAAACGCGGCACTCACACACTGGCCGCTGCCGCAGCGGAACTCACCATCCAGACACCGGCGAGGATCTGCAAGTGGTGATGGAGATTTTAAACACACACGCACACTGGCAGCACCATGAAGATACACATAACTTCAAGATGTCACTCACCACAGCCTTCCTCATCCGCACTGTTCTCACAGTCCGCCTTGCCATCACACTTCCAGCTCTTTGGCACACACTGGTTTAGTCGCCCACCACAGCTGAATGCACTGGGTCTGCAGGTCTTGGCCACTGAAAAGAGAGGGAAAACTTTGATTTTTGGTGTGGTGCCTAGCTAGGGATGTAAGATATAATGATGAGTTAGCAGTAAATGTTCAGTGGTTTTTTATGTCATTTGAAATTGGATATTTAATTGTGCATGATCTTGTTCTGCTTATTTTTTTATTTATATTACCTTTTTACTTTGAAATAACCTAGTGCTCACTGATTTTTTTTTTACTTAAAAAAACAACAAAAACAAACAACTAAAATGTATACAACTAAACTAAACACAAACTCAACAGCGTAATCTCAAAATGAATATGCACTTTTTAAAACGTTCCAGATTATATTGTGATGTCATAATTCACTTGTTCAATTTATTCATTTTTATAAATTGGTGTCAAATTGTATTTATTTTAAACAAAACAGTACAGAATTTTAAGTGCTAGACATGGCATCAAAATAATAAATCAGCTTACTGGTATCATACAGAATTTTTTCTGTATGTCAATTTAGGGAAATAATATTTTATTACATGCAACCTCAAAAAATGAAAATTATGCAAAATGTAGTTTAAAAGAGTTTTGAATACATTTCTATCAGCTTCCAATAGGACTGTAGAATTGTCATCTATGAATAAACACAGTTAACCACATTTAAATCATTGCACCTAGCATCATTAATGTTACACCAGCATCTCTCTCCCCCGTCTCTTCAGGACAACCGACGTATCTTAGATGGAGGAACACTTACAGCAGGCAGCAGGAAGCTCGTCAGTGCCGTCTCCACAGTCGTCAGTTTCATCACACACCCATCTCGATGTGATACACTTTCCATTGCCACACTGATACTGCCGTGGTTCACAAGTCAAAACACCTGTCAGATATGGAGACATAAGTGATGCTGCACATAAGTGACACATTATCCAACACCTTATGTTATTTTAGTCATTTGAGGTCACAGCGATAACAAGCTAAAACACTAGAGGACCTTATTATCTTGCTTAGCCCTACTATCTAAGCATATCACTGTACACAATCTAGTGCAAACACTGGTAACTAGGTTACGTCTGATTTACTGATTGCAACATGTATGGACAAAGATGTGTCAAGTTTTTCCTGCTTTGTAATCTAAAATGCCAGTAAGGGGAGCTCTTCTAGATCTTAATTGTAGAGGAGGCTTGCTCTGAGAAACATGACACTAACTTAAAGACAGCTCCTTTTTAAAATGATGACAAGTCATACACAAACAAAAAAGAAACATGCTCTTGACACTGGCTGGATGCAACAGTGGCCGACTTTTAGTTAAAGTAGTAAACCTTTAAATTAATAATCAAACAAAGATATCTGATGACATTCTCCATGACCACCCAGTATTACTCAAGCGGAAGAGGAAGAGTCATGTGACATTCATTAGTTTGTGTATAGTTATCAGGGAAATTATGATGTGTTGATAATGGCCTTTTGATGTATCAATGGATCTGGGTCACCTATTTCTGACAACAAACGTGGAGGTCGCAAAATAATTCAATCGCTGATATAAATTCATAATTGTGACTTTGATGAAATTATATCAAGATTATTAAATTTTGAACTTTTATGCCATTTTTTTGCTAACAAAGTAGTGAAATCACTTAACATAACATTAGGTGGCTTATTTTGTAAGAAAAGGATACATATATTAAATAAACAATTCATAAATGAATATAACTTACATTAGATAAATATTTTTAATGTTTAAGATTAATCATCACAAAGTTCATTAGCCTTACCATAGGCTGTTGCCAAGCAACTTCACAAATTAATATATTAACTTTATTACGACCATTTTACAACACATAACTTGGCTCATCCAATCAGGATTCAGTGTTGGATCAATCTATCTTATTATGGAAACGTGGACATGAAATGATTAATGATTACACAAATGTAACATGTAGACAGGTCCTATCAGTATTTAAAGACAAACCTTCCATTGATATAAAACCGTTTATGACCTTGGTTGACATCATACGTGGCTGGGCGTTTCATCAATTAAGTTAAGGTTTTGCCATGTTTTTTGTTTAAGAATCAATGAATAAAAGTTTTAAATAACTAAGTATTATCAAACATGAAAAAGGCAATTTTGATGACAGCGCACCTGATGTGTTTGATATTTGATTTTTGTATGATAGTGACAGGCTGAAAGATGATGTTATTTTCTTTGTTTTTACAAAACCTTTACTGTTAAAATTAAAAAACCTATAATTATTAAAAGCCTATGGTGTTTTATACTAGGTATACTAGTTTTGAATTTGATTTGAATTTCCTTGAGTCTTAAGAATTATTTAGCATTCTTCTTATTTTGAATTATTTCTGAACATTTACGATACATCTAAAAAAAGTATATATATATATATATATATATATATATTATCTTTTGAAATCAGTTTATTTCAGCATTTAATATTCCCTGATCTATAAATTCCATGATCCAAGAATATTCAAAATATATTTTTAGAATGACCACAAAAAATCATATTTTATATTTTTCCCAGTTTTTTTGTTTTTTTTGTTACTACATCAAGTTTACACACATGGTTCAAAAATAACCCATCTATGCAAGCATGATACAACAAAAGAATAAAGACATTTTGTTAAAATCATTATTTTAGCAGTTATTTAGACCAAACATTTACCACTTTGTCACACATAACACACATAACACTGAAATGTAACTGTCTGAAGTGCAACTAGTCAATGTGAACGAACAGATGAAAATAAAACTAACAAAATAAATTCACACGTACGGCGCCATCTCAGTGCTTGCATGCTTCACAAATGACAACTACAGGTTTGTGCTCCAAAACCATTACTTTTCAGGAACACTAACAGACATGAAGGGTGACCTAAAGTATTGATTTATGACAAAAAATAAAAATGATGAAATGAAGAGTTCAGATGCAAAAGCCTATAATTAGCATTTCTTTCTGGCTATAGGTTTCTATGTAAGTACTGGTTCTTCTGAATGGGTTGAGGCTGGGATTTAGCACATTTGAAGTGAAAGTACTTGATGAACACTACATACTATGTGTAGAGAGCATTCACTCAGTATCGTTATCTCATTTTTGACCAAGATGGCTTTTAGAGGCTTTTGCATTGGAATTCTTCAAATGTGGAGATACAAGGTTTCTGCCTGACAGCAATAATATATGCACTTGTATATAATAATGCATTGTTTTGACTTATTTTGTTGACTTAGCTAACATCAGCTAAAATAGAATATGTCAACAACAAGCTAGTTAATAGTATTGGACATGTTTCTCTGTAATGAATATGGGTCATTTTAGACCCATGTTGTGCATTAAGAAGGGTAGTGACACAAAAAACATTTGTATTCACAATAAAAATAAGGATTGGCGATTATCAAAAACAAGTTACCTGAGGAATTATGAAAGTAATTTCTTGCAAAGATATAGAAAAACTGCATGGGTCACGTTAGACCCATGTTGTGCATCAAAGGGTTAATCGGGTAGTTTTGCAAGTTTTCAGTAAAGATAACTCGAATCATGTTGTAGCTACTCAAATTGAAATTGTTACCTTGAAATGGTCAAATGTTCTGGGAAAAAAAAGAGATCCAGATCTACTTCAAAGCACCATGCATTGTTCATTGTTTACAGATGCAGTTGAAGATGCTGGCCACAGAATGCAATGTGGCTCTTTGCTTTTTTTCTTGGATGTCTCTAGTGCAGGGATCTCCAACCCTGCTCCTGGAGAGCCACCATCCTGAAGATTTCAGCTCCAACCCCAATCAAGCACACCCGAACCAGCTAATCAAGGTGTTCAGGGCTACTTGATAATTACAGACAGGTGTGTTGCAGCAGGGTTGGAACTGAAGTCTTCAGGACGGTGGCTCTCCAGGAGAAGGGTTGAAGATCCCTGCTCTAATTATCGAAACAGCCTACTATCAAGAAAGCTCAGCGTAAGACAGGTGCCAAACCAAGTTATGGAAAGTTTATCTGGCTTATCACATAGATTACCCAAGAAACTAAAACATATGATAACTGATAAAAGTCCTCAAGAAACTGTCTGGGCTACAAGAAGGTTATCTTCTCAATTAATGGAATATTTGTGGTGTATTGCTCTTGCTTCACTAGAGTCTGCATGACAACATTTGCACCTGTAGATACCAACGAGAAAACAGAAGCATATCTTTCTACAGTATATCTTTCCCCTCTCTCTCATGTGTAAAAGGTTAACTTAGAAATAAACCTATGAACCTTTATAGAACCTATAAAACGGTCTGTCGGATCATAAGAGTCAAACCAATATATGGGTGAATCTATCCAATTCTGTCAGGAACATGGTTACATTTTACCCCCAAATATATATATATTTTTTTAAAGTAAGCAAACAAAACAATTGAAGTTAGAAATTCAATTTTGCACAATGCAAAGTCTAATTTAAAGACTTTTACATTTGCATTTTGAATTGGTGTTATCACTATAACAGCAGTTACTGTAATTAAATAATGGTGGGGTAAACATGGTACATATTTTTGAGACATTCACCCATATAGTAAAATCATTTCACTTTACTAAAGTCAAATTGTGGTTCTTTTTAAACTGAACTATCAGCTTTATTTATACACAGTCCAAACAGCTCCATAAACTAATTATTTCTAGAGATAAGAAGCCTATCTATATCTAAAATTACACCCAAACATAACTACACCACCTCCACTATAATGAAGACTCAGTTCTCTGTGTGTTTTTATTGTTTGACTGATTTTTTCATATGCAATAACTTTTCATCTACACTGGTACCAATCTGCAGCAAGACTCCGATGCCAAACCAACACTGAGTGACCAAACAACATAAGCGTGGAAATTGTGCCTCCTTTAAACCCTTCTTATTGTTCTTGTCTGTGAAGATGAGTAATGCATGTTTTTGGTAGAAAATAAGTTTGCATGGGACGCCAGTTCCTCGTGCCTTGGCTCTACGCTACTACTGTCCTTGTACTGCAAATGATTAAGAACTTCTGGGAAAGGCATGTGTGCGAAAATACTATAGAATGAGGCCCCTATAGCAGACACATGGACAGTATAGACACATGTGGTTACTGTAATACTATGATTTCTCCTGCTTCGTGAGGCTGGAGAAGTCATTCATGTTGAGCAAAACAGAAGCCAACAATGTAACTGAGTTCTATAGAAAGCAATAACAGCTTTGAAATACAACATTTAGCATCATCATAAACACATATACCGAATAAAATAATCAGTATATATTTTGTAGGACACAAAAAGCAGGAAGGAATTAAGTTATTGTCATTAATATGTAAAGGGAAATACCTATTGTATTGTGTAATTATGTAGGCTATTAATGCAGAATATATATAAACATACATTGCCTATATATTTTTTTTTCCTTTTTTTGGATGGATTTAAATTTATAGGCCGGATTAGCCATAATTACAATAACACACACAACTTGGAAATAAGGTGAGAGTAAGTGAATGTTATCTGATTGTCACTTAAAACACGTGAATACAATCTATATGGGTTAAAATACATTCATATACTAATTAAAGGATGTTTAAAAATAGTTAATGATCATTAAAGACCCCTAAAGATAATGCAAACTTGTTTACTCACCTGTTTGAACAGGACAGAAGAAAGTAACTGCCAGTAAAAGTATTAATGAGCTCTCCATAGTCTCTCAATGAGCTGGTTAAAGCCCCTGGCTTCTCTGTTTGATGCGTTGGGCAAGGCTTTACTGTGGGTGTTTGTATTAAACAAATAGTTCTGGTGAAGCAGATGGACTCGTGTTCATTTGAAGCTGTGGGGAAATGTATGTTTGTGAAGCGGTGGACCCAGATATGTGTGTTGTGATGGTTGAACTTGAACCATTCGAATTTGAATGGATGCGTAGAGTGGGCGGGGCTTAAGTGGTGTGATTTAAGAGTTGCGCAATAGAGGGCGTGGCCAAACGTAGTACACGCCCATCCCAAACAATTCTTCTCAACAAGATTCCAAGTAGAAAGAATAGTGCGAAAAATCTGATAAGCATAAAGCTACATATCTGGACGAGATTGCTGCTGTATAAACCACTGTGAAGATCTACAGTGCGTCTGCTCTTCCTTGTCACATTTCAAGGCTGACAGAAGTCATAAAAGTAAATAATGTATCATAAATCTAAATCACATCCATATGTTTGTGACCTTGACACATCTGAAATACTATATGTTAATGGGCAAATGTGTAGAAACAGAGTAAAGGGTCATAAACACATTATAGCTTGACTTTTCCTTGTCAGTAGATTCTTCCTCGGTTATCTGTTTTAGAGTTCAAAACCTTATTTATGATTATTATACAGATGCACAACTTATGTAGGGAATACATATGAAACTAAAAAAACAAAAACAACATTTAGACAGCTTTTGGATTCCATTTTATAAAATAAGCAGCTAATATTTGAAAAAGTTAATTTTCTTTTTTTAAAGTGATCAATTATTTTTAAACATTTAAATGTACAATTTGGCTAAATTCTGGGGACACATGATCTAATGTTTAACTGCACAAATTAGCAGTGATGTAAAAACAGTCTGTGAAAAAAGGACTCGGTGTGTAGCCTTGAACTAGTAGCCCAAACGTCAGCAGAACATGGTCTTATTTAACTATAGCACTGGGACATCTACCAAAACAATTCTCTGTGGTCCTGTCATTTTGGGAATTGCATGATGTTGTATCTTAATGTTTAGATAATCATTGAGGTCAGGATTTACACTACAGCAGGCATGTTTGGCCCTGGAATTAATGTTAAGTTCCTGAAAGCAGATCATATAACATAAACAGACTTTCCCTGACTTTGCTACATGGGGAAAATATTTGCAAGCTGGAGCTGGAGGCCCCTTGAACCAGTTCTGCTAATTTCCGTGTTTGTCTTGGGAATCACAGGCACGATGCTTCAGACCAAAGGAACACAAACACTGTAGTAGCTTCACAGTGGCAGCCGAGCAACAAATTACATTGTTGTATAAAATGTAGTAGTGAAGTCAGAATGAGTAGAATATGAGGTGAGACTTTTTAACGAAGCCTCTAATGCTCACACAGGCTGCATCTTATTATTTGACAAAAAAGTAGTGAATACACTCAATTCGTCAAGGATAACACAATAAAGTTTAAAATAAAACGTATTTCCATTGTGGTCCTTGATGTAAAGCACAATCTCCATTTGTATTTGATCAAAAGTACAGTAAAACATTAATAGTGTGAAATATTATTCCAATTTAAAATAACCATTTTCTATTTTGATGTATTTTAATATGTAATTTATTCCTGTGATGACAGCTGTGTTTTCAGTATCATTACTCCACTCTTTAGTGTCACGTGATCCTTCTGATATCATTCAAATATGTATTATTGCTATCAGTGAAAACAGCTGTGCTGCTTCATATTTTGAGAAAACCATGATACATTAATTATTTTTCAGTATTCTTTAATGAATAGAAATATAAAAAACAGGAATTATTTGAAACATTATAAATGGCTTTACTGTCACTTTGTCAACTGAATGCATTCATGCTGAATAAAGGTACATTTCTTTAAATATCTGTAAAAATGACTTTCAGGCAGAACTTTTGTGGTGCATAATAAATAATAAATACATTAACAACAACCATGCATGAAAATAAAAAAGTCGACTGTTTGTGTGGAGTGTAGGTGAGGTGAACGTTCTTATGTGTTATCTTTACACCTGAAAAAACAAACCAAAAAACAAACCAAAAAACAATCGGACAGATCTCATCCCACTCTGCCACCATTCAGCTCAACAGCATCTACCGGGAAGATTCCCAACTTATCAAGACAAAGAAACAGAAATTATAAAGACGTTCTACGAGTTTTTAAACAAAACAAGTCATTTGTACTTAGTTGGCTGTATAAGTGGGATTCTCAGATATTTCGTCCCTGCTGAAAAAAAAATAGAAAATGTAATGGATATAATGGGAATTGTATTGGTTTTAATGGAAACTATAATGGTGTCTACTGGTATGTGATGGATTATATTGGTGGGATGTTAAATCCTATTGGAGAAATGCCCAAAACACACTACAAAAAGGAATTTTGTAATGGTTTTACTGGAAAAAAACTAATGGTCCATGATGGTATTTGAATGGAAACTATTGGAATTTCTGTGATGGTTTCTATTGGGCTTCTATTGTTTTTTTTAGCAGGGTATTGCCAGTAGGTTCCAAATTCTAAACAAAAAAATGTCAAAGCAAGAAAAACGAGCGGAAAACAAATCGGCTTCGGAAGCAATATCTTGTATCAGCAATTAAACCCTGAAAATAGAAAGTAGGAGTACCTAAGTTGTGTTTTCACGCTTGTTTGAGGGTTTAATGTGTCCTCTACGCTTCTGTGACTTACACATCCTGAATATTTACCTTCATTTGTTTATAGTAACAGCATTGCCTTTCTTAAAGGGATAGTTCACCCAAAAATGAAAATTCCATCATCATTTACTCACCCTCAAGTATTTCCAAGTATGTAAAACATGTATCCCTCAAATGTATTTGGCCGCTATAGTCAGGTTGATTCAGTCATATGAATTCAAATGTTTGACTTGCGCAAAAAAAGTTAACTGACTACATAACACTTCAGTTGCCCAACAAAGCATTTATACAGAAGTCACATAGGCTCTCTTGGAACAAACTCAAAACGAGCAGGTCTGACGGCAAGTCTTTGATAACCGAACAAACATATTTTATAAGCAAACTCCCCCTGACTGCTGATTATGACATCCTGTCAAAGCGGGTGGGAGGTTAACAATAAGGTCTCTATGTTCTCAGGGAAGAGTGTGTCTCACAGAATACCCAGTCATACTGAATAAAGACCACCACCAAACACAGTCTAGAACATTTTCAGCACAGTGGGCCAAAGCAAAAACCCCACAAATGTTGATCTCTGGGTGAATGTCTCAAAACCTACCATGAACATGTTATAATCTCAAAATCAAAAGTAAATGAATGCATTTTTCTTTTGCATATAGAAAAAGAGGCATTTTTGTGGACCATGAAGATTTTCATGGCAAACGCACATTTCTTACACAATTCTCAACATGTTTTGCTTTCTTCATGCAAAATATTATCATTTCTTTCTTGCTTTTAATTTCAGATTGAAATGGCATGTTTTTGTGTCATAGGTGTTCAGGGGGAAGTGCTGTTGAACTGATAAGCTCATTTGCCACACCTTAAATTATCACCAGACCTTGCGTTACGGGTAACAGATGGCCTTTGAGCAAGTCAGGCTATTTAGTTAGCATGTGCAAACATCAACTTAGACCTCGATCAGTCGCATATACAGCACAACTAAAATGTATTCTCCTTTGTGACCTCCTTTGGTTTTAGCACTATTGTGTTATAACACAAAATCATGTATTTGACTAAGAACCGTTCACATTTTTGAACACTAAGCACTTTATGATGTCAAAGCATAAAATACAGATATTACGAAATCAATTACAGTTCAACATGAGTGCATAACTGAACACATAATACGCCTTTTGTTGTCCGATTCACCAAACCGCCCATGGGCAAATCCAACTGTAGCAGCAGATTTAGATATAGATAGATAGATAGATAGATAGATAGATAGATAGATAGATAGATAGATAGATAGATAGATAGATAGATAGATAGATAGATAGATAGATAGATAGATAGATAGATAGATAGATAGATAGATAGATAGATAGATAGATAGATAGATAGATAGAACTACAGAAACAGAGAACATAAAATAGAAAGAACAACAGAATGAATGATAAAGATTTTTTTTTTTAAAGCAAGCTTCTGTAACTCCTTCAGGGTTTCCGTAGGCCTCTCAACGGTTTCCATTATGGATCTTCCTGTCTGGCTACTTATTTTTGGAGTTCAGCCAGTTTTGGGTAGAGTTACTGTGTATTTTCTCATTCAGTGAATGTTGGTCTTCGCTCCGCTACAAAGCATATTTCACCCCCTTGGATATTTTCATTTGTTCTTGTGTTGACTGGAATTTTTAAAGATAGATTTGAATGCAATGTCTTCATAGTGAACAGTAGCGTTTTATAAATGTTTACAATGTATCTGACATCATCATAAAACAGGAACAGGCCAATCGTGTAATTATATAACTTAACAATGAGAGTTTGTTATGTCAGGAGAGATGAGTGTCAAAGCAAAAAGATTAGTGTTTAGGCACAGATTATGCTATTTGCAATCTATGCAAGATATTACTTCTTAAAAAAACATGAGAACAGTTGGTTACAAATACAATATTAACCTGATAAAAGTGCATTTCTAAGGTATAGCAACCAAAGAAAACATCTGTGGTAACCCACACATTCAATCAGGGAAGGGATGGCTGAAATTTGACCCGTTTAAAAATGTTTCTGAGCCTCGTCTAACTATGTTTCACCAGACACTGAAACATTGTCAGAGGACTATGTAATCATGCAGGTTCCCAGTAGTTCACTTTATGTTTGGTTTTGACTAACACTAACAGCACCACCTTGTGTTCAAAAAGAAACCTTGCACAATAAACACAAAAAATAAGCTTATCTTAAATTGTTATCTTATCTTAAGATTGCTTGGCAATCTTAGCAATGCTTTAGCGATCACCCTCAGAAGCCTTGCATTGTGACTTTAACATTTTGGGCTTAACATTTTAATGTGAGTGAGATTCTAACCTTGTCTGACCTTCTTAGATTAGAAAGATGAGTGTATCTATCTAGTACAATTAATATGCATGGTTCTGCTCTGCGTATAGTGTGCCATATACCATATACATATATGACTTGAAACTATGATGGCCTAAAATTGTACTAATTTATCTAAACACTTCTTTAAAACTCCGAGACTTGATTACTTCAGACTTGATTAGAGAGTACACTTAAATATATATTTTAGCCATTTTGAATGGAATCAATCAATCAATCAATCAATCAATCAATCAATCAATCAATCAATCAATAAAAGCAGAAGAACTTGTATTTCAGGGCAAAACTGTAAGGGCAGATATTTTAATTCAGATTAGCATTACTCTATGCAGAAATGCTTTACAGAAACATACTATATATATTAACTGACAAATCAAATTCATTCTTGGAAAATGAGATCTATACTCCATATCCAAGATTGTACAGCTCCACCTTCAGTTTGGTTTTCTCATTAAGTTTTTTTGTTTCTAATTTTAGTTTTATTTCCAATGTCAATACTTCATATACTGTTTGTCCAGTTTATGCTTCATAGTGCTTTGTAGTAATGTTGCTTGGAGGGTCTTTCCATGTCTCAGTCTCTGAACCACTTGCCACAGGTGTCATCTGCATGCTGCCCAAATCATCTTCATAAAAAAGAGCAACATTAGGGAGTTACAGCAACACATTTCACAATAAAATTACAGAAAAATGTATCTGCCAGAATGCTGTTGCTAATACATGTTATTTAAATAACTTGGTGAGTTAAGACTTGTGGATGTAAGACTGTAATGATGATCTTTACCTTCACTTTGTGCTGTTTGGTTCTGGCTTGTGACTGTCGCATCTTCACTTTGTGCTGTTTGGTTCTGGCTTGTGACTGTCGCATCTTCACTTTGTGCTGTTTGGTTCTGGCTTGTGACTGTCGCATCTTCACTTTGTGCTGTTTGGTTCTGGCTTGTGACTGTCGCATCTTCACTTTGTGCTGTTTGGTTCTGGCTTGTGACTGTCGCATCTGTCGCATTAGTGACTAATGGTATCAAGAGAGAAGAATGTTACCTTGAAACTTTCTCTGATATTATAGTCCAAGCCTTGTGTTTTTTAATTATTTGCATCTAATTACTAATTTTGTATAAAGTAGTAATTTCCTAAATGTATTAATTAATTTCTTTGGCTGCATTGCAAGTCCTCCAATATACAAATGTTTTCAGCAAATCCTATCGGCCATGTTGTTTACATTTCTTTACTGTGTTTTCCCGCAATGCAATTTGAACTATCTATCTATTGATCTGTATATTTATACTCACACACACTATATTTGTGAGTGATAAAATTGTCAAGACAGTGGCAATTGTGAGATATGAAAGTCCAATTCTGAGATATAAAGTATACAGAGTTCATATAGAATCTTTTTGTTTGAATGAAGTGCATCATCAAATAAGAATTGTATTTATTTTTCTCTGAGATGCTTTTATAATATCAGTTAAGAAAATTATGCATACATAAACATTTGAATAGCCATTTTGTTATTGTCTTATTGGCGTAAACAGTGTATCATTTTAAATTTGAGTTAGTTAAAATAATTATCTTGTCACTTGAGAAGCATCACTCTTCCTCTCAAATCTCATTCCATCCTACAGTCATCCTTCACATATCCGGTGAGGGTGATTTACTTTAGGTAAAGAGATGTCACTCACCACAGCCTTCCTCATCCACACCATTCAGACAGTCACTATCACCATCACACCTCCATCTCATAGGCAAACACGTTTTGCGTTTGTCTTCACAGCTGAACTCTTCGGGTCTGCCTGAAATTAAGAAAAAAACTAACTGAGAATCAGTTCGTCCGTTCGTCTGTCCATTAGTCTGTCTGTCTATCTTTATTTATTTGTGTTTGTGGGTTGTGAAATGTTTCGATCTAGTGGTGTCAACGAAAAGTTGGTCTGGTTGATTTCTTATTGTTCTCAATACGACAGCTGTGTCTCCCCCTGCATTACACGTCATTGATTGGACCCCCCATCCCCATCCCCTTTTGACTGCTCCCGGTGACGCGGGTTAGCATTGGGGGCGCACTCCGACGTGAACACTGCGGTTTGAGAAGAGCCCACCTCCAAGTGAACGCGAGCGTACTCGCTACCCTTCTGTTGTTCTCTCTCCGTAGTGTGCACGCACGCGTTTATCCCCATGTTATGCTGTCGTGCTTTCCCGTTTCTCCCCTCCCAGGAGCCTTGGAGGAAGAAACAACAGGGTCAAGGGACTGAGCAGTCGGGCTTCAGTGATCTCATGCCGGCACAGCGTGTACTTCACTCGCACTGCAGCGAGATGATTCGCCGGTTATCTTCTCCCATGAGGATCAGCACAGCTCGTCTGCAGCGAGCGGTTTGGTCTCTTTTGTGGATCTGAGGAGGATGCTACTAAAGACTCAATGTCAACTCATTGGCTTAGAGTTGAAGTGAACGGCTGAATGATGCTTGCTTTCGTATCCAGATAGCCCATCACCATAAACTGTTCTCTGGCTCCAAGGACCTTTACGAAGACCACCCTCCTGTTGGCTTTAGCGTTTGTCAAGCGAGTGGATGACCTGCAAGCGCTTTCAGTAAATGTTTCCTGGCTTGAGTTTGGGCCTAACGACTGCAAAGTCGTCCTCAAACCAAGACATGGCTATGTACTCAAGCTGCTCTCCACTCTGTTCAGAGCACAGGTTATCACCCTTCTGGCTCTTCCTAATTTACTCTGTGCAGTCTGGCCATTAGAGATTATGTGGAGCACTCTAGCCAGTTTTGTCAATCAGAGCAGTTCTTTGTGTGCTTTGGAGGCCGCACTAAAGGGCTAGCAGTAACGAAGCAGAGATTATCCCACTGGATAGTTGATGCTATAGCCCTGGCGTATGCCTCAGTTGGCTCACAATGCCCTATTGGAGTGAGGGCCCACTCCACCAGTGGAATGGCCTCCTCCTGGGCATGGTCCAACAAAGTCTCTATTGGTCTTTGCCATCTACCTTAGCTAGGTTTCATAACCTGGAAGTCCTTGCCCTTCATGCAGTGGCGGAGCCAAAGGGGTGTCCAGGGTGTCCACCCCTGACATCTGATTGGCCACCCCGGGTGCCACCACAAAATGTAATATGCTACGATTTCATTTTCTTAGTTTAATCGTTCTGAAAGTGAATTCAAGGCTAAAATAAATGCTAATGACATAACGCGTCTAGTGTGCCGCATCATGATTCATCTCGTCCGGTGTACCTTCCGGCCTCTGCTAACTCTCATGTATTCTCTCTCACACCACACATTCGTCTTCTTACAGAGTGAAAAACATGGCAGAGCAAAGAGGACACAGACAACGTGCTGACAGACAAGACAGAGCAGGTATTTTTGATAATAGGAAAAAACTCTCAGCATTGAAATTCTGTTAGTTTTATGAAGACCTTCAGACGGTAAATACAGTTTTGGAGCTCTTTAGTGTCGTGATGGTTCACATGCGCTCCCACTTTTCCTCAGTTCAAATGAAACTGGAGTGTTAATTAGAGTTAATTAGAATTCTAATTAGCATGAAATAAACATGAATGAACATCCGAGGGCATGTTGAAAGATACACTTCAACTCGTGTCGAATGTCTCATGTAATCCCTCAATGAGTGTTAAAATCACGCAAAGACAGCAGCTTGAAAACATTGTCACATAACTAGAGAAAATCAATTCAGTGTCCATAAACTAGTGAGAAAAATTTCCACTAGAGCAGTGGTTTTCAAACCTGTCCTGGAGGCACCCTTGCCCTGCACATTTTGTATGTCTCCCTTATTAGACCCACCCAAATCAGGTCTTGCAGTCTCTACTAATGAGCTGATTATTTGAATAAAGTGTGTTAGATGAGGGAGACATGCAAAATGTGCAGGGCAAGGGTGCCTCCAGGACAGGTTTGAAAACCACTGCACTAGAGAGAATTTAGCAAAAATGGCATTTATTATTTGTACTAATATAATTACTCCTTTTTATTATAATTAATAAAAATGTATAGATATAATGTTATAATAAAAATGGTCCAATATGAACTTGTATACAAATCAATTGTTAATTTTAACCTTAACAATATGGTTCCCTGTACATTTTAGTTTAGAAAACTTTGGAAAAAAATAACATGCTTTTATTACAAGCTTGTTAATTATTCCTGAATAATTCTCACTCCAGGCTGAACTCAAAAGTTGACAGCTGTTTGAAGTAAGTTAAAGTTTTAGGTTTCCTGAACAACATTTACAAAATTCACTGCTCCAACCGCTGGTTAATCAGAATGTATATGTAATGTGAAGTAATCAGCAATCGTAGGATTTATTCATGCTTTTTTTATGCCAGGTTGGAGTTATACACTGATTTTCTGTCATGGTCTATGGACACCCTGAATTAGCCTTGGCCACTCCATGTATAAAACTCTAGTTCCGCCACTGCCTTCATGCATGCACTTTGTCTGCCTAGTCATGTGGTGGGTGGGCACTGCAAAAACAAAGGCATTCCGCCCTAGAACGGACATAGCATTATTTTTCAGAGAAACAGCTATGTAAACCTAGCATGATTCCTTGACAGCAATACGTTGTGTTTTCCGACAACTGGAAGTGGGCAGGATCAAACAGATTAAAGATGCAGTATGTAATATTGCCGGCTAGTGGTTGAAATGGGTACTGCTAATCTGGCCCGGAATCTGTAATTCTACTGGCTATAGCATTATTTTTCAGAGAAACAGCTATGTAAACATACATTTTTTCCAAAATATCTAAAAAACACATGTTATTTTTGGCTATAGAAGAGTCAAAAACTTACATACAGCACCTTTAACAAATCAGGCATCACAATTCAGAGTAAACAGGAGATTTCCCATAGCGTGTTAAAACAACGCTTGCTCCCATTATCTCAGGAGTGCGAAATAGAGCGTTTTCTTATTCCATTGACAGATATTTGTTCTTGTTTTAAGCATAAACTTAATTAATTTAGTCAATTTCTCAGACAACAAGACAATTTGCATCTCAAGTAAATGTACTTTGTGTCACAAACTGGTCAACAAGACAGAGAGGCAGATGCAAGTCAAAAGGTGATTTATTCAAAATAACACAGGCAGGGCTTCCAACATAGGAGATATAACGAAGAAGGCTCTGGAAGCCGGATGTACAGTATCACTGTATGTAAACTTGCGTTTCCTCAGGCAGGGACGAGATCCAGGATGGACGGGCAGATAGGCAGACATTGACCAGTGTAGAGAGCTGTGTAACCTTGCAACCTTGAGACCAGCCGATGAGTGACAGAGGTGAGTGAGCTTATGAAGGGTAGAGGTAAGTGATTGCAGGTGTGCTCAATCAATGATAAGTGAAACCAGGTGAGGGCGTGCGCTGTGATTGGAAAGGGAGCAGGACAGGCAGATCCGTGACATTACCTCCCCCTCCCGGAAGGCGCGACCCGCGCCGTAATAGTAACACCGGGGAGGGGGGGTGGGCGCCCTGGAGGCCTCAAGGACTTGGAGACCGGACAGGTGGCCTCCAGGGCGGTGCCCGTTCCGGGACCTATGGCGGGTCCGGGGAGTCCGGTGTCCATGGCGGATCCGGGGACTCGGGAGGCCATGGCGGAGCAGGAAACTTGGCCCCTATTTTTTCAGGTGGGTCAGGGAGCTCCGTGGCCTTGGCTCTGGGCCCGGCCACCCAGGCAGAGGATATATGGCCCCCCCAAAAAAAATTCTTGGGGAAGTTCCCCTCTGGTGGGCACTCTGACGGAGCGGGCTCTGTCTCTAAGAAGCGGGAAGCGCTGACTCTTGGAGGCGCTCGGGAAGCGCAAAACTGGACGGAGCCAGTGGAGGCGAAGGTGAGCCGGACCGGGCCAAACGAGGCATCGGTGAGCTGGACGGGGCCAGCGGAGGCATCGGTGAGCTGGACGGAACCAGCGGAGGCATCGGTGAGTTGGACGGAACCAGCGGAGGCATCGGTGAGCTGGACGGAACCAGCGGAGGCATCGGTGAGCTGGACGGAACCAGCGGAGGCATTGTTGGTGAGCTGGACAGAACCAGCGGAGGCATCGGTGAGCTGGACGGAACCAGCGGAGGCATCGGTGAGCTGGACGAAACCAGCGGAGGCATCGGTGAGCTGGACGGGACCAACTCTCGGGGGCGCCCGGAAAGCGCTGACTCTCGTGAGAGTTCGGGCAGCTCAGACTCTTCGGGAAGTGCCGAATCTCGGTGGTGCTCTGGCAGCGCAAACTCACTTGGGAGCTCGAGTGGCTCTGACTCACTTGGGCGCTCGGGCGGCTCTGACTCTCTTGGGCGCTCGGTAGAGCTGGACGGAACCAGCGGAGACGAGGATGCGCTGGGCAGGACCAGCGGAGGAAATGGAGAGCCCTTGCGAGGAGCAGGCACTGGAGGGCGCTGGTGAGGAGCAGGCACCGGAGGGTGCTGGCGAGGAGTAGGCACTGGAGGGCGTTGGCGAGGAGCAGGCACTGGAGGTCGCTGGCGAGGAGCAGGCACCGGAGGGCGCTGGCGAGGAGCAGGCACTGGAAGGCGCTCGGGTAACGCGGAACTGGACGGAACCAGTGGGGAAGAAGGTGAGCTGGACGGGCTTCCGGCTCGGGATTGGAGATCTCCCAGACATTGGGTCACCGTCTCTTCCCAATTCAGGTTGGAAGTGTCTGGGAGCTCCACAGGTCGATGGTATGAGATCCCGAGCCGGAACAGGGTCTTGAGGACCCCATCATCCAGGGAGCTGGCGAGGGCGAGAGGGATGAAAGCCGTGGCGAACTCCAACGGCTCCGAATTCGCGCAAGCCAGCGAAATAAACCGCGCTCGCTCCTCCATCGGTGCGGTTCGGATCTTCAAATTATGGGGCTGGTCTTCTGTCACAAACTGGTCAACAAGACAGAGAGGCAGATGCAAGTCAAAAGGTGATTTATTCAAAATAACACAGGCAGGGCTTCCAACATAGGAGATATAACGAAGAAGGCTCTGGAAGCCGGATGTACAGTATCACTGTATGTAAACTTGCGTTTCCTCAGGCAGGGACGAGATCCAGGATGGACGGGCAGATAGGCAGACATTGACCAGTGTAGAGAGCTGTGTAACCTTGGAACCTTGAGACCTTGAAACCTTGCCACCTTGCAACCTTGAGACCAGCCGATGAGTGACAGAGGTGAGTGAGCTTATGAAGGGTAGAGGTAAGTGATTGCAGGTGTGCTCAATCAATGATAAGTGAAACCAGGTGAGGGCGTGCGCTGTGATTGGAAAGGGAGCAGGACAGGCAGATCCGTGACACTTTGATTAAGGAGATTTTTATATTTTATTGGAAAACAATACAAAAACAAAACACGGTAATTTTATTGATTTATTTTTTTGCAATGCATCTCAGGCCTTAAGTTGTGGAAAGGTGAATTAAGACCCCTTTAAGACCCCCAGAAACCTTGTAAGATAAGTGAATGGACGATAGATAGAGATATATGTGCATCTGATTTTGCATACTGAATCTATGGCAAAATAAAAAATTAGATTTCAAGAATTGTCACTCACAACAGCCTTCTTCATCTGCACCATTCAGACAATCACGATCACCATCACACCTCCATAGCATAGGCACACACGATTGGCGTTTGTCTCCACATCTGAACTGTTGGGGTAGACAGGTCTTGTCTGAAATTAAGACCAAAACAAACTGTGAATAATATATATATATATATATATATATATATTAGGGCTGTCATTCGGTTAAAATATTTAATCGCAATTAATCGCATGATTGTAATGAGTTAACTGGCGATTAATCACACATTTATTTGTTCTAAATGTACCTTAAATTAATACTTTTCAAGTTTTTAATACTCTAATCAACATGGGCATAGATAAATATTGATGCTTTGTGCAAATGTATGTTTATTATTTTTGAAACCATACTCAACATCTTTCAAAGGTCACAGATGTTTTTCAACGAACTTGTTCATGTCTATTATACACATGAAAAAAAGAAATACCAGGATCCCATTACTTCTCAATCTTTGCATTGAACAATTTACTGACACAAACCCATTTACATTTTTGCAGGACAGGGCAGCCCACTTCTTCTGAACATGCAATATGTACATAACCTAAATTATTTATTATTGCATTTATTTGCCTCTCTGTGCCCACATACTGTATTTTGATGCAGCTAAATTCTCAATTTTTGATTCTCAATATATTTTATTGTTTCTGTTGTCAGACAATGGAATGAATATGAAATAGTGACTGAAACGCGACCCATTAAGACTTCATAACCAGCTCTCACTTCAGAGATTTTAATCTGCACAACAATCCTGATAATCGAGCCGTCGTCTGATGAAATCAAATACACATAAGATAAAGACAATAGCTGTGCTGTGATTTTGGCCATACTTGCATGTAAAATAAGATAAGCAACAATATCTGTGTTTAAAGTAATACTCGACCCCAAAATGAAAATTTGTCATTTATCACTTACCCCCATGTTGTTCCGAACTCGTAAAACCTTTGTTCGTCTTCAGAACACAATTTAAGATATTTTGGATGAATAAATAAATAAAGTTTTCAAATAAAATAGTCATCATTTTTGTTTTATTTCCATACAAAAAGTATTCTCGTCGCTTCATAACGTAATGATTGAATGTGCACTTTCTGCTTATAGTGAATTGGCTGAGATTAAGAGGTTCACCAGCATAAATATTGTGCAAAGTTTGTGTGATATCCATTGGCTCACCTTCATGGTCTAAAACTGAAATATTTCCAACATTGAGATGTAACCAATTGCCACATTTAGATATTTGTATTGGAAAACAAAATATCAAAAAAAGAATATCCTCTGAAATGCAACATTTCATGCCATGACTTCATTAATTTTGACTCTGCTCTGATTTAAGATTTTTTTAGGCCTTAATTTGTGGAAAATGTATGATGCCCAGAAACCTGTGAGATAAGTGAACAGTCGATAGATAGAGATCCAGGTATGTGCATCTTATTTTGCATACTGTTTGTGGCAAAAGAAAAGATGAGATTTCAAGAATTGTCACTCACTACAGCCTTTCTCATCTGCACCATTCAGACAGTCACTATCACCATCACACCTCCATCTCATAGGCACACACGATTGGCGTTCATCCCTACAGCTGAACTGTTCGGCTTGGCAGGTCTTGTCTGAAATTAAGACAAACACAAACTGAGAATCAATTAATCCATCATCCAGCTTTTTTGTTATGTTTATATATATATATATATATATATATTTGTGTATTGTGTGTGTGTGTGTGTATGTGTGTATATATATATATATACACATGCATACATACAGTTGTGCTCAAAAGTTTGCATACCCTTGGACAATTGGTAATATATGTTCCATTTGTTAAAGAAAACATGAGTGATCAGGCAAAATTTGTTATTTCTCGCACAATTTTATCGCACAATCAGAAAACCAAACATGGCAACAAAGAAATCAATTAAATTACCCCTGTTCAAAAGTCTGCATACCCTTAGTTCTTAATACTGTGTAATGACCCTTTTAGCATCAATGAGAGTATGCAGTCTTTTATCATAGTTGTCTATGAGGCCTTGCATTCTTGCAGGTGGTATTAGCTGCCCATTCTTCTTGGCAAAATGTCTCCAGGTCAAGTCTTTGGTCGTCTCATGAGCAGCACGCTTGAGATATCCCCAGAGTGGCTCAATGATATTAAGGCCAGGAGACTGTGATGGCCACTCCAGAACCTTCACCTTTCTCTGCTGTAACCACTGGAGGGTCAACTTGGCCTTGTGCATATGGTCATTGTCATGCTGGAAAGTCCAAGAGCGTCCCATGCCCAGCTTTCATGCAGAAGAATGCAAATTGTCTGCCATTATTTTCTGATAATGTTGCATTCATCTTACCATAAATTTTTACAAGATTCCCAGTGCCTTTAGAGCTTGTGACCATAAAGCTCTATTTTGGTCTCTTCCTTCCAAATCAGTGTGCCAGAAGCTGTGAGGCATGTCAAGGTGTTGTCAGGCATATCGTAACTGGGCTTTTTTACATTTACATTTAGTCATTTAGCAGAGGCTTTTATCCAAAGCGACTTCCAATTGGGGAATACATGAAGCGATTAATCTTACAGAGGCAAACAGAAAGAGGAAGTGCTCGTAATACCAGGTCTCAGGCATTGTTCAAATAAGTACAAGCTAGCAAGAGAAGGAATAAATAAAGAGAAAAGATATATATTTAAATTTAGGATGAAGTCAAGTAGTATCGAAAGAGATAAGTTTTCAGTTGTTGCTTGAAGGTTGACAGGGATCCAGCATTCCGGATAGGGGTGGGATGATCATTCCACCAGCCAGAAGTGGTGAACGAGAATGTTCTGGAAAGTGATTTTGAGCCTCTCTGAGCAGATCTTAGACTTCTGGAGGGGATGTAGATTTGTAAAAGTGAGTGGAAAAAGTATGCGGGTGCTGACCCTGTAGTTGTTCTATATGCAAGTGTAGCAGTATGGTCTACCCGTGACGTACACTGCAATAGGAGGGGGTGGAGTGTTTGGTAATTACTTCAACTGAATAGTATATAAAAGTGGCTGTAGGAGCGCTATGTGTGTGTGTGTCTGTTCTGCGTCCGTTCTGCGTCCGCGAGAGAGAGGCAACTCACTTCTGGCGAGGTGTGCGAACATTGGGCGGACTGAGGAGCTTTATGGGATGTCGGCAGCAATGGCGGTTTTTGCGGAGATGGATTTAAACGCAACCGCGGCTAGGTTATGTGAATCGCATTAGAGGTAAGTTTAATCTATTGTGTGTGTTTTTAGCGTTCGGCTCGTTAAAATGTGTGTGTTTTATATTATAGGTGTGAGCCAACGTGTGCGGTGTTGCAGTGGGCTGGTTTCTGGCTCGGTGCTCGTGTCAACTGTGGTCTGAAGCTTGATGGTTGGCCATTCCATTGGCCTTGCGCCTCGGCATTGGGGTTATTACCATGTTTTTCTGGGATCATATGACGCTGCATTTGAATCGAGCCGGCAGATTGGTTTGAGTAATCAGTCGAGGTATTTTGCCGGGGCACTTTTCTTTCTAATTGAGTACATGGACCATGTTCAACTTTCGCAGGATCAGCTGGACCGGGGTGTGGCGTTCTTCTCACTCCTTCAACGGGTTGTGAGTAAAGTGAAACAGAGAAACATTATCGCTAAAGTCTATAGCGGTGTACAACAGACGATCAGCCTTTTTGCTGTCACAGTCCTTTTTTTCGAGTTTTGTTGTTTGGTTAGTTCTTAAATTAAGATTGTTTCTGTGTTTTGTTTTCTTGGTTTATGTTGATGTGTTATGGTATATTCTTTATTGTAACCAGTTTGTTGTCATGACCTGGTTCTAGCCAGTTTTCAGAACTGTGGTTGTGGTGGCTGGACGCGACCTCTTGCCTATAAGGGCATAACATACTTTTCATGTTTTAAAATGTGTATTGTAATATTTGATCTGACCATAGTGTTTTAACCTAATTAAGTGTTGGAGTTATTGATTCTTATTTTGTTTTTGTTTCTTGTCAGAATCGGGTGGCTGGAGGAATTGCGGAGGAGCAGCCTTCCCTTGTGTGTGTGGTGGTGGGCTTTCTGCCTGAATGCCGTGTTCACTGGAGGTGTGGTATGCTGTGGTGTGAGTGTGCACTGTTGATTGCTGTTTCCATCCTGTCTAGGTGTGCCACCCGAAATTCTGAAAGGTTGATGTTGCGTACTGTTAGTATAGTTTTATCTGATTTTCATCTGAGCTTATGACCTATATTAATAAAGTTTGTGTTTTATTACTTCAAAATAAAGTTTTCATTAACTGCAACTCCACTCAGCCTGATATCTGACTCACCGTATCGAACCTGTGAGCTTTGCTCTACTGAGAAAGGTGTGTTTCCCGGACACTTAAACGGAGTGGCGTAGTCGGTGTTTGTATAGCAGCCCCCTTGTGGGGGTCTGATCATTTAAGTCATGAAGGGTGTGTGAGGGCTACTAGGTGATAAGGAACTTTAGCCTCTTTGAATAGAGACTGCCATATTTGGCGTAGTCCATAACACATATTTCTGAACCCCTCACTCTCGTACCGCCACACAAGCATTAATGTTTTGAACTTGATGCGAGCTGCAACCGGGAGCCAGTGCAGGGAGATGAAGAGAGGTGTGACATGGGCTCTTTTTGGCTTGTTGAAGACCAGTCGTGCCGCTGTATTCTGAATCATTTGTAGAGGTTTGATTGTGTTTGATGGAAGTCCAGCCAGAAGAGCATTAAAGTAGTCCAGCCTAGAAATGACAAGGGCCTGGACAAGAAGTTGTGCAGCATGCTCTGTCAGAAAGGGCCTGATCTTTCTGATGTTGTGAAGTGCAAACCTGCAAGATCGAGCAGTTTTTGCAATGTGGTCTTTGAAGGTCAGCTGGTCATCAAAGATTACACCAAGTTTTCTGATTGAGCTTGATGGGGTAATTGTAGAAGAATCTAGCTTGATGGTGAAATCATGCTGCAGAGTCGGAGTGGCAGGGACGACAAGAAGCTCAGTCTTTGCCAGGTTGAGCTGTAGGTGATGTTCTTTCATCCACGCCGAGATGTCCGCCAGGCAGCCTGAGATCCGTGCAGCTACCGTTGGATCATCAGGTCGAAATGAGCGATACAGCTGTGTGTCATCAGCATAGCAATGGTAGGAGAAACCATGTGCCTGTATGATGGGACCCAGTGATGTAGTGACCCATATATTACATAGATTCATTACACAGAGTGAAATATTTCAAGCCTTTATTTTTTTGAAATTTTTATGATTATTGCTTACAGATAATGAAAACCCCAAATTCAGTGTCTCAGAAAATTAGAATATCAATAAAAGGACATTTTAAACAGAAATGCCAGGCTTCTGAAAAGTATGTTCATTTCTATGCACTCAATACTTGGTTGAGCTTCCTTTTGCATGAATTACAGCATCAATGCGGCGTGGTATGGAGGCAATCAGCCTGTGGCGCTGCTCAGGTGTAATGGAAGCCCAAGTTGCTTTGATAGCGGCCTTCGGGTCATCTGCATTGTTGGGTCTGGTGTCTCTCATCTTCCTCTTGACAATACCCCATATATTCTCTATGGGGTTCAGGACAGGCAAGTTTTCTGGCCAATCAAGCACAGTTACACCATGGTCATTGAACCAGCTTTCGGTACCTTTGGCAGTGTGGGCAGGTGCTGAGTCCTGCTGGAAAATGAAATCAGCATCTCCTTAAAGCTTGTCAGCAGAAGGAAGCATGAAGTGCTCTAAAATTTCCTGGTAGATGGCTGCGTTGACTGTAAACTTCAGAAAACACAGTGGACCAACACCATCAGATGACATGGCAGCCCAAATCATCACTGACTGTGAAAACTTCACACTGGACTTCAAGCAACATGGATTCTGTGCCTCTCCAGACTCTGGGACCTTGATTTCCAAATTAAATGTGAAATTTACTTTCATCTGAAAAGAGGACTTTGGACCACTGAGCTCTCCCAAGTGTTTGAATCGGCTTTGCTTGACAGTATTCTCAAGCTCTCCCAAGTGTTTGAATCGGCTTTGCTTGACAGTTTTCTCAAGCTTGCGGTCATCCATGTTGCTTGTGCACATTTTCCTACCCAATTTCTTCCTTCCAGTCAAATTTGCATTTAATATGCTTTGATACAACACTCCTTGAACAGCCACCCCTTTCAGTAATTACCCTCTGTGACTTACCCTCTTTGTAGAGGGTGTCAATGATCATCTTCTGGACCATTGCCAAGTCAGCAGTATTCCCCATTATTGTGGTTTCAAAGAATAAGAGAATACCCAGAATTTATACTGTATGGATGGTCATTTATTGAAACTCAAATGTAAATATTCTAATATTTTGAGATACTGATTTTTGGCTTTCATTGGCTGTAAGCTCTAATCATCAAAATTAAAAACAAAAAAATATGTTAAAGTGTTTAACTTAACATGCAATGAATCTAAAATATATTAAAGTTTCACTTTTTGAATTAAGTTACAAGAAAAATTGCACTTTTTTACCATATTCAATTTTTTTTAGATGTACCTGTAGATCAGTGAACTCTGCTTTATGTAGTAATAGGAGAGTATCGGAATGTAGATAAAGTTTGTCCAAAAAATGGATTTTTGCAGACTGCACAAAAAAAAACATTAGCAAATATAGGGACTTACGTCACTGACTGGAACGGTCCACATGTATATTTGGGGCAGAGCGGATGAAGATTTACCGTCCTCACTCAAAGAGGAGTTAGAGAAACCCTGCAACACCACCTGTTCATGCATTAAGAAGGAGACCAAACGATGTCTACCCAACGAGACATCGTCCGATTTCTTTCAAGCAGCAATAACCGCGACGTAGACTCTCAGGATGGTAGCAGCCACTCCAGCTGAAAACTTATCTTGTAGGAACTCCAGCACTGAACCAACTGGGCAGCTGACTGGGTCCACAGCCAAGTCCATGAGCCAAGCACCAAAATAAAATAAAAAACTCAATTTGGACTATAGAGCATCCTAGTGGAAAGGGCCCTGGCACTATTAATGGTCTCATGGACTCCATCCGAGAGATCAAAGGCTATAGGAAACCCCTGATCGGCCATACCCACAACTTGCAGATCTCTGGACGTGGGTGCCAAATTCTGCCCTGGAGCTGACACAACAGGTCTTTCCTGATTGGAATCTCCCACGGATTGCCTTCCAGAAGGGAGACCAACTCCGAGAACCACGTCTGGGAAGGCCAGCACAGGGCTACTAAGAGAAGGCAGACTCTGCACATCTTCACCCTGCACAAGACTGCTGGGATGAGCTTGACCGGAGGGAAAGCGTATAGTTTCATGTCTGGCCAGGGGTGCGTTAACGCGTCTATACCCAGAGAGGTGGGGTGAGAAAGGGAGAACCAAAGGGGGCATTGGGTTGACTCCCTTGACGCAAAGAGATTCACCTCTGCCGTGCCAAACCATTCCCAAATCTGAGCCTCCATCCGACGGTTCAGCATCCATTCCCCTGATCTGAGTTACTGTCTCGACAGAAAGTCTGCCGCTATGTTCACGACCCCTGGGACATGGACCGGTCTCAGGGATGAAATTTTTTCCTGTGCCCAAAGGAGAAGTTGTTGCATATGCTTGTCCAGGGTGTGTGACCGGGAGCCTCTCTGGCAATCGATGTGTGACACAACCGCCATATTGTCCGTCCTGATGATGACATGAGAGTGTGCCAGGAACAGAAGAAAGTGAATGAGAGCCAGATTAACTGCTCTCATTTCCAGGCTGTTTATGTGCCAGACGAGGTACTTGCCTGTCCAGGCACCACAAACCGGCCTGCCCTTGAAGACCACACCCCATCCTGAGAGGGAAGCATCCGAAGAGTGTATCATAATCATCTGGTGACGGCAGACAACTCCCATTTTCACTCCTTTCTGGAGAAATTCGGGGTCCCGCCACACTGAGAGGGCACGAGATAGGCCCCTGACACTTTTAGTAGGCGGAGAGACATTCTACAGGGACGAATACCCAGGGACTTCATCCACCAGAAAAACGGTCTTATATGGAGAAGCCCCAAGGGAAGAACCAGGGAAGCCGCTGCCATGAGGCCTAGGAGCCTGCAACATAGGCCCACTGACACGTGATGACCTAGCCTGAAGCGGGCCGAACACGACTTGATGCTTTCAACCAGAGCAGGAGCCAGATGGGCCTGCATTGAGGTTGAGTCCAGACAGACCCCCAAAAATGTGAGTGATTCGGATTCGGTCCGGATACACACTTCAGTTTGGCCAAAACCCCCCTTGCTTTGACAGGGTTCACCTGACAGTAGTAAGCAGCGCCTCGAAGGCTTCTGTGCTACAGCAGGAACTTTCCTCCCTCCTACTAAAGGGAGCAATAGAGGGAGTACCTCAGTCTAACCTGAAACAAGTCTTTTTCAGCCGCTACATTCTTTTACCAAAGAAAGACGGAGGTCAACGGCCCATTCTGGACCTGCGTCATCTGAACCTCTCTTTTTACAAAGGAAGTTCAAGTTGATGTTGTTGAAGACTTATTTCCCAGATTCAAGTGGGAGACTGGTTTGTCACTGTTGACCTGAAGGATGCCTATTTTCACATTCAGGTCGTCCCGGCGGCACAGGAAGTTCCTTCGGTTTGCTTTTGGAGGAAAGGCTTACCACTACAAGGTTCTTCCCTTGGCCTGGCCTTGGCCCCGAGGACGTTCACAAAGTGCATGGATGCTGCTCTGGCCTCTTTGAGGCTCCAGGGCATTCGTGTACTCAACTACCTGGACGATTGGCTCAAACTGGCCCACTCCAGGGATTTAGTGAGTTATCACAGAGATATCGTCCTCCACCACATTCGTGCTCTTGGCCTCAGAACGAACACCAAAAAGAGTGTTCTCACCCCTTCTCGACAAACTGTGTTTTTGGGGGTTCATTTGTATTCTGTTCAAATGCAGGCCCGTCTGGCTCCTGCCCGGATCTCCATTTTCATTCGCATGTTTGGCCCGCTTCAAGCTAGGCTATCATGTCTCTGTGAGCCCTTGTCGCAGGCTCCTAGGCCTTATGGCCGCAGCCTCCCCTGTGCCACCTCTAGGATTGCTCCACATGAGGCCATTCCTTTTGTGGATGGGACTGTTGAGGATCAGCCCCACAGGACCAGCCACTCGCCTAATCCAGGTGTCGCACAGTTGCTTTCACACCCTCTTAACATGGCGAGACCCCACTTTTCTCCAGAGTGGAGTCAGAATAGGTGCGATTCACCATCGCCACATGGTTACGACAGACGCATCAATGACAGGCTGGAGCACGGTCTTCGAAGGCAGACCAGCGCATGGTGTTTCGACAGGAGAGTTCCTCTCTTGGCACATAAACTGCCTGGAGCTCAGAGCCGTCTTCCTGGCACTGATTCACTTTCTCCCCTTTCTCAGGAGGTATCATGTGATTGTCAGGATGGACAACACGGCGGTGGTATCCCACATAAATTGCCAAGTCGTCCCAATGCCTGCTATGGTTCTCCCTGAGTTCCCGGCACCTCTGGGCATAGACGCGTTCACCCATCCTTGGCCGACCATGAGACTGTACGCGTTTCCGCCAGTCAAGCTAATTCCGGCAGTCCTGTGCAGGGTGAAGGAGAGCGGTGCCCGTCTCCTACTCGTAGCCCCGTTCTGGCCATCCCAGACGTGGTTCTCAGAGCTGATTCCTCTTCTGTATCGGCCCCCTTGGGAGATTCCGATCAGGCAAGACCTGCTCTCTCAGCTTCAGGGCAAGATCTGGTATCCTCAGCCTGAGATCTGGAAGCTGTGGGTATGGCCCATCCAGGGTCACTAACCTTGATTTCTAGTCTTCCTGCCGAGGTTCAGGAGACTATCGCTAATGCCAGAGCCCCTGCTACTAGGAAGCTTTACTCTTCCAAATGGAGAGTCTTTGAGTCCTGCTGTTTGGCCCATGCAGTAGACCCAGTTAACTGCCCTGTTGGTCCAGTACTGGAGTTCTTGGAGGAGAAACTGGCGGCAGGGGCAGCCGCTACCACCTTAAGAGTTTACAACGCGGCCATTGCCGCTCAGAGAGAGCTGGATGAAATTCCCCTGGGGAGGCGTCGGATGGTCTCTGCGTTTATGCATGGTGTCCGATGGCTGAGACCAGTACGTCCTATTGGAGTTCCTTCCTGGGACTTATCAGTAGTTCTTGAGGGTCTAATGGCAGCCCCGTTTGAGCCCTTAGAGTCAGCTCCAGAGCGGATTCTGACTCTTAAGGTTATTCTTTTGTTGGCACTAATGTCATTAAAGAGAGTTGGGGATTTGCAGGCTCTCTGTCAGCGAGATGTGTATGGACTTCGCCCCGGGTCTGGTCAAGGTGACCCTGCGGCCTAGGCCTGGCTATGTCCCCAAGGTTTTATCTGCATCATTTCGCTCTCAAGTGGTCATGCTTCACTCCTTTCATCCTCCTCCATTTGCTTCAGGTGAGGATGAGAGGCTTCACATGCTCTGTCCTGTCCGAGCTTTGAAGATATATGTGGACCACTCCAAAATTTGGAGAAAGTCTCCCCAGTTGCTGGTGTGCTTTGGGGCTGGCCGCCGTGGACTTGCCACATCGAAACACAGAATGCTATTTCTATGGCTTGTGAGGTGCGTGGCCTTCCTTCACCTCTCAACGTTCGGGCACACTCTACTAGGAGCGTGGCCTCCTCTCAAGCTCTTTTCAGAGGAGTCCTCCTAGAGGATATTTGTGTAGCGGCAGGATGGTTCTCTCCGCACACTTTTATCAGGTTCTATAACTTAGATCTTAACACAGCTCCAGGTTCTCAGGTTCTGTCTGTTTGAACCGGCCTTGTATGCTGTCTGGTTCGTAATCGGGCCAGGTAGGGCAGCGTTCTTAGCTTGGTGTGTTTGGTATATCGTTTCCAAAGCGTGTAAGCTTTATGCAGCGTTGAGTGAACCTATGAAAGAGAACGTCTCAGGTTGCTCGCGTAACCCTTGTTCTCTAAATAGGGAACGAGACGCTGTGTTTGCTGCCACGCTCCTCACGCTGCCGACCGGGACCTTTTCGGCAGAGAAATCTGAGGAGCAGATGGCGCGTTCGCCAGTATATATCACAAAATAATTTGAAAGACTGGTTTTGGCTTATCTGAAGGACATCACTGGACCCTTACTGGACCCCCTGCAGTTTTCCTACAGAGCAAACAGGTCTGTGGATGATGCAGTCAACATGAGACAACACTTCATCCTGCAGCATCTGGACAGACCAGGGACTTATGTGAGGGATCCTGTTTGTAGACTTCAGCTCCGCTTTTAACACCATCATCCCGGACACCCTTCAGAATAAACTGACACAGCTCTCCGTCCCCACCTCCATCTGTCAGTGGATCACCAGCTTCCTGACAGACAGACAGACAGCAGCTAGTGAGGCTGGGAAAATTCTCATCAAGCACTCGTACGATCAGCACTGGAGCTCTTCAGGGTTGTGTTCCCTCCCCACTGCTCTTCTCCCTGTACACCAATAAGTGCACTTCTAGAGACCCCTCTGTCAAGCTCCTGAAGTTTGCAGACAACACCACACTGATCGGCCTCATCCAGGACGGTGATGAGTCTGCTTACAGACAGGAGGTTAAGGAGCTTCCTGTCTGGTGCAGTCTTAACAACCTGGAGTTGAACACGCTCAAAACAGTGGAGATTATCGTGGACTTCAGGAGAAACTGCTCTCCCACTCACCATCATAAACAGCTCTGTGACTGCAGTGGAGCCATTCAGATTCCTGGGCACTACAATTTCTCAGGACCTGAAGTGGGACAATCACATTGAGTCCATTGTGAAAAAGGCCCAGCAGAGGTTGTACTTCCTTCGCCAGCTGAGGAAGTTCAACCTGCCCACAGGAGTTGCTGAAACAGTTCTACTCTGCCATCATTGAATTCCTCCTCTGCACTTCAATACCTGTCCGGTTCAGCTCAGCTACCATATCTGACCTCAAAAGACTACGGAGGGTAGTCCGGACTGCTGAGCAAATAATTGGTACAACCCTCCCTACTCTCCAAGAACTGTATTTATCCAGAGTGAGAAAAAGGGCTGGAAATATCACAATGGACCCCTCACACACTCCCTCCTTGAACTGTTACCATCTGGTTGACGCTACAGATGCACCAGAAAGACCAGACACAGAAACAGTTTCTTCCCTCAAGCAATCCATCTTACGAACACTTGACATTAAACGTGGAACACACAACACTATTATACATTATTTATTCATCTCGCATGCTTTATGCTTTATTATTATTTTTTCATCTCGCACCACTTTATGCTCGCATGCCTTACATTTCACTACCGATTATATCCTGTATAATTGCGTATGTGACGAATAAAAAAAAAACCTTGAACCTTGCTTATTTTTCATTTCAAATTTGCACATAGCAGACCTGTACACACACACAATTGTATATATTATATATTGTGTTTTTGCTCTTTTGAACATTGCCTATTTTTATATTATTCTTTTATCATCTGTGTCCTGTCATGTTGCTGTCATTCTGTTGCACTGTGGAACTTTAACAAAATCCTTGTATGTGTAAACATACCTGGCCAATAAAGCTCATTCTCATTCTCTCATTTTTTCATGCAACTGATATTTTAACTCTTGATACTGATTGTCAGAAAAAATATTGATCAATTGTAATTCCCTATTTTTAATTACATTTTCCAACTCTTTAATCCTATTTAAGTTTTTTCCTTTCTTTTTTGCAGCCTGAGCTATGAGTTTTCTTCTTATATACGCCTCAGAGGTCTCCCAGACTGTTGAAATGTCTTCTCTCTACTCCCTGAATTTATTTAAAAAAAATTTTTAAATCTTCTTCTAAAGCATTCCGGAAGAGAGGATCTAACAATAGTGCAGTATTCATTCTCCATCTTCCTAGTTTCTCTGTATCACTGGTTATCTTTAGAAGTAATTCTACTGGTGCGTGATCAGTTATATATATCATCTTTATGACACAATTAGCTACCTGAGGAGTCAAAAGGGTTGATTAAAAAAAACTATCCTTGAATACATTTTATGACTGGGGGAGAAAAAGTTTTAATCTCTATTCCTTGGATTGGATTGCCTCCATATATCTGTAAGGCCCAAATCACAACTCAGCATATGTATTGCTTCTCTTCCCTTTGTCAGTCTGACGTGAACTTTTATCAAGGAATGAATCCATTACTTCATTGAAATCTCCTGCTAGAATTATTTGACCACAGAGTTTCCCAACATGTTATTTAGCTCATGAAAGAAAGATGGGTCACTCTTGTTGCGTACACATATATTGCACAGCACCATTCATTTACCCCTGGTCTCAAGACACAAAATCCTGCCCTCTGAATCTTTAATTTGTTTTAACAGAACTAAACTTATAATCTTATGGATAAGAATTATCACTCCATTACGTTTACTGGAGTATGAACTATGAAAAACGGGACCTATCCACCCCACTTTAAATGTTTCTGCCTCTTTGCCCTTCAAATGAGTTTCCTGAATAATACTTTACTTTACTTTTAGTCATTTAGCAGACGCTTTTATCCAAAGCAACTTACAAATAAGAAAAAGTAACTAAAACTTAAGTTCAAAGTCTATAAATACTATGTATTTACACATTTAAGAATAAAGAAATTAAATAAAAATGACAAATACATACATTTCAAAACGCAACATTTAAATGAAAACAAAAAATAAAGCTAAAAACAATTCAAAATATTAAAACAACAAAAGGTATGAGTATAAAAATGATTCTAACATGACACGAAGCCAAACACCCATATATATATATATATATGTTTGGCTTCGTGTCATATACCATATATATAGTTATTTCATTTCCATGTAGTATGTTGAAGTAACGTTACTAAAATAACTCAAATTTATTAAAACTAAAGAAAATACCTATAAAGACATAATAAATTCACACAATTTATCTAAAATTCAAATAGATAACAAATCAAACGGCAGTAGTTTATCAGTAATCCTAAAAAAAGAACAGTCAAAAACACATGCTAACAAACAACAACTTACTTACACATAGTAAGAATTAGTTATAAAAACTAAAACAGAAGGGAAACAAGCAGTAAGAAATAGATAAATAAAAAGCAATACTTATATCCTTTGCCAGTGTCCCTTCCCGGTGAAGTCGCACGGTAGAGTCTATGGTCTTTACACTCTTCGGTCTTCTCACGAGGAGGGCTTTACGCGAAGGCTGCCGCGGTAAACTACGCTTTTTATACCCATCCACTTCAGCTGATCACACTTTTCTGTTAATCACAATAAATGGCCACGCAAGCGCCCGACACTGACAAGGGACGCGATACAGTACGAGACCAATACAATATCTGCTTGATTGTTTTTCAATTGTCAACACTTTTTTTTCTTTTCGCTGGATTTCCACACCCATAAATGTTCCATGAGATAAATTTAACTAGTCTCCCAGACATTGCTAACTTATTCTCTGTTCTCTTAAATCTGTGCCCACCATTAACAGGTTTTCGTGTATTAATAACTTCATACACTTGAATGCCTGCATATGAAAACTTGCCATTACCCAAAACCTTCCTGATTTTAATCTTTGAAAACTTAATATTTCAATCACTCTGAACTTTTAAACAATTAAACCAGAACAATTGCTAAAAATATAAAGTAAAATAATAAATAAAATAAGTCAGACTCTTCCCCATACCTCTTTTCCAGGCATCCAAATTTTCTCACCATGAAGGAAGGAAAAGAGGGGAAAAAAGAAACAAAAAATAAAACACTATTTCTACATACCTACAACTGAATATAAATGTTTACAATAACGGACCCACCTTAATTTATTACACGTGCTCCTAAGTGACAATGTTCATTTGATAAATATTTCAGCTGCCTCCACATTTGTGAAGCTCTCGTTCTTCCCGTTCCACTTGAAATGCAGTGTTACTAAAAAGGTGAGTGAATATCTTAAGCAGAGCTCCCATAGTCTCCGTTTCTCTGGGGTGAAAGTCTCACTCAGAACAAAGAGTTTTTTATATCTGGAAACAAGGAGAGGTGACAATCCTCCCAGATAATTTGAGATGGTCCTCACTGCAGAAACCAAGATCCAGGGGGCGTGGTTGGATGCAGATCCAACACCTGGACATATCCCTAAACCCACCCATCTCCACCCTCTGGATGTGGATCCAGCCTTGCCCCCTGGATCGTGTGTTCTATAGTGAGGGGCTGCTGAACAATTCCCTGCTTCCATTTCACCACGTTAATCACCATCTCTCTCGCGGACTGTCTTAAGAAGCGGATCAAAATCGGTCTCAGGGACTTTTCAGGATTTGGCATGGGTATCAATTGCCAATGCACTCTCTCAATCTCGAACTCTCCGCCTGTGTCTATATCGAGGCTCTCATTCAGGATTTTCTGAACGCAACTTAACAGAGTCCCATTAGTACCACCAGCCTCACGTTATTTCGTCCGCTCTGGTTTTCGAAAGTTTGTATTCGGTTCCACAGAGCATCCACTTGTTTATTTCTGGCACTACTTCGGGCACACTGATGCTTTCAATTATGCTATGGTTTGTTTAATAGTTGAAACATCTGTCGCAACGTTCGATAGTGTAGAGTTAATTTTAGAAATATCCACAAACAGTTTCTCAAGACTTTCATTCGAATGTTTAGGGCTGCGGGGCATATCTGAGGTATCGTCCTCAGTTTCGTGTGCTGGAGCTTTCCGTGTGGACGGGAGCTTTAAAAGATTTTGATGTAGCCATATCTTTCTGTGTGCTTTCTCGAATCCCTCTCACCAGATCCATCTGCACAGTCCCTCTCACCATCACACCTCCACCACTTAGGCACACACTTCACGACTTCACATTGGAAGTGACTGTCTCTGCAGGACTTTACTGAAAACATGCAGAGAATCACAGCGCATGTCGGATGTGATGTTTCACAGACTCTATGTCTCTTAAAGTCTCTGTGGTGAAAATGTTGTGTCATATCTATCTGGTGTTTTAAATGTGCTTAAAGACATGTAATGTCCAAACCTCCCAGTCAACACTATTGCAGAGCATTTTACCCTTAAAACTGCAGTGCACGTTTCCTACCGTCGCAAACATGCAACCAATCCGGTCAACTTGCGGGGTGGAGATTTTCACATCATTAATAAAAGATGTTGATTTTTAGAATGAATCTGTCCGAAGTGGTGAACAGGAACATGATTTGTGTAACATTAGCAACACATTATTAGCTGTTTGATAAATAGTCAAGCCAAAAACTAATGATATATCAATTACTGTTATGTGTCAAACGTTGTAGAGTGCGATACCCCTGCAAATTTTCATATCATGTACATGTTTATTCAAAATTATTAAAAGTGGATGCTATTTCATCAATATTCGTTTGTACACAAAAATATATTCTGCTGTTTTGTTAAATACAAAATTTTGAATTAAATAAAATGTAACCTATATAGATAAATAAAGGTACATTTATAAATAAATGAGTGAAAAGTGTACAGTTCATTGTCCAGGTATGTGCATCTGCATTTGCGTATTTATCTGTGGCGAAAGAAAAGAGAAGAAATGTCACTCACCACAGCCTTCCTCATCCGCACCGTTATGACAGTCCTTGACACCATCACATTTCCACTTCCTAGACACACATTTCGTGTCACCACAGCTGAACTGATCGGGTCTGCAGGTTTTGACAGCTGATCAAAGCAAAAATAAAACAAAACAACAAGAACCACAAGATCTGTTGGCAGATGTTATACTTTGGATACATCATGACTCATGAAATTCAATTAAAGAGCGGCTCACTGACTGTTTCTGTTCTGCTAAAATGGCCCAGCAAGTAAACATGAAATTATTTACACTGGGTCCATGTACCTTAGCATAATTTGAACAAAGAAACGGATAAAGGATAATTCTGCACTGACATGTCAATCCAACACATTCTCACTCCCAACTCGTCACATATTGACGCTTGGTCAGGACCCCTCTGGCGTCGCATTTTTCGCCTCCATTGCTTTAAATAAGAAACCCTTGTTTCAATATGCCGACGTGAAAGGTACTGGGAATTTTATCGTCGTGATTAAATTATATACTGGGTAATAATATTGCCATTATTGCATATATGTTGGGGTGTGATTTTTCAATGTAAACAGTCACAACAGTTTTATTTATATTACATTAATTACACATTTATGAGCAGGTAACCCAACCCCTGCCCATAAACCTGCCATTTGTCAATAAAACACAAGATATAACAGGCAGATACAACTACCGTCATAATTTATTCAAAAAGTCTTCTGAGGCAAAACGATTGATTTGTGAGAGGAGTAGACGTGATCGCCGTCTCCGTCCGCTCTAAAGCTCATCCTGTGTGCTGCAGTCTGTGCCGCCAGAAGAAGCCTTACATCAGCCTTGGTTGTGAAATGCTATTGGCTCTTCTAGGTCTCGTGACCGATTGCTTCATGCTACGGGAATATCTTTTTGAATGAGATGTGAGCGTTAACAGAGTGGGATCATTTTCAGTGATTAAAACCTTATGTTTACTCTCTTCTTCGCATAAAGACTTTGCATGGCTTCAGAAGACTTGGAATGCAGCACGACTTGTTTGTAATGCTTTTATGCTGCTTGTTTATGGTCAGTTTTTGCAATAAATACCGGTGACTGTACTTATATTTGCCTGTTACGTGTTTTATATTGTTCAGAAGTGGGTAGGTTTAGGGTAGGGGTGGGGTCAGGTGCTCCAATGAAAGTATAAATTTAAAATAACTAAAAATATTAAATATTTTTACAAGTGCATGCAAACCATTAAATTAAGAAAAAAAACAACAATGGAGGACCCTGCACATCGAAAAGTGAAGCTGAAGGGGTACCTTGAGCGTCAAAAAACGATGCCAAAGGGGTCCTGACCACGCGTCAATATGTGTCGAGTTGGGAGTGAGAACGTGTTGAAATGTGAGTTTATATATCAAGATTTCATGCCAAAACTTTAGACTATAAATTTAGAATATGCTACGATTTAACAATTTTTTGGATTTCTATCCAGATTTGTGTGTGTGTATCTAGCTCAGTCATGAAACTCTGTGTGGCATAGGCTGATGTAATCTGCTAGGGATCACATCATTCAGGTTGTCCTCTGCTGATTCTACAGCCAATGAGATTGCTTGCTCAACAGTTAAATAGTCTGAATCAGTGCTTGCTGTAAGCTGGGGGATGTTTCATAAGTTTAACAAACAAGCCAGGCTTATTTCAGTTAGTCTGATTTATTTTGAACCAAATCAATGGACAATAAGTCAGACTAACAGGAAAAAAAACTTATCTGAAAAAAAAACCTATCTTAATCTTATCTGGCTTAAATGTAAGACTTTTTTAGACCAAGTAACAAAATTATAATGAATAAATAGAAACACAATATGTGAATATGGTTTCTAAATGTAAATGTCTTATATTAGCAACACTTTAAAGCTTGAAAATAAAATGGAAAATTGTGACCCTGGACCACAAAAACCATTAGGATATTAAGTAAAGATCATGTTCCATGAAGATATTTTGTAAATTTCCTACCATAAATATATAAAAACGTAATTTTTGCTTAGTAATATGCATTAAGAACTTAATTTGCACAACTTTAAAGGCGATTATCTCAATATTTCGTTTTTTTTTTGCAACCTCAGATTCCAGATTTTCAAATAGTTGCATCTCAGCCAAATATTGTCCTAACCTAACAAACCATACATCAATGGAAAGCTTATTTATTCAGCTTTTATGTGATGTCTAAACCCTTATGACTGGTATTGTGGTCCAGGGTCACAATTGAGAATTAGATCATTTATGAGATTATAACAAGAGCAAATATCTGCCAATAAACGTTTTCTTCAGAAAAGAAACAGCATAAACTCAATGTTTCAGAAAACAAATGATGTCTTCTGCATAAACTCAATGTTTCAGAAAATGTACTTTGAAGGTCATTTAGATATTTGTATTGGAAAACAAAACTTCAAAAAAAGAAATTCTTTGATTGAGGTCATTTAGTTTTTTGATATTTGTATTGGATGCCAACAAAAAAAGAATATCCTCAGTATTTTATTAGTTTTTTCAATTGCAACATGTCCCATGACTTTGACGATAAAAAAAATGACTTAATTTGTGAAAGTTGCATACGACCCCCCAGAAACCTGATTTTGCATAACTTTAAGAGAATGGACTGTAGAGAGTGCATTGCCAGATTTTGCATCCAGCCCAAATCTGTGGCCAGTGTTGCCTCAAAACCCGCCCACTTCCAGCCCAAAAGCCCAAAATTTCACCAAAACCCGCCCACTTCAACAAAAACCAATAGATAGATTTTATTAATTTTAATCAAAATAATGTGAATGATTTTATTACCATGACAAAAAAAGGTCAATCAATGATAAATAAATTTCACAGGACCACTTTTATCTCCTCAAAATAAAATTCAAAACAAAAAAAGGTAATAAAGATAAATAAATTTCACAGAACATCAGAAAATATGCTTAAAATGACCAGTCAGAAAAATGCTTAAAATTGACCAGGAACTGATGGCAATGCATCATTTTCAATTCCACAGAGAACACATGCATCATTTTCATTCCACAGTGCAAAAAAAAGAAAAATATTTTTTCAGAAAGCAATGTTAATTCAAAATGATCAGAAAGTTATTCATTGACCCACAACAATCTGATGTGTTATTCAAAAATAAAATAATGATAACATAATGAAAAAGCAAAAATAATTAATAATAACCTTTCTCTTGTGCTTTATCTTCAGACAGCACGTATTTCATGAAGTAAACATTTTAGAACATAATGCAGAACTTAGCACAGTCAAAACTGTTCAAGTCCAGCAGCTGTCAATGCCAAGTATACAAGAGTTTGGACGGTTTAAAAGATGTTCTGATGCAGGACAGCATTGTATAGTCCCATTTCAGTTTTGATTTTTATTAAATCATTCTCTGTTCTCTTATTTCAGTTACAATTACATTTAAGAAGTCTTCTATTCAATTAATCCACGTTGTGAGATTTGAGTTACTCTTAGACTCTTTATCATGTAACTTATATTTAAGCCACTTTGCCATGACAATCACTTAACTTGTTGAAGTCTATAAAATAAAATGAATGAGTAAATATATAGCTGCACATTTAAATTTTGCCCTGTACAGCGCCAAAACCCAATCACTCACGAGTCATCACGTCTCACCAACATAAAAGATGGTACATTTGATTGTCAAGTCTCTGTTAAAATGAACCAAAGGGGTTGCGTTAAGGAAAAATGAAATTAGTTGATGCCTGCACTACACATTATTTTACTGTGATACTTTGAGCTCGAACATATTAAGATAACATGACTAAAGATAAAAGCGAAGAAAAAAGCAGCTGATTGGGCGGCTTTTAGTTTTTTAAAAGCAGCCCAAATTTGGTCTACCCGCCCAATGCGTTATTCTCCGGTCCAAGACGATCAAAAGAAGCCCAATTGGGCGGCAACCTGCCCAATCTGGCAACACTGTCTGTGGCAAAAGATAAAAAGGGAAAAGATGAGATTTCAAGAATTGTCACTCACTACAGCCTTCCTCATCCGCACCATTCGGACAGTCAGTATCACCATCACACCTCCATATCATAGGCACACATGATTGGCGTTTGTCTCCACAGCTGAACTCTTTGTTGGGTTGGCAGGTCTTGTCTGAAATTAAGGAAAAACAAAAAAGAAAAAAAAACCTGAGACCCTGAGTGTCTGTCTGTCTATATTTTAATAAGTATTTATGTGTATTTAATAAGTATTTATATACACACACACACACACACACACACACACACAACACACACACACACACACACACACACACACACACACACACACACACACACACACACACACACACACACACACACACACACACACACACACACCACACACACACACACACACACACACACACACACACACACACACACACACACACACACACACACACACACACACACACACATATATATACACTCACTGACCACTTTATTAGGTATGCCTTGCTAGTACCGGGTTGAACCCCCGTTTACCTTCAGAACTGCCTTAATTATTTGTGGCATAGATTCAACAACACTCAAAAAAATTATTAATTGGAACTCAATTTAATTGAGGGCAGGATTTCCATCCAATTAATATGTATAGCCCTAACTCATAAAAAAACAAATACTTGCTGTGAAATGTAATTAAGTTGGGCCAACTCAATTTGATCAAATATAGTTTCATTTAAATTGATACATTGATGAAGTGTTTTTTTATGCTTGTTGAACTCACACTAAAACATTTAACAGGAAAATAAATTATCAGGCAGACATCATTCTTCTCTAAAAATAAATTACTCGTTGGATTTTCTTAATTTTAGACATTAGCCAACTTCATATGTCCATAGCATAAGATGGTATTATTACATTCATGACATGCCCATAGCTGTTGTTTTATTATTAAAATAAGTTTGCTTCATGTTAACAGGTCTTCAACAACCCAAGCACATGCTCTACACTTTACCACAACGGTAACCCCCCGAAACACTAACATACCAGCATCTCTTTTAAATACAAACATAAAAGAGCATTAAACATTAACAAGTCTCCACATTTTATCATCTAAATAAAAACTGCCTAAATTAACTTTTTGTTTCAAGATTTACAGCCCTGTGTAAAGCATGATGGGAAGGGGAAATCCACTTCCTAGTTACACAAGTAAAATAATTTATCTTCTTTCAAAATGAAAATATTGAGTTGAGCCAAAACGCAACTGTTTCAAGTCAGTTTAACAAAATGCAATTGTATAAGTGGGAAACCTAACGAAATCTTGTTTAAATAAGTGTTGGAGAATAATTTTTTTGAGGGAAGGTGTTGGAAACATTCCTCAGAGATTTTGGTCCATATTGACATGATAGCATCACGCAGTTGCTGCAGATTTGTCGGCTGCACATCCATGATGTGAATCTCCCGTTCCACCACATCCCAAAGGTGCTCTATTGGATTGAGATCTGGTGACTGTGGAGGCCATTTGAGTAAAGTGAACTCATTGTCATGTTCAAGAAACCAGTCTGAGATGATTTGAGCTTTGTGACATGGTGCATTATCCTGCTGGAAATAGCATCAGAAGATGAGTAAAGGGATGGACATGGTCAGCAACAATACTCAGGTGTTGTGCGTTCAGAGATGGTATTCTGCATACCTTGGTTGTAGGTTATTTGAGTTATTGTTGTCTTTCTATCATCTCTAACCAGTCTGCCCATTCTCCTCAGACCGCTGACATAAACAAGCATTTTCCACACATCTGCTGCTCACTGGATATTTTCTCTTTTTCGGACCATTCTCTGTAAACCCTAGAGATGGTTGTGTGTGAAAATCCCAGTAGATCAGCAGTTTTTGAAATACTCAGACCAGCCCGTCTGGCACCAACAACCAATTCCGTTCAAAGTCACTTAAATCCCCTTTCTTCCCCATTTTGATGCTCGGTTTGAACTTCAGCAAGTCGTCTTCACCACATCTAGATGCCTAAATGCTGCCATGTGATTGGCTGATTAGCAATTTTGTTACCAAGCAATTTAACAGGTGTACCTAATAAATTGGCCAGTGAGTGTATATTCATATATATATATTATATATATATATATATATATATATTAGGGGTGTCAACATTAACACATGCGATTAATCTAAACATTTTAACATGTAAAAGAAATGTATGCAAATTAATCACATTACAAGGTTTGACCCAAACTTCTTGCCGTCATCGCAGCGTGGAAGGTTATCTGTCATGTGTGATGAGGGTACAGCGAACCAGTGTTGCCAGGGTCGGCACAACAAGCGGGCTATTTTGAAAATAAAGTCGCGGAAACATTACAGAGCCGTGGGATGCGTTTTTTTGGGCTACTTTTATAATGTACCACGGCCGCCCAAAGTATATATAGACAAAAAAAGTCAAATTCTTCTTTATAATGCATTTTGTCATAATACATGCTAGAAAATGTTTTGTTGTATTTATTTATAAATACTTTTGATAATAGTTGGGTAAATGTATACTGGGATTGAAGCAATGTGGCTTGGTAAACATTTTATTGTCAGTAAAAAGACTGACAATGGCTGAATAAAAACAAAATAATAATTATAAAAGAATAATAAGGTGTCTTATAACTCATACCTGAATGTTCCTTAAACTAGTTTCTCATGCATTTCTTTATTTCAACATATTTACTAGTAAATCCTTTATCAATGATTGTGATCTCATGATTGATAACGTGGTATTTTCGTTTAACTGATTGACATCTACTCATATAGTACATATACATATGCACACATACACTCACTGGCCACTTTATTAGGTACACCTGTTCAATTGCTTAGTAACAAATTACTAATCAGCCAATCACATGCAGCATTTAGGCATCTAGATGTGGTGAAGACGACTTGCTGAAGTTCAAACCGAGCATCAGAATGGGGAAGAAAGGGGATTTAAGTGACTTTGAAAGTGGAATGGTTGTTGGTGCCAGACGGGCTGGTCTGAGTATTTCAAAAACTGCTGATCTACTGGGATTTTCATGCACAACCATCTCTAGAGTTTACAGAGAATGGTCCAAAAAGAGAAAATATCCAGTGAGCGGCAGTTGTGTGGACGAACATGCCTTGTTGATGTCAGAGGTCAGAGGAGAATGGCAGACTGGTTAGAGATGATAGAAAGGCAACAGTAACTCAAATAACCACTCGTTACAACCAAGCTATGCAGAATACCATCTCTGAACGCACAACACGTCGAACCCTGAAGCAGATGGGCTACAGCAGCAGAAGACCACACCGGGTGCCGCTCCTGTCAGCTAAGAACAGGAAACGAGGCTACAATTCACACAGACTCACCAAAATTGGACAATAGAAGATTGTAAAAACGTTGCCTGGTTGATGAGTCTGATTTCTGCTGCAACATTCAGATGGTAGGGTCAGAATTGGCGTAAAGAACATGAAAGCATGGATCCATCCTGCCTTGTCTCAACGGTTCAGGCTGGTGGTGGTGTAATGGTGTGGGGGATATTTTCTTGGCACACTTTGGGCCTTAGTACCAATTGAGCATCGTTTAAATGCCACAGCCTACCTGAGTATTGTTGCTGACCATGTCCATCCCTTTATGATTACAGTGTACCCATCTTCTGAATTACTTCCAGCAGGAAGTAATGCCATGTCACAAAGCTCAAATAATCTCAGACTGGTTTCTTGAACATGACAATGAGTTCACTTTACTCAAATGGCCTCCACAGTCACCAGATCTCAATCCAATAGAGCACCTTTGGGATGTGGTGGAACGGGAGATTCACATCATGGATGTGCAGCCGACAAATCTGCAGCAACTGCGTTATACTATCAGGTCAATATGGACCAAAATCTCTGAGGAATGTTTCCAACACCTTGTTGAATCAATGCCACGAAGAATTAAGGCAGTTCTGAAGGCAAAAGGGGGTCCAACCCGGTACTAGCAAGGTGTACCTAATAAAGTGGCCAGTGAGTGTATACATATACAGTATACTGTAGATAAATAAAGGTAGAGCACATTCATAAATAAATTAATGAATGGGCGTGTCAGAAGAATACAGCACTGTCCAGCATCTGTGTTAGCGATATTTACGTGGCGACAGAAAAGATGAGATTTAAAGAAATGTCACTCACCACAGCCTTCCTCATCTGCACCGTTCAGACAGTCCTTGACACCATCACATTTCCACTTCCTAGACACACACTTCGTGTCACCACAGCTGAACTGATCGGGTCTGCAGGTTTTGACAGCTGATCAAAGCAAAAATAAGACAAAACACTTCGGATATCATGCCTCGAAAACATCAATTTAAAGAGCGGCTCACTGCAACTGTTCTGCTAAAATGGCCCAGCAACTAAACAGCCGTTTTCATAGGGGCGGACTTACCCATTAGGCAAATGTAGGCGACTGCCTTGGGCCCCCAAAAGCCAAGGGCCCCCTAAAATGATTTTCATATACGAGATGCGCATTAAGCGCGGACACGCGAACGGAGGCTGTTTACGTGTTTATTACTACGACAAGCCGTCTGCGTGTCCGAGTTGAACGTGCTTCTTGTGTATCCTGCTTGTAGCCAAATTAATATATTATGCATCTGTAGCTGATTGCCGCGCGAGGTCTCTCTTTCCCAGTGCGCGCGCACACACTCTCTCTCTCTCTCTCTCTCTCTCTGCATCTTGCTCTGTTCAGTGAGCGGCTGAAAGGAGCTGCGCTTTCAGATAAAACACGGATATGTTGCTTCTCTAATTTTACATGCAAGTATAGCCGATATCACTGCATATTCTATTGTCTTTATCTTATGTGTAGCCTATTTGATTTTATCAGGCGACGGCTCGGTTATATATCAGGATTTTTGTGCAGATTAAATAACATATTTGAAGGGAGAGCAGGTTATGTAGTCTTAATGGGTTGCGTTTCAGTCACTATTTCATATTCATCCCGTTGTGTGACAACAGAAACAGAAAAATATACTAATGAAAACAGTTTTATTGAGAATTTAGCTGCATCAAAATACAGTATGTGGGCACAGAGAGACAAACAAATGTAAAAATAATATAACACATGTACATTTTGCATGTTCAGAAGAAGTGAGCTGCCCTTTGTGAAAATGTAAACAGGTTTGTGTAAGTAAATTGCTCAGTGCAAAGAAAGAGAAATAATAGAAACCTGTTTTTTCTTCATGTGTCTAATAGACCTGAACAAGTTCTTTGAAAAACATATATGACTTATATATGACTTATGAAATATGTCTACTCTTCGTGCTCTGTTAACTATGGTTTCACTAATAATAATAATATTGCATAAAGCATCCATATTTGTCCATGCCCATGTTGATTAGATTATTCAAAACTTGAAAAGTATTAATTTAAGGCACATTTAGAACAGATACAGTTACATTTTAAATGTGCGATTAAGTTATGATTATTCGCGAGTTAACTCATGACAATCATGCGATTAATATTTTAATCGATTGACAGCCCTAAGTTAAAATGACTAAAATTCAATGTAGGCTTATGCTGGTAACTCATCAGTGGACTTTCCTCGTCAATGTAGGCTATATTTTTTCACACTTTTCTCATTCTCACTAATTCAAGGTTTTATAAGAATGAACCTCTGAAGGGAACCAAGTGTCTTCAGAAAAGTTTCGATGGCATTTTCATTTCACCTGATAAAGTATAATTTATGAGCTGAGCGCTGCTTTGTTTACAGCCGTTAAGCGGGGGAACCTCTATATTTCTGACATTCCAAAAGCACCCCCTACTGGCAGAGAATGAATGTGCATTTTCAATAATCCAGTCTGCAGTTTTTATTCAGACCCATGCTAAAATCCACCCAATAAACCCATTTTAAATAATATAATAATTTATACTTCTGACTCATCCCTTTTCTTTAAAAATCGTTAAAAGGTTCAGTTGTGAGGTTTATAATTTATTTAGTTTTTGTTAAAACTTGTATCTCAACGGTTAATCAATTGCTATTTTGTGGTCTACAATATGAAAGAATAAATGTGTCTGCAAAATGAATTAATGTAAATGAAAGAATCCCATTATAACATGTACATGACAAATGTAGAAACATTGGACACAACTATGGGGCACCATTGTGCAGCAGCATCACAACAAAAAGGAACTTCAAGGTTGATTTAGGTCAATTTGTGAAAATGTATAGGGCCCCATTCCTATATTTGCCTGGAAAATACAAAGAAACGGAAGAACGATAATTCCTAAACATCAGTCAATAAATCTGAAAAAACTAAGGGAATTTCTATTGACGCAATTATTTTTTATTCTTCATCTCAATTGTCACATTCGGTCACATAGCTTAATCTGACAAAAACTTTTTTTCTTGCTTTTCTAGTCAAATATTGTGCTGTTTTTTCATAGAATTGTGTTTATATCTCAAAGAAAAGGTTCTAATTGCAAGATTGAGAGTAAAAAAGCATTCTGATATAAGTCGCAATGTTTTATTCGACCATGTGTTTCATCCACACATGCAAATCAATAGCCAGAATGCCCACCAGACCAGATAGCAAACTAGCATTTACAATAACAGATGATCATTAAAAACGGTTGTTTACTCACATGTTTGAACAGGACATAATAAAGTAACTGCCAGTAAGAACATAGATGAGATCTCCATATCTGTTAAAACAGGTTGACTTCAACTCACTGCTGGTAAATATGTATAATTTGTCTGGTCTAGGCTCCACTCGCCCGCCCACCTAAAAAAAATCCACAGGCAGTCTGCAATATTCTGCATCATTTTGTGACCTTGAAGCTAGTTATAAACAGCAGATTCTTTTTTTCACTTGTTTCACATGTTTAGCACAATGCACGTATGAGGATTTTACAATATTAAATATATTTTGTTGGGAACTGAGGTCAACATTTCCTCTAATTTAGGCAATATTACAGTCTATTAGTCTCTACACAAAAAAATAAAAGCCACTTTCAAATCAAATAAACTTATGAATTCCTAGACTTGTAAAGTTAGGACATTTTAGTATATTTACAAACTTTTGTTGGTTCATTGAACCAACAATTCAGTGTTTGCTTTTCTGGATGCACTACGATCCTTTGCGAGTAAGTGAACAACAAACAGAGCAATTCCTCACTGAGACGTCAAAAAAAAAAGCTGTTGTGGTCAAAGTCTGAGACCACACTGAAAATCTGGAATTCACATCTACACCCACAACATGCTGCAAAGTCCTGAACCAACACGAATCACATATAAAACAAATTGTGCAAAGGCCTAAAGGAATAGCTTACCCCAAAATGAAATTGTCATCCAATAATTTGTTTCTTTTTTACTTCCATTACAGCAAAAAGCTGCATGTTTGGTAAGAAACAAATCCATCAAGATGTTAAACCAATCGCTTCTTACCAAAATACCAGTCCATAATATCGCTTTTTCCAGGGAAAAAGTAATCTTGTTTGAATGAGGAGATAAATATGCAGATCGGGCACTGTTTACAAGTAAATAGAGTCCAAAACAGCTCTAAACAAATATGTGAGTGCAGTCATTGACCTTTTTATAAGTATGTACTACCAGAACGATACTCTCTCATGAAATTGGTCTCAAATCATTAATGCATATTCTTTATTAGACACCTAAATGGATCAGTATTTTATCATGAGCGTTATTAATCTCTACTCAAACAGAAGTTTCAACTTGTGTGCATAAATAAATAAATATCTGAAGCAGTGCATTTCTGAGATGCCTTTATTGTGCATTTTGGAAATCCAGTGACACTGACACAGTACAGAATCCTACACCCTATTCTCCCCCATTTCTCCTGACAGGAAGTCTATAAGGAGGAAGTACCTTAATCCCCTTTGCCATCTTAATTTGAACAGAGATCAAGAGAAAAACGGAAAGAGAAATAACTGGCTGCGTTTTCTACAAACAACATGCATTCTGGGGTATGGGGCAAAGGGGTGACGTTCGCACGGCTAAAAACAATAAGAGGACATTGAAGCATGATCCGCTCTTACTGGTCCACTGTGAGTCAGTCTGTCAGATATCTGTTCATCTTATGTCACGTCCTTGAGAAAAATCATAAAAACAAATACAGACAGAAACAAATGCTCAATACTTAAACTGCCTTGCTATACATAAAAGGAGATCGTCTGCTTAAATATGCAAATGTAAGGGCCTTCTTCTGCATTTTATAGTGTAATTTTCTGATTTAATCATTTTGGTATACATGTCCTCGCTCTAAAAATGTGCTGTTCTAGAGTAAAACTAGGCCCTTCAGAAACAGGCGCCTGTCGAATCTGATGTACAATGACGTATCTGCAGCAGAAGTGAGCGAGAGTCGTGATTGGTCCTGAAGAAGGTTTAATCTTCCTCACTGCCACTAGCCGAATGCTCCTATACAAACACAAGAGAAAAAGAATTAGCATAAGTGAGCGACAACATGAGGGTGAATAACACCACCCTGCATCATATTTGCTGAATGAAATCCAATACCTGCTTCTTACTAATTTTGGGGTGCTGACTGATTCCAAAAATAGAGCCTGTTTTGCTCTAGCACGTCAGTTTCTCACAAAATATGTGGTTTTCACAGCATTTTTGCTTTAGTGGTCTTGTATTACCACTTAATCAGCAGAAGAACTGCCACAAAAACATTCCTATCTTCCTCTGAGCCAGGTTACAACTATTTGATCAACTCTCAGATCATTTTCACACGTATGATTGATGATGAAGACATTTAATGCCTAAACCTGATTTCCACTTCATTGAGATTTGGAAGTCAAATTAAACATTTTAAAAACAACTTTGACATTAAAACTAAAACTTTTGACATTTGACTGCTGCTGTTATTTTGTTAAGTGCATTAAAGCTTTTTTTTAAATATATATTTGAACTCCGCATCATCAAATTATGTAAATTAAAGTGCCACTATTATGCCTTTTCGAATATTACCGAGTCCCTCCAGGATTTCCGCGGGACTTTTTCCAGATTTTTGCGGCCTAAAATGACTGATTTTGCTGCGGCTTTTCTCAAAATTTGCGGTGATATTTGCGGCATTTCTTATTGTTTTGCGGTGAAAATATACCATGGACAACATTCTTCTAACATGGTTATAACTTTTCTGACTTCGAGAACCATTGTAGGGCTCCAGACTAACATTTAAGGACACCAGTGCCATTAAGTTCTACAGAAGGTGGCACCAGCACCTGACAGTAAAGCACTCACCCTAATCGCACATGTACATCTCGGAGATGTCTATTTGATGTCTGCATTTACATATGCAAGACGTATTTTTTAGGGTGTTTGCTCATCTGCAATATGTCTCTAAGGCGTTTCCAGTCAGATGTCAAATAGACATTTATTAAATGCATGTAAAACTGCTTCTGAGACGTTTATCAGATTACACAGCAGATGTTTCCCAGATCTTTAGCAGATGTCTTACAGATTTACTTGTGCTGTCTGGGTAGTTGAGATGCAGAAAAAAATTACTTTTAGTACTGCCATTCAAAATGTCTAAATATAAATTTAATAAATACAAAAATATATATATTAGGGAGTGGAAATGGCTGATAAGCCCATAAGTACTTCTCTGCAGTCATCTACTGGTGGTAATTTATTGTATTTTTTATTTTTAAATACATCCTACATTAGGAAAGTTTTAGTTTTATAAATGGGGGCAACCTATGAAGGATGAACAAATAATGTCATCACATTAAAAATTACTTTCAAATTCGGTAATACTTAAAGCTTTGAAGTGCTGGGGAAAGTTGTGTGAAGCATTTAAAAATACTCAAAAACATTAGAGTATTTCTGCCACAAGTTGTTCCTGTAGTTATATTAAATTCATGGTGAATGGTGGAGATTTGTCTATATTGATTTTTTTGACTAATTCTTCGAACTGCTTCACACGAGTCATTTAGGAATCATTTAGAAATGAGGTAAAAAAAGTTATTTTTTGAGAAAACTAGTGCTTTTTGACCTTGGATGCATGTAAACCTGTTTTAGGACACTCATAAAACAATATGAGCAACCTTTAAAAATGGCATAATAAGGGCACTTTAAGTATTTTCATTTTTGGTGTACTTTTCCTTTAAGTTCCACATGAATTATTCATGAGTACCTCTTCCTGGTCCTCCTCACTTTCGTCGTCACTAACAACAGGTTTAGGGCACCAACTGCGTCCCGTTCGGCGTCTTCCCTTTCCTCTTTCCACCTTTTCCTTTCGACTCAGCTTTATCTTCATCTTCACCGAACGAGCTGAAACACATGCACACAAATACATGTTAATCATGGACTCAATCTTAACTGGCCAGATACTCTGCTCAGATAAAAGTAGCATTTTACTAAATGTTTTCATTAGTGTCAGTATTTTCATCAGTACTCACATTCAGACTCCGATTCTTCATCGACCTCATCCTCTTCCTCCTCACTCTCTTCTCCCTCGCTCTCTTCCTCTTTCTCAACCTTCTGCCGCACGCTGGTGAACACCGACTGCAGCACAATGGAGTCCTCGTAGATCTGAAATATGAGATCATGAGCTCAAGTGAATCCTCCAAATGAAGCATGACTCCAAACAACCTACAAGTGCTATTACAGAAAATGATTATATCTATTATATTATCTATTATAGAAAAACAAAACCGTATTTTATTTCAGTTCGTTTTCAAGGCTACATTTCTGTTCTTCATTTGGTTTGAGCTGAAGTACTAAAATAAGTCAAACTGAAATAAAAACAATATAGGTATTTAAATAAAAAAAACTACACTTTAGTAAAACAGATTTTTTTTTTTTTTTGATGCAAATGAATAATATTAATAAAACAAATGTTACCAGTGATCCCTCCAGGTTGAATGTTTGAGCGTTCTGACAGAGAAGCATGACGTCTTTCTCCAGGTCGTTCAGAGTGCGGTACTTATGACTCCTAATGCGTTCCTGAACAGAACATAATTCAACACTTTACATCTTCATTTACTAATATTTTTGGAAATATCAGGTAATAGTAATAACTAAGGAAATTTAAGAGTTCCGAACTGTAATCAGAGTAAAAACCATTCATAAAAAGGTCTCACGATTATTTTTAATAACAGCCCCAATTTACACCCTAAAATATGATAATAGTTACCCCTTAAATATTATGATTATTATTAGTGTGCAGATTTAGTGTATATCAATGGGTGTTTGTGCACCAGCCAAAGAATTTGCAAATCAATCCAAAATTGGACAAACCTTGATCTTCCTGAAGTCCACAGGTTTGCGTATGAGTTCGTAATATTCTGGCAGCTCTTTACGAGACGGCAGTTGAATAAACACCTCACTCAGTTGTCTTCCATTGCTGCTATGAAATATAGCGACAAAAAGAAAGAGTTTGACTTCCAAATGTTTAGCTAATCTACATTAAATAAAACATCAAATATCACTATAAACCTGTGACCATTTTGGTAAGACTGTGTTTGTCTAGCCCTTGTATTATGTTAAACATCTGTGAACGATTGTTATGGTGTTGGTCAAAGGAACCTGAAATGGATTCAATTCACCAATTCATCACATTATGAAGAAAAGAGAAAGAGACAATCTGGTAAAAACTGTAAATCTTTAACACTAATAGTTGTCACACAAAAACAAAAAACTAAACTTTTCATTAAAAAAAGCCTCTAAAACTAGCGTCCCCTATTTTTTCTCTATCCTATTATATTAAAAAAACTGACTTAGACAAACAGAGCATTTTTATTGCACATTATTGCTCTTTTGTTGGTTTTGATTGCTTCTATTGTCTGCATTTGTAAATGACTAAATGTACATTTAAAACACATTTCACAATTTTTAACAGAAAAAGTGTAGAAAAATACTTTCCTGAATATCAAACAGTACAGCATGGTGTTTGCAACACCAAAATCATGGGTTTGACTCCCAGTTAACATGCATGAACTAACAAAACAGTATGTCTTCAATACTGTGTATATTTACATTTATCAGATGCTTTTATCCAAAGCAACTTGCAGTGCATTCAGGCTATACATTATTTTATCAGTATGCGTGTTCCCTGGGAATTGAACCCACAACCTTTGCGCTGCTAACGCAATACTCTACCACTGAGCCACAGGAACACTATTTCTACAGATAAAATCATTTGGCAAAATGCGTGAATGTAAATCTTAGAGGTACCTGAGAAATGGACAGAATAAAAAAAAATTGTTCTGCGCACCAGCCTTTAACAGTGAAATATATGGGTCAAACTGACCCGCAGACATCATATTCATAATAGACATTTTGTATGCTCATTCCAAAACACATTTGATTGTTGAAGCTTTAAATGCATGTTCATGATCATAAATGAGAGAAATTAACCAAAATGTCAAGAGACAAAATTCATAGGATAACCGGCATTTCCAACAACTCAAAAATCAATGTAGGTCAAATTGGCCTGCAACATATTATAAGGGCTAGAGAAGATGAATGAAGTGACTAACCCATCCTTGTATTTGATTACTGCATCCACAATCTTCTTCATCTTCTTGGTGAGTGTGAGAGGGTTGGGGGAAAGTTTTTCAGCAGGAGGACGACCTCGTTTCTTTTGTTTCTTACTATCGTCATCTTTATCTCTGCTCCGCCCACTGGAGCTGGGCGTGGATGGACCTGGAAGGTCGAGGTCCCGGTCGCGCTTCCTTTTCCGGGTCGTTTTCTTGTAGCGCACCTCTTCTTCAATCTCATCCAGGGTGCCTTCCTCAATGGCCTGAGAAGCAGTAAAATGTGTCAATACGCCTTCCTTTTTATAACCAAAGGTTCAATACAAAGCATTTGTGATTCCTCATTCACCTTCAGCCATTGTTTCTCTGTGAGGGAGTCGCTGTAGTCCACTTCTTTTCTTTGACGGGAGCCACGGCCGAACATCTTCTCCTCCTCTTCTTCGCAGGTGAGCCTTTCCACCTCTGCGTCATCCTTCATGATCCAGCTGGGCAGCTCATCCTCCTCCATCAGCCGGGGTTTGCGTTTCGGGTTACGAGCATCTTCACGACGGCGGTCGAGATCCATGCGCTGGACGAAAGTAAATGGAAAATTAGGATTTGATCAAAACAAAGAATGAAAGTGAAGTGACATACAGCCAAGTATGGTGACCCATACTCGGAATTTGTGCTCTGCATTTACCCATCCAAGTGCACACACACAGCAGTGAACACACACCTTTCGATTATGAGTCCGACTCTCTATCATTAGGCCACGACTTCCCTGTCAATTTAATGAAAGTTATGCAAGTAGGGCTGCTAACCATGAAGTGATCGAACTCGTCCTCGCTTCTAGCGATCATCTGATTAACAGTCTCGTCATCTGGCACTTCATCTTCCTCCTGAGATATGAGAGAAAACAAAAGCGAGTGAATGTTAACTTTGGAAAACGGAGGCTGTAGACAGGACACGTCAATTGCCCATCATAAACGGGTGTCTGTACCTCATTCTGCTCTTCGTGCTCCAGGATGGCCTGCAGGAAAGCTCTGCGCTCGTGGCTGGACGACTTCTGGTCAAACATACCGGCCTGGATGACCTTCTGGTCCACGTTCAGCTTGTATTTGGCAGCGGCCAGGATCTTCTCCTCCACGCTGTTCACGGTGCACAGACGCAGCACACGCACCTCGTTCTGCTGCCCGATACGATGGGCGCGATCCTGGGCCTGCAGATCCTAGGAGAGACAAGAAAAGCATTCAGAAACATAAAATATTGTGAAATAAGAAAACCAACAAGATATATTATAGCAAATCAATAAGAATCATGACAATCGCAGAGAAGAAACCCGCTGCTTAATATTACAATTACTTAATAGTACAATGATACTATTCCACAATGCTTCTATATTAAAGACTCAATTCTGCAATGAATCAATTTTTTTTTTTAAAGGGTTAGTTCACTTTGCATCATTGCAGTGGGCGGGTGTTTCTGTTGAACAGTCCACAAGACGTCGAATAAAGTGCGCGCATCCATAATAAAACGTGCCTCACACGGCTCCGGGGCGTGAGAAATATCCATATTTCAAACATAATAAAACACATCTCTCTCACTTCATCTAACTGTCATAAGTGGAAGTCGTTCAGGCGGATGACGTAGGACGTCAGCGTTGCGTGATTAGTGACGAATGCAGAGAGAGAACAAAACAAAGGTCATGAACTAGAAGCACAAAACAAGGATTTGTAAAGAGAAATGTCAGAGGATTTGGATATCAGCCAAGAGGAGACTGGTTTTCCTTTGCTAAAAAGTAAACTTTGCTTCCTTTGCTCCTGTAAACAAACTCGCAAGACTAGCATATCTCAGAGGCGCGACGCATACGTCCCACATCACCCGTCGGAGCGGCTTCTGCGTACGACAGTCAACAGAAGTGAGAGATATGCGTTTATTACATTTGAAATATGGATATTTTTCTTACAAAAACACAAGGATTTGCTACAAGAGGCGAATAGAGCCTCAAGATTAATTCACGCCCCGGAGCCGTGTGAAGCACGTTTTATGATGGATGCGCACACTTTATTTGACGTCTTTTGGGCTGTTGAACAGAAACACCCACCGACTGCAATGATAATGCATAGAAGAGCCAGGACAATTTTTTATATAACTCCGATTGGGTTCGTCTGAAAGAAGAAAGTCATATACACCTAGGATGCCTCGAGGGGAGTAAAACACAGACAAATTTTCATTTTTGGGGGGAGCTAACCCTTTAAATTAATATTAAGTTATACATTCAATTGTACCATGATTCTAAAAATTCTATTCCACTATGATTCTGTAGTATGAATGAATCTATTCTAAAATTTCTTAACAAATGATTCTATTATATCCTTTATGTAAGCTCTAACTATTCTGTCAACAATAAAGTGAGTGGGATTTGTGAACAATAAGCTACTACAAGAACTTATCACATCAAGAGTTTCCCCTATTGTTAAACGCCACTATATTTAAAGGGACAGTATTGTACCTGGTGAGGGTTCCAGTCGCTGTCAAAGATGATAACGGTGTCAGCAGTCTGCAGGTTCAGCCCCAGACCTCCTGCTCTGGTACTCAGCAAGAAGATGAAGTACTCAAAGGACGGATCATTGAAGTTCTTCAGTAACGTGCCACGATCCTCAGCCTTAGTGGTTCCTACAAAGACAAAATAATTATGTTAGCACGATAGATTCGAATGAATTATTTATCCAAGACTTTTCAAATAAAAACAAACAGCAGAGAAAGTGACACAGTAGTTTCTCCCAGGACATGCAAAAATATCTTTCTAAAACTCTTGATTCTGTGTGAACCTGCTTGAAGCGACTCACCGTCCAAGCGCAGGTATTTGAAGTTGCGGTAGGCGAAGTAGTCCTCCATGATGTTCATGAGCGTGGTCATCTGACAGAAGAGCAGCACTTTGTGGTTGGTGACGCAGAGCTTTGGCAGGATGCGGTCCAGCAGCTCAAACTTACCGGAGGCACGGTACAAATCAAGTCTACAAAGAGCCGATACAGTACACAATAAATCACAGAAAACCAATGAAAATGAAAGATTTCACAATTTTAATGTTCTACGTACCCCTGAACAACGCCTCCAGTGAAGCCCAAGAGCTCAGAGAAAGATTCCTGCAAAACAGAACACAAAAATACATCAAACAAGGTGCTATAAACCTAGCAGATAAATGCAGAGAGTATAAATGAGCTTTTATGAGTACTATGTGAAACAAATGATCACCTCAATTTGATGGAACATATAAGGGTGGTTGCACATCTTCCTCAACTGCATAATAGTGTTCATCAGAGTCTTGGTGCCGCCTTTACCCTGTAACAAACATGAATATATTATTATATTAGAGGCATTCAGAAACACGCATACAATGAATGCACACACACACATTCTTGACGTGAATCATGTCTCCTCACCTTCTTGTCTTTCTCAGAGCCATCAGTGAGCAGCACTCCTTTAGCCTGCATGTGTCTGTACAGCACTCTCTGTAGAGCCGACATGTCGCACTTGATCACATATTCCACCTGAACACAAGAAAACAGATGGACAGATTCACATTTCAATGTAAAAATAGCATATGAAAAAGTGTGATGTAATTTATGCAGCAAACATGGCAATCAGTTTTTTTCAGCAAATCAATTCATAACTGATTAGTTTGTTGCTTTAAGTCTCTATGTGGCAATTCACATGTATCAAAATGTTTTACTAAAACGAGAATACTGTTTAAAGGTTTGGGGTCTAAGTAATAACAGTACAGACTTATACATTGTTACGCAAAAACTTTGAATTTCATATTTAAGGAATATAAAATTAAATAAAGTATCACTCTTTCCACAAGAATATTATGCAGCACAAATGTTTAAACACTAACGTTTCTTGAGCAGTAAATTGTGTTGTATTGTAAAAGTATTGTGATCAAATAAATGCAGCCCAAGCTTCTGAACAGTAGAGCATGTAGATAAATGTTGTTGCTTATTACGGTGTATTTTTATTGGTGCATGAACATAAAACAATGGTTACATGTTCTTTATTGTTAATTACAATTGTGGAAAGTATGCATTGAATATTGTAACCTTTTTTACTTGTATTTATTAAATAGTACTACTTGATGCTTCCTTTGATTGAGGGAGGAAAAGTAAAAAAAATATTTTCACCCTTAAAGCTATGTCAGAACAAATACACAAACTGATTTACACATTAATTATTGAAAACCATTATATTTTTTTATTTGGCTGAACAGTTTCAAGCATAAAACAAACCTTCTCGGGCAGTTGGGCCTCCACTTCTTTCTTGAGTCTCCTGAGCAGGAAGGGGCGGAGCACTTTGTGCAGACGACGAATGATCAGAATGGTCTCTTCTTCATTCAGGTCCACCTTTAAAACACAACAGGAAGTAGTTTAAACATTGTACATTTATAGAGCTAGATGACAAACACAGAATTTCAACTTATTGTATCCTGTCTAAATGTACTAGTACACCAACTAAAAGTCTTCATACCTTCTCTCCGGTCATGGCAAAGGGAGCGTTGAACCACTGCTCGAAGGTGCTGCAGCTCTTGAAGATGGTGGGCAGAAGGAAGTTGAGTAGCGCCCACAGTTCGGGCAGCTTGTTCTGCAGCGGCGTTCCGGTGAGCAGCACACGCCGGGGCGCCAGGTAGTGCGTGTTCAACACCTGAGTCAGTTTGCAGTGGTGATTCTTCATACGGTGACCTTCATCCACTATCATGTACTTCCAACGAATCTGAAAGAGAGAGGAGCATCAGAAACTGAGCAAGCGGTTTAAGCGGCTCTAATTTTAGAGGCACGCTCAGTAATTTAATTCTTCAACCAGGCTTGTACCTTGGCCAGTACTTGCTTGTCTTTGATGATGTACTCGTAAGTGGTGACCAGCACGTTGAACTTGCCGCTGCGCAAAATTGGAAGAAAAGCACGGCGAGCAGCAGGAGAGCCCTGAGATGAAAACAAGCAAAGAAAAGTTATTAATCCTGTAATATTCTTCACTTACTTGCTTCAGTGACAGTTTTATTTTCTATTACTTAGCATTAGTTTATGGAAAACCATAGAATTTGCTGAAAATTGTTTTATGACAATTTCAATACATTGTTTACTGCATGAATGAATCAAGTAATCACCTTATAAGAAATTTTTACCACAGATGGAGCCCACTTATCAAACTCGTACACCCAATTTGACAGTGTCCTGTTAGGAAAACAAATCATCATAAATACATATCACTGTAATTATATGTTGAAATATTACCAAATGTAATAGATCAATAACACAAAATGAAAATTGAAGATGGTTAAGGCAGAGATAAGTTATGGGCAGACATAAAAACAACATTTCTACACAGCAGAGTAGGGCTGCATAATATGTATCCAAATAAAAAAAATACAAAAATTGCATTATGTCTTAGAGCAGGTATCAAATTATGAAGGCTGTAACTGAAATAAATACACATTGTGGGTTTCAGAGTGAAGTACGGCAGTGTTCCTCTGCACGCTTGAAGCTCATGATACAGTGTTTTTGTGTCTCACTTGACAGTAAATTAATGAAGACAATCTGAAAAAACCTAACATGAGCTGCACATGTGTAAATAAACACAATCTGCTGGAATAAAAGTTTGATGGTTTAATGTTTGAAATTGAAGAATTTAAAATGTAAATACTGTAATTTTAAAGACGTACTATAATTTTCTATATACTCACTTTTCCCCCTTTTTTATAGCATAATAGAATTTACAATACATTTCTCAACACTTTTTTCTTTTACAATAATAACAATATTTTTGTGTGTATTTTTGTCATATTGAATGTGTCCAAATCAGTGGCCTTTGTAAATAATTTGTTTTTACTTTTGGTTACTCAAACAGGTTTGAGTTGGTTCTTGTATAGAGTATATTTACTCTAAAATATAAAATAAATAGAGTTAATTTTATTTTATATACAAATGTACTCTCCAACAAAACCACCCAATCATTGTAGAATGATTCTTTCCAAATATACCTATTTAAGTCAACTAATAAAAACTTCTGTATTTTTCATATTGTAATGTATAAATCGCAGAAAAACGAAATACCACAATGTCAGTTTTTCCAGTATGGTGGAGCTCTAGAGTAGAGAGAGTGAAAAGTGACTCACGAGAGGGGGACGATGATGAGGAAGGGTCCGTTGATTCGTTTGTACTCCATGAGGTGGGTGATGAGTGCAATGGTCTGGATGGTTTTTCCCAAACCCATTTCATCAGCCAGAATGCCATTTAAGTTATTATTATACAGAGACACCAACCACTCCAGACCTTTGATCTGCAGATGAGACAGATACAATAACAGCATTCATAGTGAACAACAGTTCACTAAAGATGTTGAGGTGTATTTGCACTTTGTTTGGTCTGTACCTGGTACTGTTTGAGCTGTCCATTTATTAACAGGCTTGACTGTCTGTCCACCCTCTCTGTGACTTGGTGAGCCACGGCGTAGTACGACTGTAGGCCTCTAAGGAACGCTGCATTACCATATTCATCATCAACATCCTGCTTTGCATGCCTGTTTAAGACATCATAGATATTACCATAACAATAGAAATCCAAAAGGAGCATGGGACAGAACAACATAATCCCATCTGGATGTAGTAAAGCACAGCTCTAAACCAGTAACGTACTCAATGATGTGACGGGCGTCCACCTCAGACACATCCTCACAGTCTGGATCTGAAATAATCTTCTTCTCCTCTGTTGGGGTCTGAGGCAGCTGAGGCGGCGGAGGCTGCTCCTCCTCCTCCTCCTCCTTTACAAACGAAAAATACAATAGTATATTAATACAATGAAACTGAAAGATCTTGAGATATTATTAAATCAATCAATTAAATGAATGGAGGTTATGAAATGTACAAATATGTATTATATAAAATATGTATAAAAATAAACAATTACAGGTTATGACATGTATAAATGTAAAGCTACTAGACAAGCACATTAATCGTTTTTCAAATAATATATAATTAATTTGTGATTATAAATATAATTAATTCAATGGAAGTTATGAAACGTAAAACTATGAGACAATTTTGTAATTGCATTTAAAATATTTGATTGTATTATAAATAAAATTAATAGAATGTTGTAAATATAAAATGTAATAGAGGCAGTGTATTTAACAATTTAAAGGTCCCCTGAAGTGTCTTGAAACATGCAGCGTTATTCTGTGGTGACAATTTCAACTTAAACTGGAAGACAGGGCGGGACATATCAAGCAGCCCTGCCCCCTATTTTATAATAGCCAACATATAGCGTTTTGTTTATATCTGCTCAGGCCAGAGCCGTTGAGCTCTGTAAATCCGCATTTGACAGCCACAGTCTAACAGATTACCCCCTATATTCAATATGAAACTCTTACTAAAACAAAATAGTGATCATAATCATGCTGAGGCTGTGTAGTTTTAAAAGTGTTTAATATATGCCAACTCGTGCATATGATCTGCATATGATCCGTGCGATCACGTCTCTGGACCGGAGCCAAAGTCCAGATGTCCGCGCAGACCTAATTTGCCCCAATCGAAAGCATAATTACAATGTCTGAATTGTTCCCTATTGCCTACATTGTGCACTACTTGCCATTCACTGTATAGAAAATACTCTAACAGAAAATATGATCTCAGCCACAGCTTCTGCGTCTATTTATAGTGTAGGGGGCAGGTGCTTCGGAATCTAGAGAGCATTTGATTAGTCAAAAGATTTGATGAGAAGCTGAAGTACGAGGTGACGTCAAAACAATTGTTGATTCATTTTGGCGGAAGTGACGAACTGCAAGCTTTGAATGCTTATATCTTCTAAATCTGAATTTTGTCACCGATTTGGAGCACATTGGCTTATAGATAACCCTAAGACTAAAGCCTGTGTTATACTTCCCACGTGCGCAAGTCCGCTAGGGTCCGGCGCGATGTAAAAATCATCATCGGAGGGTGCGCACGGACATCAGTGTACCTCCCATTTTTTGTGACCACACGGACAAGTACGCGCGGTCAGTAGGCTACAAAAGCACCAACTGCGCATGTGCAGGCTGTGTGAAGAAGCTCGTAGCTACCCGAACCTGTACAATCAGTCAATAAAACAATATAAAGACAGCCAGATGTGCAATAACTCTGGGCAATTGTTTGTTCACATGTTTGTTTACCGTTCAAGCCGATCTACTTCGTATGTATGGAACATATTCGCGGAGCGGCGTACACTTAAATACAAGTAGCCCGCGTACACGGACAGCGTGCGTGCGGATTGCAGCGTCCGGATTGCTCATGCGGAAAGTATAACACAGGCTTAACATATTGATACTAACACACACAAAAAAAACTTTGATTTTGATTTCAAGGGGACTTTAAACTTTATTATCCAAAATGAGACTGACCTCAGTGCACTTAACAGTAAACTGCACTTCACTTATTATAAATAACTTTGAAACACAAATAGAACAATAAATATATAACTTGAATTAAGAAAATAAACAAGGTAACTGTGTAGGACAAGCAAGCTACTGCCAATCCAACAGATGCAGGTTTATGCAGGAAGCACAGCTTTTCCAAATGTAAACATCTGCAATTTATAAATAATAATAATGAATAATATTTTTTCTTCGGTTATGTGTATTTTCTGGTAATCAAATGAACACGCAGAACATGAGGATTCGTATTTAAATAGTCTTTTTGCAGTTTAATATTCCGTGGTCGTGGCCTAATGTTTAGAGAGCCGGTCTTGTAATCGAAAGGTTGTGAGTTCGAGTCTCGGGCCGGCAGGAATTGTAGGTGGAGGGAGTGAATGTACAGCACTCTCTCCACCTTAAATACCACAACTGAGGTGCCTTGAGCAAGGCACCGAACCCCCAACTGCTCCCTGGGCGCCGCAGCATAAATGGCTGCCCACTGCTCCGGGTGTGTGTACTTTGGATGGGTTAAATGCAGTGCACAAATTCTGAGTATGGGTCACCATACTTGGCCATATGTCACATCACATAATGTGACGTTCAAATATAGGTGCAGGTGAGTGGCGGGCAGATCATTTGAAGCAGTGGACTCGCGTGAAGTTTGAGCTCATCCGCACATCTCTACAGTGACCTGGGTCTGGGCCAGTAGCAAACTATGCAGAACAAACAAGTAATCAGAAGCATTTCATCTGCGTTGTTTGTTCTGTAAAAAAAATGTCATATCATAACCGATATATTGTGACAGGCTCATATCGGCCGATAAAATCAGCAAAGTTATATATCGGTTGGTAGGTAGCAGCGGTTACCGAGCTACTGATTCACATTAAATAATTTGGTACCAAATTTCGGTACCTGAGAATGCATTTGGGCGCATACGAGAGAGAGACAGAGAGAGAAATGCTGTGACATGAGGTCACCCCTGCAACCCTTTAAAACACAACACACAGGGCAAACCGAAGTGTGCTTTCATTTCTAGGGTCACATGGTTTCTGCGAAAATGCGGAAAAACATAAAAACGGAATTGACTCTATAGCGCGGAATTAGTCAATTTTTGGATGAATGGAAAAGGCCCCTATCGAATCGCGATATGAACTAGTGAATGTGAATATTAAAACATAAAAAGATGGTTTAAATATGAATCATGCATGTTCCGTTAGCCTCGGTTTGTATGAATGGTGGAGACGCGGTTTTGTTTACTACACAAATACTTAAGCACACGTGAACTCGCTGTGATTTTAGGCCTTTGCACTACATGAACTTACAGGCTGTGAGTCACTTCATGAGAATTTTACCATTTCATTTGAGAAAACTAGCATCATATCATATTGTGTACACACAGAAACTTCATCACTTCACGGCAACCTATCAAAATAAAAGTGCGGTTTAACACGTAACATATACATTACTCTTGTATTATTTTTGTATAATGTATGTCTTTATATATTCCATTTACTGACTAATTTAAATAAAACAATTAAATGATAAAAATAATTATTACAACCACATTAACCACTTAATTGTAGAAAAAATACAATTATTATTAAAACTTTTTTAAAGGAATTTTTCTACCATGTATTAATTATAACCGTAAACCTCTGTTTGTTTCGCCAAAAAAAAAGGGTTTAATTTTCTTTGATTAAAAATAAATAAATGTTTCATGCCTTCATTTGATTATCAGAAAAAATAAAAAAAACTCTTGGAAGAAATTTTTTTTAGGGCCCTATTGTTTAAAATGTTGAAATTGGGAGTTTTGGACTTATTTTTTCACTGAAATAAATGTTTTTGTTGTTACACAGACAGTAAAGGTACCATTGAGTACCGGTACCGAATTTCAGGTACCAATACCGGTACCGTACCAGTTTAAATGTGAACGGTATAATAAAAACAAACATTTGTTATCTGAATCGGGTCATGAAAGCAGTATCGCATGATGAACTAGCCATTAATCTTATATTGATGTTGCCTACATTCTGAAATCAAGGCTGTGAACACACAAATAGGAGAGTTTTTGCAGAAAGCACAGTGTGTTGCTCAAGAGACACTGAACAGAAATACAGATATGAGCGCTGGAGAACAGCCATACCTCCTCCGAACCGCTGTCTTCACTATCAGACCGTGGGGCCACCTCATACCTACAGAAAATGAACAAAATAGCACTCAGACACTTTCAAACCTGCTGCTTTAGATATACAGTCACAGACAAAAATATCGGTACCCTTAATAAATAAGATCAAAGAAGGCTGTGAAAATTAATCTGCATTGTTAATCCTTTTGATCTTTTATTTAAAAGAATTCACAAAAATCTACCCATCGTATTTCTTTTATAAATCCCTCCATGGGATATTTAATTCCCATTTGGTGGCCTTCTGTGTCCAAAAATATGCAAAAATATTGTGGGACAAGGTTTTCACACTGCAGCTGTCATTGTAAGATAGTGAGCAACTCTGTTTGTTTGTCCGAGGGAGCAACAGTAACTAAGGGGGGGGAGGCTTACCGATAGGTCAATTGTGGCCAATGTGTATTAGAGAAAAACATTTATTTCATAATGACATTTCCCCCCCAATTCTTATTATCCAATGAAAGGTTAGATTTTTGTGAATTGTTTAAATAAAAGATCAAAAGGATTAACAATGCAGATTAATTTGTACAGCCTTCTTTGATCATATTTACCAAGGATGCCATGACTGTATGTAAATAATAAATACAGCATATTACGTGTTCATGGTGTGCTTCTCCAACCCTTTTCAGTAGTAGATACTCAAGTACTGAGAAAAATCATATTCTGAAAGAACAAGATCCCTAAAGTGCGTCTCACTCACCCAGGATTCATCTCCAGCCAGGTATCCAGTTGTCCAGCTTTAGGAGCATCCATGCCAGTGAGGATCTTCCCACTGTCCACGTGAATCACCTTTACCAGTAGGTCACTCATTTGACTGGTCTCATCCAGAGGCTACAATAGAAGACAAAAACATAGCCGTATTAGATTAATTACCACTGTTTGTGGTATAAGTGTCCATGATTTTCAATTACATAAACTTACAAATTAAGCACTTATGTCACTGGTAATTCCTATAGAACTGTTTTAGACCCTACTCTGAAGGAGGAGCTAAATATTAGTTCCCCCAAACAGAGTTCCTAGAAATAAATACGTTTCTAGTTCCTGCGGTGCGAACACGCCAAAAAGTGGGAACTTCCGCCAATAGATCTAGGAACTATGAAAAAGTTCCTCCGGTGCAAAAGCCCCTATATAAATATACTTTAAGATAGGGGTCAACATTAAACATTAGTATATTGCCCGCCCACTTGTTGCGCATGCAGACCGGAGAAAACTTGATTTTCGTGTTTGTCTGAATGAAAATGCAAATTCATTCTTTGCCACTAGGTGCCGCTTTTGGAGTGGTAAAAATAGGTAAAGGCTGTACACAAAGCAGCACTGCGCTCACAAACGCTGCTTTAAATGAAATCGACCATTCACCGCAGATTAGCGTCACGCAAAGGAGGGGTTTGGGAAAAATTAATCGTTGAACGAATCGTTTGGGAGTCGTTGAGCAAATAAGGTAAAAATAAATGCATATTATAAGAAAATGTGTTTTTTGACCTTGCTTGCATGTCAACCTGATGTTGGGGGACTCCCAAAACCAAAATATGAACCTTTCATAACCCATAATAGGAGCACTTTAATACTGACCCTTTAAGACCTGCACATATCTAATATAAAGATGTATAACGTATCCGTTTTTCTATCAATGGTTTACTTTCATTTTAGACATAACCAACTGAGTCTATATGTAAACCTTTTGCCAGTATTGGCGTAAAGATAACTTAGTTCAGTAATCAGGCGCTGTTTGACATAGGGCTGAACAATTTATCAAATTTATAATCGCAATTACAATACGGATGCCACAATTACGGGATCGTTCAAAGCAGCAATTAATCGTTCTAAATCCACTTATGTTATTCTGTGTGCTTAAGATGTGTTCTTTTCTTTCTACATGTTATCTTATGGGTTTTTGCATTGTTTTCATTTTAGTATAGCATTATAATAGCATGCATATGTTTACTTGTTTTTTATTTAAAGAAGAAACCAATCCAATGTATAGTTCACATTTGAGACTTATAGGCAACTATAGAAAAGCAATACAAGTTTTTCAGCTTGTTTTTCATCTAAAAATATGGCATGCGGTTGCTTCAAACAATGGTATAAATATCATTCAATGTAAATTGTGAAAATCGTAATTAATAATCGCAATTACAATTTCAAGGGAATAATTTACAATTATAATTTTTGCCATAACCGTGCAGCCCTACTTTGACCGGCTTTTTTTTTAGAGCGCTTCGGGTGTAAGCGGCACTCAGAAAAAGTGCAAACGTCAGACCAGCGCGTGAATGAAACCTTTATCCGGCAAGGCTTTAAAGCACATGCTAATAATGTACTTTTGTGATTGTGAAAAAGTGCAGTGTCCTGTGAGAGTAACTCTACCGCTGATTTAACACTGATGTGAATGTATGTCACGTTGAGACGGAGGCGCCAGAACTGCAGCTGATAGAATGTGCTCTGATACTACGATATTTCTTCAAAAGCAGATCATGGAGACATTTTTTTCATCCACGATCTAAAATCGTCATATCACACACCCCTACTTTAAGATCTCACCTCTCCATCTGGACCCAAAGCAGGAGCTCCACACTCAGTGTTCTCTTGCTTCTGGGAGGAAAAAAAGAAGACAGAAAGATAAACAACCGAGGACAGTAGTAGTAATATATATTTATTTAATGCCATGTCTTAGAATCTTAGGCTATTTTCATGGCAAAAACGATTACAAACTGAGGACAACTTGACAACTTTCCAACCCAGTGAATCTAATCACCTTCTTTTTCTTCTTCTTCTTCTTCTTGTCTTTGAGGGCCTGGACAGCTTTGTGAGCTCTGACGAGCTCTGTGAGGTTGGCCACATACTCGTCCGTCTGCTGCAGCAAGTAAGCCAGACGTTTGTCCTTCTTCTGATCGATCAGCTTTCTGTAACCCTCTTCATCTTCAGCCTAGAAGAAACGCACACAAAATATGTTTTTTTTTAGACATCTGCTCAGAAAAACAGATACACCAGTTTAAATGGTCTTTATTTGTCACGTGAAGACCACGTCTGTGCATCTCACCATCAGCCTTCTCATTCTCTCCTTCTCGATACGCTCATTCTCCTTCTTCTGCTCTCTCTCAGTGTTGGCGTGGTACGTGGTTATGGCTTTGGTCAACTTCTGCATCTTTGCAGTGATGGAGCGATGATATTCCTTAAAGTCCTTTGCATGCTGAAGGATGCTGTTGAGATACTCCTACGAATGCAAATTTTGTCATTTATGAATCCGGTTTAAAGTGTGAAGTACACATTTAGCATGATTTCAAAAGCAGCCAGAATGGTGCAGTACCTGGTGTTTCTGACGGCGCTTGCGCTCTTGCTCAATCTTCTGCTGTTTCTCCAGTTTCTCTGTGATACGAGCCTCACGCAGGGACTGTCTCTTGCTGCGCTTGTAGGCCTTGCCGTTCAGCGCTGTCTCCAGGGCCGTGTCACGCCTCATACATACTACGACCTCCTGGCGGAGCTGCATTGAGATGGACAACATGGGTCAAAAACCACTATTAGATAAAATTAGATAAATAATAAACAATAGAAATTATTAAATTTAGTAATTAGGGATGCACTGATGAATCAGCCAATAATCTGCATCTGAAAAAAGCAATTATCCTTAGTTATCATGCATTCAGCCAATTGTTTAAAAACAGATGATGATCAGACCTGTCATTCAAAAAGGGGGCGAAAAAACATGTCAGTACTTGTGCTGTGTGAATAAAATGTATTTTGTGTGGAATTACTTTGAATTGGGTGACAATGACAACAGAATTGCAATTTGTAAGCTCTGCAAAAAAGAATGTCACCTATTCTCTGTTAGCAGTAGATGCAAGTCATACCTGTCTCTGAAAGTTCAGGAGCCTAAGTGCCTTGAGCTCAATGTTGGCTTTGGTCCTCAAGTCTCCAGCCAGAGAGCCTGGAAGGTTCTCCAGCTCCTGAATACGATGAGCAATACGAGCCTGTAACCTGGTAGATAAAAAAAAGTTAAAAAGGTTGTGTTTCCGGATTTGAAGAGTGTGTTTTTCCTAAAACTTCAATATTTGCCCTTTCTTTTCCTCATCTCACCTGTACTCTCTCTCCTGGAGGACCTCCACTGGGTCCAGACCCCGGGGTTTCTGTATGGGTGTGATGCGGTTCTGTTTCTGATGAAGTACCATGGGCGGCTGGGTCGGTTGTCCTGGAGATTGGGTCTGAGGGGGCATGACGGGCGAGGCAGCGGGAGGAACCGAAGGTGGTGCTGGAGACGGGCGGCCCGTGGGCTGAGGAGGTATTAGCTTCTGTGGGGCACTTGCAGGGGCGGCAGCATTCACCATGGGCCCTGGGATTACGAAGACGTGGTAAATACATGACTATGAGATATGACTGTCTCTTGAGGTTTGCAGAATACAATAAGGCTAAATATTAAATTGTAAATTGGTAGTGATTGTGGATAATTTTCACAGTTTACTGACCTTCAGGCCAGGATTTAGGTGGTCCATTGGTGGGTTGTCCCTGCAGGCCTGGAGGAACACCAGAAGGTCCTGGAAGAGGCATGTTTGGTCCGACCATTCCTGTAACATAGAAAAAGTTATTTTTATAAATATAAATTATATTAAGACCATTTAGGAGATTTTCTACAGTTTGAAAGCTAATTTAAAATACTGTATTACAATATTTGATTACACTTTTTTTTTACTGAACATTTAGGTAAAGAGTAATATTGATTAACATATATGTACTTAATGTGCAGGAAATTCTTGCTGAAAATAATGCAATTTAAAAAAAAGGATCCAAAGAACACGCTTTAACATTATCTAATTTCATATGCGGCTTATTTCAGCATTTCAGAGAGCTGAATTTAATACGAGATATCACCTCACCTTGTGGTCTATTGTAGTTGGGTCCACCAGGTCCAGGTGGTCCTGCTCCTTGTACTGAGGCAGGGGGCATGTTTGGCATCACCGGCTGCATGCCTGGCATTGGCCGTTTCCCCTGCACCGCCATCTGGAGGTGGTCAGGTAGACCTTGCCCGCGTGCTAGCATCTTATAGGCCATGATCTGTGCCCGCAGTTGGTGAAGCTGGTTTTGGTTAAAAGGAGTGGGTCCGCCGGCAACACCAGGTCCTCCTGCATTTGGAGGTCCTCCGCTGGGTCCTGCACCTGCAACACCACTGGCACCTCCGCTCCGGTTCTGCTGACCCATGGCCTGCGGGTCACCGCTCTCCATCACACCAGGACCAGAGGGCATCATGGGGCCAGACGGAGGGCCGGTAGCAGGTACCGGACTGGGGGCATGTTCAGAACCACCCAGAGGAGAGGGGTAACCTAGAAAAAATTATGACATAGACCATTTAATTTTTTAATTTTCAGAAGAAAATGTAGAAAAATGCCAAGCATTGAATGTTTTCCTATGCATTACTACTGCTAATGCGTTCTGAATTTGAGCTTTCATTCATGTCTGTGGCACAAAGCTGGATGGGTTAAACGGCAAAAATGTATACTTACTTAGGGGTTTGATATTTAGAGTATGAGCAATAAAAATAGTGAAGGCAAAGATTATAGGAAATACTGTAGTATATCAAAGTAAAAAAAATCTAAAAGATTTATAGGATACCAAATTTTACAACCAAGGTCTAATTTTGTGCATAAAAAATACAAAATTCACAAGTTGAACCACTAAAATATAAACGTGGATAGCAATTACAGGACTGCACAAACAACAACAAACTTGCTTTCAACTCGTTAAACACATTCTACTTTTATACTTCCACTTTCCAACAGCTGTAGGTTTTTCAGTTTCAAAAGGGTAACCCTGTTCACCCAACATTTCTCTCTGTACAGAAAACAAGTGTGCGAGCGGCCCCGGCGGAGGAACAAAGCAATGCACATCAAAGGGAAATGTGAGCAAACAGGTTGGATGGCTTTTCTATACCCAGTCGAAGTCTAAACAGTTTAGCAGTGAGCACGCCATCTGTTCTCCATATAACAGACACAGAGCTCACAAAACATCTGTAAATCTGCAAATATCATAGCTAGAAAGAGAGAAGGACATGTACAGAACGACAGACAGAATGATAGAAAGAACAACACAGACAGAATGACAGGAGTGATAGAAACAGAGAGAACTAGACAAAAAGAACGATAAATATAATAACAGATAGAATGATAAACAGAACAGAATGACAGACAGATAGGAAGAACAATCGACAGACACACAGATAGAACGGCAGAGATGGAGAGTGTGAGCAACAGACAGATACAAAGAAACAAACAGGCAGAATGACAGATAGAAACAACACAATGGTAATTCAAAGTGCTTTACATAAAAATGAATTAAAATAATCAGAGACAAAAGCAACAGAAAAAGTGCAGAACAGAAAGATTTATAGAGCAACAGACAAAGAAACATAGGCAGACAAATAGATAGAATGACAGATAGAAAGAACGACAGACAAATATAGTGACAGAAAGATACAAAGACACATAGGTGGAACAAACGACACAGAACGACAGATATAAAGAACAATAGACAGAACGACAAAGAGTGACAGACTAATGCAAAGAAACAGACAGACAGACAGAACGATACAGACTCAAACCGGTAAGAACGCCAGATAGAAGGAGCAACAGATAGAGCAACAGAGAGAAAGAAAAAGTGATAGTGTATCAGAAAGAGCGATAGACCTGCAGTCAGATTAAAAAAAAAACGTAGCTAGAACAACAGGCAGACAGACAGATACCTTGAGAGTGTTGGTCCATAGGACTGGGTGGAGGTCCCATGCCACTGTGCCCACCTTGTCTCATGCCCATACCCTTCATTTGACCGTAGCGTTGATCTTCAGGAATGCCTTTCTCATGCATGCCTTCCATGGGCTTCAAAACAATACAAAATAAAGAATGACTCAAAGAAACCATTCAAACAGCAGAAACTAAACACATGCCATAGAACCACATATTGATCACACTTGGCAGTACCTTGTGCATCTGGTGCATGTTGTCCTGGGGGTAACCTGAGGGGCCCTGTGGAGGTAGTGGGTGTCCTGAGGAGGGGGGCCCGGGGCTGGGGCCCATCATGCCATGAGCAGAGCCAGGTGAGGGTCCAGGACTAGGCCCTAACATGGCCCCTGGAGACGGCCCAGGGCCTGGGGAAGGGCCCGGCCGAGGGGTCCCGCCCATAGGTGGGTCAGGGGTGGACATCTCTCAGCAGAGCCGGAAGAAGTGAGAGGCAGAAAAACAGCGTTCTGTGTGTGTTTTCAGAAAGCCTGTAATAGAAAATAAAACTCATTTAAACCCAGCAGCCTTGATGAACAAGATATATTATGCTGCTGACATACACAGGAAACATGAAAAAAATCAGACAATTACAAAATATATTATTTATAAAATATACTATGTTTAAATATTTTATTTAGTATTTATTTAAATACTCATTTATATTTAAATATATTTATTTAACAATTTTAGCTAATAATAACGATGAGAATACAAGGAACGAAAAATATTCCAGGCTCATACTCATGTATATAACAGCTACCACACTAAAAATACAACACTAATATGTCTGAACTCACCCTAATGCTTTAAAAACTCAGTTTCTGTACATACGTAAAAACATCGGTACTGCATTTCATAAATCATTAAATGAATCTAGTTAACTATAAAAGCACAGCCCTTGAAATGAGGCATAAAATGGGTTAATTAATCTGTGCCTTATTGTATGTCAATGGCTAGTGCTACATTAAAATATTCCAGTGAAGACCCCAAAGGGGTTTTAATCAGATTGTAATGTACTTCAGTTTACCTATTAGATACCAGTCAGATGTAAATGTGTGTAACTAAATGTGCTGCCTATCTTGGCCAGGACCTTCTTGTAAATGAGATTTTAAATCTCAAGAGTTTCATTTCCTGGTTAAATAAAGGTTTAAGAAGAATGCATTGATGCAATATATATATATAAATAATTTAAGATCTGTTATTTGTAATAGCGTAGAGTCTCCTGATTTTTTCTCAATTTTTATAATGTGTGTATAGATACATATATATGCATGTATGCATGTATAACACACACACACACATAAATTTAGATAAATTCAGGAGACTCTACACTATTACAAATCACAGATCTTAAATGATCTTGCATTTAAAATATGAAACATTTAAAAGACAAAAGACTATTATATTGTTTTAATCAAACTACAGATGGGAAAAACTAGTGTTGCTGCTGGAAGAGGTTAGTGAACAATTAGATGACAGTATAAAACATTACAAATTTACACATGTTAATATATAATTGACTTTGGCACAGATTGAATGCTATAAAATGTACCATAACTGTTTCACGTTTTAAATTAAGCTGAACGCCTTTAATAAAGAATATCAATTAAATAATTTAATTGTGACAACATGCTATATCACTTGGGCAAGTTGTCACAGATGTAAATGAACGTATTTTTTTTCGACCAATAACAATGGAAATGTTCACAATAAACAAGAAAAAGGATATAAACACTGACAAAAACAAATTGACCCTGAGAAATATTCACTGGAGCAAACATTGTGACAACTAGCCCCAGTGTCAATTTTACAATTTAATTTGCGTCTTCAGCTGGCTCTTAGCAACTGTTTTTAGCCTTATGTCACAAACATATGTAGTACTTCATTCATGAAACAGCTGAAAGTAAATTACAATTAATACAAAATAAATAACTTTAATGATAATGAAAATGCATATGCCGGTTAACAAGATGTTTGTGAGTTTATATTGACAAAAATAACCATATACTTACAAACACTTATAATTACTTATGGCATGACAACAATACTATATCAAAAATAAGTGTTTTATTGTGCGGTGATAAAATAAACGCCCATCTCTGTTTTGTTTTTTTCAAGGCTAACGTGAATTAGCAGCCGGCTAACATTGCATAGCTAACGTTAAACATTAGCCAACAATATCCCACAACCATTAAAGCCTATTTCCAACATGATAATAAATCACGATATATTATGCTGTAGGTTAGTGAAATTGATAGAAAATAACGACAATGCTCAAATTATTTTGTTGGTTTTTAAGGACGTGACCCAACTAACGTTAGGGAACAAGATAAACATTAGAGCTCTATTAAAGCCAAAGACATGAAACAAAAAGACGTTTAAAAGCCGGTTAAAACATTCCCGGTGTGTTTTTATACCCGACTGCTTGTGTTGGCGGAGCGTTTAAACGTTGTTTAAACCAGTTTAAACCCCACAAACAAGACCCAAAAGGAAAGACAAAGACCCGGTTGAATGTACGTTATGTGTGATTACAGTCGGCCATGCTGTGCTTCTCCATGTCCGTGAGTGCTTTTAAAACCGAGTAATTTGAGTAATAAAGCTCGAACGCGGTAACGTTAAATACCGCGAGCATCTCTTTAAAGAAGATTGATCCTACCCGCGTCCCGTACGCTTGACCTCGGTCCCCCGCTCGAGTTACATTCCCAAAACTTATTCATTCATTCTGCCGCTGCGGTGCTGTAATGTCGGACTGATCCGAGCACAGCAAACCCGCGAAACAAACAACGTATCGTTCTATAACGGAACAAAATGTATCCGTTTAAAGTCCGCCATGACGTCATGTGTTCTACAAACATCGTGCCGCGTTTAGAGCGTGACTTACAGTATAGGTTCGCGCCGGTCTCTTCTCCGTGCTCTTCGGCAAATCTAGAAACAAAGGGCAGATGAGCTAGCTGCTTTTCCCTCTCACTTCCCCCTCCCGTCTGGTCTGACTGCATCTCTAGAGCGGCCTGAGTGCCTCAGTCAGCGGCTCGCGAGCGCCCCCTAACAACAACGAGCGGAAAGAGCCTCAAGCGGAGCGAGATGTAGGCTGTATGGCCGAATGGGGGATGGGTGCTGCTGGTTGCCTTCTGGAAACCTACTGTGGATATTATAGAGAGCCTGTGTATTTTTTATAGATATGTGCATTATTTTCGTTTTTTGCGACCATTACTGTTCATATGTCTGTCGTGAACTGTAGATGAGTGCTATTTTGTAGCATATTAAATCAGGTTCTGAACAAGCAACCTTATTACAGACAATTCCTGAGGAGCTCATGTTCTACATGAAAGCAGCTGACATTGTCTATTAAACAGCACAGGCATTAGTAATGTTACTAAATATTTCTGATTCAAATGAATGTTGTTATTTTCAACATTCCGTTCATCAAAGAATCCTGAAAAAAGTAATGGTTTCCATAAAAATATTAAACAGCAGACCTGTTTTCAACATTGATAATAAGAAGTGTTTCTTGAGCAGCAAATCATCATATTAGAGTGATTTCTGAAGGATCATGTGACGCTGAAGACTGGAGTAATGATGCTGGAAATACAGCTTTACATTACTTTTTAATTTTTGTGAAATATATAGGAGTTACTACAAATTATAGTAAAATTTCAGTTTTTTTGTTTTACAAATGCTGCCTTGATGAGCAGATACTTTTTTAAAAGCATAAAAAAATCGTAACAACCCCAAACGTTTGAATGGTAGTTAAACCTCAGCTGTTTAGCTATCAAAATGAACCGCATTTGTAATCATAATCTTTAACACTTCTCCATCTGAAGGTCAAATATAGACAAACTATGCTGGTTTACCTTACTGGTACTATTAAATAGTCACTATTTTTTCAAGGCTTTGGAGGCAACAAGCTTGAGTTGATATCAATATCTTAGAAAAAAAAATATATACTGTATATATATATATGCATTTGTCATTTTATTTAATTTCTCATTTTCTTAAATGTGTGTATATATAGTATTTATAGACTTGTAACTTATAGTTTTACTTACTTTTTCTTATTTGTAAGTCGCTTTGGATAAAAGCGCTGCTAAATGACTAAAGTAAACAAAAAAAATAATTATATATATATATATATATATATATATGGTCAACTGTGCTGATATTCCAGAACTTTGACTGAAGAAACAACCTAAATTATATGGAATGGAAGGCTTCTATAAAATGGGTAAACTACACCACACAGTCTACACTCTAAACAAATATGGTTCTTTAAAGTTTTTTTACAGCAGTAGTGGTTTTATTTAGAACCATAGCATTCTGAAGAACCCTTTTATGCTGAAATGGTTCTTTGTTGGAGTTCAAGGTTCTTTGTTCCCGCCTTTTGTTTTTCAAATCTGTAACTGTCAAACACTGTACTGATTTTCTGGAGTTCAGTGATCCAACTACACAGACTTTCAACACACTCTCAACAGGTAAATGATTTCATTCTTAAATTTAAATACAAGTTTAACTTTCAAATTTGTAACCGGTTTCCAAACAAACATGTTCTTATCTTCTTTTTTGGTCACTTATAGCCTAATTTATAATTCATATTGTTAGACTTTTCAAATTATTTAACTTGGGTTTATGTATTTAAACATACCCAGTCACAAAAAATATTAAAACTATCCCATTACTTTTATCACTTTTCTCATTTTAAGATTGTGAAGGACTCACTGTCCATTTTTGCTTTTGGCCTTCATAAACATAATTGTTTTTACATAAACACATGGACACACTGTAAATCTAAACTCAATTGTGTATTTCAGATGTATCACATCCTACAACCTCATCATCTGCAGAGAAAAAAATCACCACTTAATCACACCAAAATAATGGACTTAAAGGCATCGTATTGACTGGAATGTGATTGTTTCACTGAAACTTGGTTTTCATCACATCTATTTTTTGTTCTTATTTTGTGTTTAACTTCTTTATGTATTTATTCATTTTCATTGTCAATTGTCATTCATTTATGTATTTAGCTAATAACTGTTGTTATGAGCACTGAAAATGTTGCATGTCAATAAAAACTCACTTAATTCACACAACATGCTGCTGTTGATGTTATTGTTGTTGTTGTTTTAATGTGAAACCTGAACCGAGGCTATACTCTAAGATCTGGAGCTCAGCCATCCAACTACACAGACTGTCAACACTCTCAACAGGTAAATCATTTATTTCTTAAAATGTCTGTAAATTATAACTTGCAAATGCGAATTGGTTTTTCTATGTCTTTTCTCTTTTTAGTTTAAGAGAACATGTACGTGTGACCAGCTCTATTCAGATAATGATATTGTCCTCTTCTTCACTAAGTAACAAAGATATTGAATTTATGATCCATTTTGTTAGGGTTTATGTATAAACACACCCAGCTATCCCATGACTTTATATTACTTGTTTCTTTTAACATTGTGAAGAGCTCACATACTACTTTTGGCCTTCATAAACAAATGTTTTCACATAAACAAATGAAAGGAGTCACATTGTATATCTAAACTCAACTGTGCTTTTCAGATACAACCTCATCATCTGCAGAGAGAAACTGTCATTCAATCACACCAAATTACAGATAATGATTGACTTAAAGCATCATAGAGGATTGTGAAGATATTGTACTGGAGCTTGGTCTTCAATGCACTATTTTATGTTCTATTTTGTTTGACTTTTTTAAGCATTTATTTATATTCAATGTCCATTATCATTCATTAATGTATTCTACTGTTGTTAGAACACTCATTTTTGCTACAAAAAAATTGAAATTGTTGTTTGACACTTATATTATTGGATATTACAAGTATTATAAGATATAAGATAGGTAAGATAGAGTATAAGACCAAGCAGATAGAGGGGTTAAAAAAACTATTAATAAATAATATATACAAATAATAGTAATATTAATGAAAAACTATAATTAAAAAGGTTATTTATAACACCATTAAGGTCCTATTTAGCATTTTCAAAGCATGGTTCTGTATGGAACCCTATAGGATATGTTCTATTTAGCACTAAAAAGGGTTCTGCTATTGTTACAAGCCGAAGAACCCATTTTCTGGTACTGCTTAGATCCATTTTTCTTAAGAATGTACTTCTGACTAGTCTTATGTTAACATGCCAATTCTACATCATCTGTCAAACAAATCACTGCAAAACTTATGAGAAATTCACTTATATACACACAATGACCACAAATAAGAAGCATATTCATATATAAAAATATTATTATGTATAAAAACAAGCTTTTTACATTCAATTGTGTGCTGGATCTACTAGTAATACCATCTAATTTGTCACATGTGCAATGATTTCCATGTTAAAATACAAGGTTTAATGTGCAGAGATAACTACAAGACATTTGAAAGTTGAATTCCCTGAAAAGTGTTAACCACGTAACTGTGGAGCGATCAAAACTTTGCCGTTTATCGGAGCACTCTGAGCCACCTAACATTAGCTCAGCCAATGGCGTGAGTTTGAGGCCTGAACATCTGACCAATGGCAAAAGTGGAGAGTATTCCAGAAACCTGTATAGTCCTTATTCCACTTGACGATATATACGAAAAATATCCCTCAACTTTAAATGTTGCGGCTAGTGTGGAAGACTGTAAATGTAAAAATCTGTGCATGCATAGTTGTGCAAGACCTCTCTCATGGACACATCGGTGTCATTTCATTTGTTTTTCAGTAAAACAGTCACTTCCTGATTGTTCCATTTAAGGCAATACAGTACAGATGAAACATCCTGAGGTATGACAAGTTAATTGGCCTCAACAGAAGGCAAAAAATGTCTTTCATAGTCCGAGACACATTGCTGGTCCCACCACTCTTCCTCATCACCGCCATCCTTCTCTTCATCAGTGTCGACCATCTCGCTGTACTCCTTTGCCCATCTGTCATGCTTTAAAACGCTTCCTCGGTTTGATTCCTCAGGCTCATCTCCACCTTCATTTGTTCTGCCCAGTCCATTTGGCAGCTGAAAATCTTGGGGTTCCACATCGATTAAAAATGTATCCGGTTCGGTCTCTGATGGAGGAGTAGGTGTGTCGCGATGCAGCTTCTCCACGATCTCCAGCTCAGAGATCTTTATATTCAGTTCAGAAGGAGAACAGAGCCGTGGCCACGCATGCTGGAAGAAAAGCCAAGACATGAATGAATATTGTTCTGTTTTTGTAGTTGTGACGTGTCTTTCATATGGAGCACTCAAAAGACTTATAGATTCTCACCTGAAAGTTCATATGCTTAAATGTTTTACTGTTAATTGGATCTGGGATCTTCACAAAACACCACGTTGGTTGGTACCTAGAGAGCAGATATTAATTCATCACAAAATGTCAAAAATACTGGTTAAACTCATTTTGTGTACAGTGCGCTAAACTGTGTGTGCATACAATGCCAGTGATGCCAATGCTGAAAAATAGAGTGATGTGATTGAAAGCAGAGCATAATTTCAAAATGTGATGATAGCTGAATGTAATGGAAAATAATACACAAGAGGGCCAAAAGCATATGAATACCACATTTGAGGATCCCAACCCTTTGTCCCTGAAACCCCCCTCTTTACATCGGTGTAACAGAGCATAAATAAAATGTATAAATAATTTTAGATAAAAAAATGTAAATACATTTATATTTCAAATACAAATATAATTTATTGAATTATAATTCTATTTACTTTATTGTTCATATTGTTTTGTTGTATTTAAATATTTTACATTGAACTTTTTATTTTAAATAAATTACATTTCTTGCCTTTTAATAATGTAGGATATTGGTCAATATTAGGTCTTTAGTATTTAATTTTTCTGGTTCAATACAGCGTTTTGAAGAGGCATTTTTTAGAATAGTATCTCTTACCCACAATAACTGGGGATCTGCATATATAAAACTAGGTGGCTTTTTTGTAAAATATGATGCCTTCGAAAAACATGAGACACTGACAGTGGAATGGCGAAAAAATGCTTTTTTTGAGAGATTAACGTATTTTAAGAAGAGCGCTGCATTTTTAGAGATGCTGCAAAAGATTCAAGCACAACAGTCAAACACATCTGTTTAGTGCGTATTTATGTAAAAAAATCACTATGGAACTCAGTGGAATGGAAAAACACTCATGTTTTTAAGGTGTGTAAGGTTATTATATATAAATTACATGTGTAAGGTGACACCTTACAAGGGGGTGTCCATGTACTTTTGGCCATATAGATGGAATTATGATGAAAGGCTATACTTACACCAACGTAAAAACACAAACTATTAAGACCAGGAAAATCAATATAATGAGAACAGCCAACAGGGTAGCATTACCTAGGAGATGAGATGGATAGAAACGATTGGTTTACTACCTAAAGCTGAATATGTGATCTACATACTGTATGCAAAACAAAGGATGTCTTAGTATTTTGAATTATGCATGCGATGTAAATCCCAAAGGAAGAAAGAAACAGCTCATCTCATACTTACTGGTTTTTTCATTGGTGGAGAAAGTGGTGAAGCTCCTGGCACCTTCACCAGCAGCGCTCACAGCGCTCACCCAGACGTGGTACTGCTGGGCTGGCTGCAGTTCTGACAACTGCATACTGGTTCCGTTACTGCTTATATTAGACCCTGTTACATAGGCCAAACAACACAGATATACACTACTAATCAAAGCATGGGGTCAGTACAATCTGCTCACCAAAAATACAGTAAAAACAGCAATATTGTGAAATATTATTACAAATTTAAATAACTGTTTTCTATTTGACTATATTTTTAAAAAGTAATTTATTCCAGTGATGGCAAACCTGTTTCTTTGATGCCCACTAAGTAATGCAGGATGACACCTTTGCTCTCATTTACAGGGATGGGGCTCCATATCAAAGTGGCAGAGGAGTGAGAGATGTTCTTCACATGGATTTGAGGAACTGTAGGAGGAACTGGCAGGGAAGATGAAGAGATGATACAAACATGAAGGCTAGATGACTAGATTTACAACTAGCCAAGTACTTTGAGAAAATGTCTTATAAATGGAATACATTAAAAAAAAAATTATATTCAATCTGTTGAACTATCCAAGACAATTATCGACAACGCAATCTACTTTTACAATGGATAAGCAAATAAGATACATAATGTAACCTTTAAGCAGAGGAGTGTAAGTTGTGTACAAGTATTAATTCATGGTAATACCTTCTATAATATTTTTCAGAATTTTGGCTCTCTATTGTATTTGCAAACAGAACTGGAGAAGCACAATTTTAAATGTTGTCATGTGGACTTAGGTCTGTAGTCATTGAAATAAAAATTGATTTAAAAGGGATAGAAATTTAAAATTCTGTCATTAATTACTCCTGCTCACGTTGTTCCAAACCCATAAGGGAAGGCATAACGGAAGAGAAGAATTTGTTGAATACAGTTGTTATTTTTGCGCACAAAAAGTATTCTTGTAGCCTCGTAAAATTAAGGTTGAACCACTGTCACATGGACTATTTTAATGATGTCCTTACTGCCTTTCTGGGTCTTGAATGTTTCAGTTGTGTTGCTGTCAACGCAGGGTCAGAAAACTCTTGGATTTCATCAAAAATATTTTATATTTGTGTTCCGAAGATAAACGAAGGTCTTACGGGTTTGGAACAACATGAGGGTGAGTAATTAATGACAGATTTTTTTATTTGTGACCCTGGACCACAAAAGCAGTCATAAGTAGCATGGGTATATTTGTGGCAATAGCCAACAATTCATTGCTTGGGTCAAAACTATGCCAAAAATCATTCAGATATTAAGTAAAGATCATGTTCCATTAAGATATTTTGTAAATTTCCAACCGTAAATATATCAAAACTTCAATTTTGTTTAGTAATATGCATTGCTAAGAACTTAATTTGGATAACTTAAGATTCTAGATTTTCAAATAGTTGTATCTCAGCCAAATATTGTCCTATCCTAAAAAACCATACATCAATAGAAAGCGTATTCAGCTTTCAGATGATGTATAAATCTCAATTTGGGAAAATTGACCCTTATGACTGTTTTTTGTGGTCCGGGGTTACATTTTTGGGTGGACTGTCCCTTTAAGAGATGTAGTAGCAACTAATAATTGCACATAATGTAAAAACTGCACATAATGTAATAAGTACTACATTATTGTAATAAAATGTTCATAATGTAATAATTGTTTTAATGTAATACTTTATTAATTAATGTAATAGGTTATTGTATAAGAAATGTATTACATTATTAACACACTGTGGGAACTTATAATGTAATCACAGTTCATAAGGTAATACCAGCACATCATTTAAATTAATGTTTACAGTATTATAATTATCTTTCAATATAATATATTTAAACTAAGCTATTACATTAGGCTAAAATTAGGCTTATTGGGCTACACTGTGAACTTTTATTGTGAAGAAATATTCAGTTAACTTGTGCTCCGTGTGTCCTGGATTAACTGCTGATCTGCAGCAGGTTAACGATGCACACAAGACTGCCGTCATTGATAGGGAACTCTCTCGACTGAACGTCGGCGTTGCCTGCCTACTGGAGTCCCGACTGGCCGACAATGGTAACATCAGGGAAGCAAGCTACACCTTCTTTTGGCAAGGGAAGTCTTCAGATGAACCAAGGCAGCATGGTGTCGGCTTCGCTGTCAAGAACACGCTCGTCGCCTTCATTGAACCTCCATCAACAGGAACGGAGGATACTTGTACTCCACCTGTCAACATCCTCTGGCCCAGCAAATATCATCAGCGTGTATGCTCTAACTCTCTGCTCCAACTCAGAGGAGAAAGACCAGTTGTATAAGGCACTGGATGAAACAATATCCAGAATCCCCAGCATTGAAGGACTTTACTTGCTCGTTGACTTCAATGCTAGAGTGGGAGCTGACAGTGAATCCTGGCCTACCTGTCTAGGTCTTCATGCTAGCGGTAAGATCAATGAGAACGGCCAACATCTGCTGGAGATGTGTTGCTTACATGGCCTCTACGTGGCAAACACTATCTTTAAATGCAAGGAGATTCATCAGGTGTCTTGGAGGCACCCGCGGTCCCGCCACTGGCACCAGCTAGACCTCGTCCTCATCAGGCGTGTGGAACTTGGTAGAATCCTCCTCACCCGCAGTTACCAAAGTGCCGACTGCGACATGGACCATTCCCTTGTGGCCAGCAAGGTGCGAGTTGCACTGAAGAAGCTATATCACTCCAAGAAAAATGGCTGCCCATATATCAACACTTGCTGTGCAAGCAACCCAGAGAAGACACAGCAGTTTGTTAGGAACTTACAGGAGGCTCTCACCAAGGAGTCACCTATTGATGACACCATTGACTCAAAGTGGTCCCACCTCCGAGATGCTGTGTACAACGCAGCCATCACAGCCTAAGGGAAGGAGCGTAAGAGTGCCGATTGGTACGAGGCCCACTGGGAGGAAATGGAGCCCGTGACTGAGGCAAAGAGGAAGGCCCTTCTGGCTTACAAGGCATCGCCCTGCCCTAGTACACTGGAAGCACTCTGGACAACCAGGATAAATGCCCAGCAAACTGCCCGCCACTGTGCCAACACAAAGAAGGCAATAGGCCCTAAAACCACCAAGATTACTCCACTTAAGTCCAGGACAGGCGAAGTCATCACAGATCAAGGGAAGCAGTTGCAGCGCTGGGTTATGCACTATCTTGAACTGTATGCAACTCAGAACATTGTCACTGATATCGCCATGGATGTCTTCCCAGGTCTGCCAGTCATGGAAAAGCTGGACATTCCACCTACCCTGGAAGAGCTCTGGTTGTAATTGACAACCATTGACTGCCTCACTTGTGGGAAGGCCCCCGGGAGCTATGGCATACCGCCAAAAGCTTTGAAATACGGCAAACTGGCGCTGCTTCAGCCCCTGCACGTACTCCTTTGCCTATGTTGGGACAAGGGCTACATCCCCCAGGATATGCGTGATGCTAACATTGCCGGCCGGTCAACTGTAGACATGATCTTCTCACTACGACAGCTCCAGGAGAAGTGTCGAGAGCTGCAGATGCCACTCTACATTGCTTTCATTAACCTTACAAAGGCTTTCGATCTGGTTAGCAGAAACGGTCTATCTATTCAGGCTTCTTGCAAAAGATTGGCTGCCCCCCACAACTTCTGGCTGTTGTCACCTCGTTTCAAGCAGCACGGTTTGCTTCAATGGCGCAACATCTGAGTCCTTCCTCATCAGTAGCGGAGTCAAACAAGGTTGTATCCTCGTGCCGATGCTCTTCGGCATCTTCTTCTCCATGCTCCTCCAGTATGCCTTCAAGGACTGCCGCGAGGGAGTTTATATCCACACCAGAACTGACGGCAAGCTGTTCAACATTGCTCGCCTCCTCACCAAGACTAAAGTCACAGAGGTACTAATACGGGAGATGTTCTTTGCCGATGACGCAGCCTTGACATCCCATACCGAAGATGGCCTGCAGCAGCTTGTCAGTCGCTTCTCCTACGCCTGCAAGGAGTTTGGATTGACTATCAGCCTGGAAAAAAACAACATCATGGACAAGGAAAAAGACTCTCCAGCTCTCTTTCTATCGATGTAGAGATAAATGGCAGGATCGCCAAGGCAGCAGCGGTCATGGCCAGACTGAACCAAAGGGTCTGGAACAACACCAACCTCACAGTGAAGATCAAGTTGCGCGTCTACAAGGCCTATGTGCTCAGCACACTCCTCTATAGTAGTGAGACATGGACCACTCACATGAGGCATGAGAAGAAACTCAACAGCTTTCATCTGAGGTGCCTGCGGTGTATTCTGCGCATCCAGTGGCAGGACAAAGTACCCAACACAGAGGTTCTGGAATGCACCGGCATGAGAAGCATGTCTACCATACTTAGTAAGAAGTGCCTTCGCTGGCTTGGCCACGTCAGAAGAATGGGCCCTGGCCGCATTCCCAGGGACATATTGTATGGCGAACTGACAGAGGGCTCACAACTAATTGGACGTCCACGACTGCGCTACAAGGATATCTGTAAGAAGGACATGAAGTTGTCCGACATCAACATCGGCACCTGAGAGAGACGTGCAGAAGATCGCTCCGCCTGGCATTTTGTTGTCAGACAAGGTGTACAGAAAGCCGAGGAAACGAGGATTAATAACCTTGCCACAAAGAGAGCCAAGAGGAAGGAAAAGCAACTGCTGCCTCACCTGGCATCATCATCGTTCATCTGCAGAAAATGCAGCAGATATTGCCATTCAAGAATTGGGCTTTATAGCCACTCGCGAAGGTGCAGATAGATGAAATTTCATCAAACTGGAAACCACACCATCGTCTCCTGGAGACGGAAGGATGCTGACGACGACGAGTTATGATTTTAAATTTTTAACCTCAGAATGACTTTAAAGTCTGATTTTGTGGTGGCTGTGCTTCAAAGGGGACATCGGATGCCCATTTTTCACAAGTTGGTATGATTGTGTTCTAACAACATCAGAATTCTGGAACCCAGAATATTTTGATTCTTGAATAAAAACAATAAGAGCCATGAAAGCACCCATACTGTAGTTGGTACTGTGCTCTACCCTTTGGTTTATCAATGTAAAAGGGCATGGAAATCAAGCAATGGATGATGAAACGTAAAGTACAATGCAATTTTGAAAGCACTAATGTTTTTATTTTTAAAAAGCCTATTACAATTATGAAATTTGACAATGTTTTTGGTGAGTCTACAATGTAATACATTTATCATAATGTAATAATTGTTATTACATTATGAGCTCAAGATTTTATTACGTTTTGAGGAAATTATTACATTATGAATATTTTATTTCAATAATAATGTAATACTTATTACATATTTTTTTCGTTATGTGCAGTAATTACATTATGGGATGTCATACCTCCTTCAAGTGTGTATGCAATCGCTGACTTGAGGAAAGTGCTGTGGTTGTTGAAGACTGCAAACAGTGACACATTATAAGCTGTGTAGTTCCTGAAGTCACCTGTGGATGGAGACAAACACAAAATCACTATCAGCATCAGGACAAACCACATCTTTCTCTCACTTTCACACACACACACACACACACACACACACCACACACACACACACCACACACACACACACACACCCACACACACACACACACACACACACACACACACACACAACACACACACACACACACACACACACACACACACACACACACACACACACACACACACACACACACACACACACACACACACACACACACAAACCTGTGAGTGTGACAGATCTCTGACTTCTATTCACTCTGACCCAGTTCAAGCACATACGGTCAGGTATCACAGACATGTGCTGTACCACATACTCCAGGACGCTCTCAGAGAAGTGTGGGTGTATGGACCATGAGACCCGCAGCGCCTGGCTCTCACCTATTACACTCAGATTCACCTCAGGCCTTCTCTGTCCTACAGGGCATACATATGACATACAAATATAATCAAAGATATAACTATACACTACTGTTCAAAAAGTTTGCGGTTGATATGATTTTAATGTTAAGGCTGCATTCATTTGATCAAAAATACAACAAAATTTTATTTATTGTTAAATATTACTGCAATTGTGAAACAAAAAAAAGTTTCATAATTGAAACGTGTGTGTGAAATATTACTGCAATTTAGAACAACTGTTTTGTAATTTAATATATTTTAAAATATAATTTATTCCTGTGATGCAAAGCTGAATTTTCAGCATCATTACTCAAGTCTTCAGTGTCACATGATCCTTCAGAAAACATTATAATTTGATGATTTTCTGCTCAACAAACATTTCTTATTATTATTATCAGTGTTAAAAAACAGCTGAGCTGCTTCATATTTTTGTGAAAACTGTGATACTCGTTCAAAGGAACAGCGTTTATTTGAAATGGAAAACTTTTGTCTTTACTGTTGCTTTTGATCTATTTAATGCATCCATGCTGAATAAAATAATAATTTCTTTCAAATCTTACTGACCCCAAGCTTCTGAACGGTAGTGACATTATAAAAGCATAATAAGTAGACATATTTACATTTTCAGCCGAACTTGAACAAAATGAGAGACAAATGCAAATTACTGATATTTCAAACACTATATAGCTTTGAAAATTCTAATCAGAATTTTGCCTGGACTTACCCCTCTCAGCAAATGGCATGAATGTGGGGTCCGATGTGCCCATTGAGGTGTTGGCTGACACAAAAACTCCCATAACACCCGGCTTGAGGAAGTGTCTGAGCTGCAGGCAGCTCTGTTCAGCGAGCTGCTGACTTTCAGTGTCTCTCCGTTGCCTGGTGACCTGCTGCTTGACCTCAGTGCCATTTTTAAGGTTCATAGTTACAATATAGTTGATAATTTCCCCTCTAGCCTGAGACAGGGGCATTTCCTGAGAGACAGCGAAAGACAGTCAAAAGCTGACAGTTCATTCATGATCTTTTGAATCTTGACTGACCCACCATCAAACAAGAACCGATTAGACCGATGCATTATGGGAGTACACCCTACCTTCCAACAGACGTTACAGGAAGACAAGTAAGAATTAGGGCCACAGTCACTCCAAACATCCAGCTGTCCAACCGGTGCTGAAAACAGAGAATATTACAGACACAGAGTCATCATCATTGATTTTGTTATATGGCACGATATTTAGAAAAAAAGAATGAAAGATATGATAAATGATTTAAGGTGCTAAATAAATCAATGACATTTTAAAATAGAAAACACTTATTTTAAATTGTCATAACATTTCATTGTTGTTACTGGGTTTTTGATCTAATAAATGCAGCCTTGCATATCATAAGAGACTCAAAACGACCCAAAACATTCCAGGAAGTCATTCTGGATTCAGAACATGGTGGTGGCTCTTATTTAAAACTCTAAAACACGATGGACATCCATATTCTACTGCTGAGTGAATGTGCATCAAGACCATCTTCAATAAAACAAAAATTGAGCATTAAATCAATGTCTTCAATTAATGCAATGAGTGGTCTTTCTCTGACCTGCAGGGGGCGTTCTGATTGAATACACTGAACTCCAGATACTCATGACTTTCTCTTCATATCCACAGTGGCAGCGAACACGAAAACTGTACTTTGTGAATGGCTGGGGATCCTCCAACACAAACATGACCTGGCAATCATCCACCTGCACAATAAGAATTCAACAGAGACAGTTTGTTTCATTTTTGACACATCTCTGACACTATAAAACGATTTGCATTATGTAAAACCAAGTAAAAAATGTAACCGGTAAATACAAAAAAAGCTGTTGTATTTCTCCTAGACCTGGTTCGTAATCTGCATTTTCTATTTTATTGAGATTTGTATTTGAACAATCCATGATTGTTTCTCAAATCCCAAAGATCTATCGTTTAATCAACAAACTTTTTGAATGGATGTGGTTATATTTTCATTAATTTTACTTTTAGCACACCTTCCATCATGCAAATGGATTTTATTCATTATGGATGCTCAATTTACAAAAGCACTTTTGAGCACATTAATTAAAATTGGCCAGAGCTGCACCCCCTGAAGCCAGCGAAATCAAAGCTTAAAGGAAAATGTTGAAATCCTCTTCCAAATCAGAATAGAGTCAAGTCAATATGGGTTCTCTCTTTCCTCTCACCTCCATCCAGTCCAGCATGTGATTGAGCGCACGGTACTGCACTTGACAGTTCTTGTCCAAGGGACCCACGCTGTCACAGTCCATGTCCCAGATGAACTCCAGTGGTTCAGAGGTGAGGTTTATATTGTCGGGGGGTCTGGTCGTTCTAAGAAAAAAAGACGGAAAACATTAAAAGCTAGCAAAGTTAACTTACAATTTTTGCCTGATAAAACACTTCTTTGAGAGTTTTATTAATATTTTTGAAAGACGTCTTTTGTGCTCAGTCTCACCAAGCATACAATTATTTAATCAAAATACAGTACAAAAAGAAATCCTGTTATTTGTGAAATAGAATCACAATTTGAAAATAATAGTTCACTTTAAAATGTAATTTATTCCTGTGATGACAAAGCTGAATTTTTTAACTCATTACTCCAGTCTTCAGAGTCACATGATCCTTCAGAAATCATTCTAGTATGCTGATTTGATGCTCAAGAAACATTTCTTATTATTATTATTATCAATGCTGAAAACAGATGTCCTGCTTAATATTTTGTGAAAACAATGCTAACTTTTTTTTTTTTTAAAGATTCTTTAGACAAGAGAGTTCAAAAGCACAGGATTTATTTAAAATATCACACATTTACTGGATCCTTGCTGAATAACAGCAGTAATTATTTTTTTTTATATATATATATTTTTGGGCTTTTATGCATTTAATGGAAAGGACAGTAGAGAGATGACAGGAAAGCATTGGGAAGAGAGAGGGGAGTGGGATCAGCAAAGGACCTCGAGACGGGAATCGAACTCGGGTCGCTGTGAGCACAACAGCGCTATATGTCGGCACACTAATCACGAGGCCATCGGTGCCGACTACAGTAGTAATTTTTTAAAAAACAAAACTTACTGACACCAAACCTTTGAACGCTTGTATATATCTCGGGAGATTAATATAAGAGAGACTCTGGAGGTGATGCACTCTTTTTTTTACACTTATTCATAGTAATAATCATCAGAATTGTATGTAAATTGAGTACTGTACGGTGCTTCAAATAGAGCCAATACATTTTGATGAAACTGTGCATGGTTTAAAGAAATGTAGAGTAAACATGACTTACTGATATGGCCCGTGTTGAAGAAAGACCTTTCAGACTGTGCAGAACCCAGCACGTTTTTGGCAGTGACCCATGCTGTAATGTCAGTGCTTTTCATATACTCAAGCCGGTTTATGACTGCACTCTCACTACTGCTCTCCCTAGATTTAACATTCCTGTATAAACACACACACAAAAACATTGTCAGATGCTCACAATATGTCCACAATGTCCATACAGAATGCAATGGTGGTGTTAATAAGAAAACACACACCCATCATAATCTTTCCAGTGAAGGGAGTAGACCGTTGGAATCATTGACTCGTTGGATTTAGTCCAAGAGCAGTAAATGTCTTCATCTTCCAAGTCTTCAATAGCACAATCAGGGCGAGACGGGGGAGATGGTGGATCTGAAAGAGATGGAAGGATGTAAAACTTTCTGGAAGGAAACCAACCAAAAGAAGCAAAGATAAAGGGAGAAGAAACAACCATTCAAACCAACACAATGTGCTGCAAGAGCGCCATTACTTTTTACACTGAGAAAACAGGAAGTCATGTGGGGAAATCTGCAAAAGAAAGCCAGCAGGATGCCGCACACTTCCCCTCCTTGTCTAATTTTGGACAACATCTTAACACACAAGCATTTCTCAAAGAATGCTCAGGTTCAAACTAATCAAGCTCTCTTCCCAAATCAAATAATGAACAGTTACACATTCAGCAGATGCTTTTATTCAAAATGACTCGCACTGCATTCATTTGATCAGTTCATGCATTCTCGAGGAATCAGCCCATGCTGTTTGAGCAACACAGCTTTCAGTAATGCATGGGTATTCACTTACAAATATACCTTAGTCAGGGTAGCGCCGTGTTTAATTTTTGACAGGAATGAAAACAAGAATGTGAGTGACAGAATTACAGTGCGTTCAGCGAAATATACCAATGAAAAAAAAAATGTTTTAGTAAAAAAAAAAAAAGTGTGCATGATCTAGGACCTTTCCACAGTGCGTGCCATTGCAATGACTGCAAGTCTATCCTTCACAGCCTCGTTTCCATCCGTGTTAGATTCAATATGGTGTCTAACCGGACTAAACATTTTTGAATACAGATTACGTCTGTAAGATTATATTATATTATTAATATAATCTGACTACTTTTTGACATATCATTGATCTGAATAGGATGATTTTGTACCGTATTAATATAAAAATACAAATGTTTTATGAATAATTTACTGCTTTGTGGATATTCAAATTTTAGAATTTTTCTAATTGGAAGTATTTAATTTCGGAATCTGATTAAATAATTATATGTGACCCTCTCTGTGAAAACCCAGATCAAGGCATTTTTTTTGTGATTTGCTTTTTTCTACAAAATATCATCCTTCATATGGTAAAGAACATTCTGTGAAAATGTAACCTTTATATCTTTAATATTGACTGAGTAAGGTCATGTCAAAGATTGAAATTATAATGAAATGAATGGCAGAAATCAAAATTTGATGCTTGTTTTCTCATAATTAGATTTTGAGACTTTAGCCTGGATTTCACAGAGAGGGTCACACATATAATCAGTTTCTACCCAGACCTGTGCACTTACAATGAAATCATATAGAGCAAGGAATCCCAGAAGGCTTAGAAACAAAATGTGCATATTGTATTTTTGTTAAACCCCTTATAGTAATTCTTCCATTCATAGTGTGTGTGCTGTTAAGTTTTGATCAAGGCGGAAAACTTCTGTTTATGAATACCCAAATGCTGTATGCCATTACACAGTTTTTCATCTTGTAAACGAAACATTCCCAGAGCTAGCAATGAGGCTGTTAGAGATAAATGGTCAATTAATGTCATACTCACAGCCTCCTGTTACTGTAACGTTGCAGGTCTCTGCTGTATTTCCATTACACATGCAGCGAATACGCTCTCTGTGTTCCGCTGCGATAGAAAAGTTGAAGGTTTCTTTGGTACTGGCACATGTGCTGGCAAACTGATGTCTGTGGTCCGGTTTGATGACATAAAGCTGGCAGAGACCACAACTGTTTGCTCGTCCCCGTGTGCTCATGTGGCACAGAACAGACACATTGTGGCCCAAAGGAAGAGCTTTATTCCACCAGCAGTTTACAGCCACTTCACAAGAGACTAAACAAATAACAAAGACAAGAAGAACACGTTGAGACAACATAACGATGATTAACTCAGTTCCATAAAACATGCAGATAAAGTTTAACATTAATTCAATGGTCTGTCCTGTGAATATTTGCTGTATTGTTTAGTGCAGAACAAAAACACTACTTTGTCTTAATACAAAGGTGACCCAAAAAGCTTTCGGCTCTCAATGAAGAAATGTTGCAATAGATTGCAAACTAAGTGCTTTATAAATGCATTCCTTCATAATTTAAAACTATATATAATTACAACTAAAGCCATATGTTATTAAAAACAATACATAGTTTTACAAAACATAAGCTTTTAGGTTTTAAATTACGAACAATGCACTTTATTTCACAAATAACAATATTGTTATATTTTGTTACTTATATGTATATAGCAGAATGATCATATATTGAAAACGAAACACTTTTGCCCACCTTGAGAACATATCCACAAATAAAGTATTGCAACAAAATGCACTTTCACACTCTGCCATGCCATCGCTCACGGTGACCGCGCACGCAAAAACTCCAGTGTGACGCAACGTCCCGTTAACCGAGTGAGCGCACAGTCACGGAAAGTCCCCGGTCATCAGATATTTGCTTGTTTGTGACATCGTTGTCCCGCGAGACGCACAATAAGGCTCTTCAGCATGTTTCTCAGTCATCAGTAATATTTTCACGAATCAATTAAAAATAGTAACATCGCTCTCTGCATCCTGGAACGAGCATTTTCTATTTCCTGTGATCTTCTTCCTTTTGGTTTTAGGTAACGTTATACGTTTAATTTTCGTCGGTTGAGTTACAGTCACCGTTCTCAAACCTCTTCAAATGACACGCTTGAACTTGCGCCGGTAGTATGGGAGACGAGCTTCCTTAAAACTCGTAAAGTCGCACCCCACGGCCTATCCTTGCGAAGGGAGGGTGCGGCCAGACCTGTAAACACACAGTTCACTTCACAGATCTCAGCACGCGCATTAAAAGACTCCGCCCATACAAAGCCAGTTGACCAATCAGGACTACTGTAGTTATTTTCAGCACGTTCCTTCAGCGCAATGAACTTCAGGGGAAACTGCTAATCCAGGGCTTGTCCAAATACCCACACGTACTGTGTGGCCCCTTGGGAGCGCGTGCACGCAACAGGAAATAAGTGCTTTTAGAAGCACCATAATTACTAAATTGTGTCATCTGTTATAGAGACTACCGAACAGAGGCTTATTTTCAACAGCAAAGCAGTGAAAATCAAAATAAAGCACCGTAAACACGTGCATTTTTACAGTGTCTCATCGGGAAATGAAATGGTCTGTGCATATATCTGGTCTTCACACTCACGTGAACACTTGGGCCAAATACAGGAAATGTGTCATGCAAGTGTGACGGGTATTATGCCAGTAAGGGAGGTGTGTATACCTCATCGCTGACCTCTAATAGAGGCGCTCTTGCGACTGACGCTAGAGGCTGTAGCCCTTTGGCGTTCCTTGTTAGAGCGCCCGCCTCCCGCACGGAAGTCCGGGTTCGCAACCCGCTCGGTGAGTTGGTCATGCGGACCGTGTAGGGGGGGTAATAAGTAGACAAGCGATCAAGGCAGGGAACATAAACATGTGCTTCACACTGTAACTTCTAAATGAACTGAACTGATCTTTTAGATTCAGATGCATAAATCACTCTTTAATGTAAGACTTATTTATCTAGACTTTACGTTTACTGTGCAGACTGGCAAATGTATTAGTCATAATTCCCACATCAAGCAAGTGGTCTTTATGAAACAATTTCGTATCCCCTTTTGAAATAATTCTGACGCTAAAAGAAACCAAACGTCTGCCAATACTAATGAGATACTATACTAACTTCTATTATTTCTAATTTAAAACACCAGCAAAACAAATTGAGTGAAACATCCATGATATATATAGGCTATATTTATATATATATATATTCACCATACTTTCGAAGTTGATTGATCACAGTTTATTAAAGGTTTTCATAAATTGTTAAGGTTAAATATGCAAATGAGCACAAACTGATTCATTAGCGATTAATGCAAATAATCATCTTTATTCAAGAGTGCAATATAGACTACTCTAGATGAAGATTAAAAAGCGAACACGTAACGTATTACAACATCAAACATTGTAAAATCATTAGTTAAATTAACTACACAATGCATGGGAGTTCAATGTAACCATTTACAAGTCTCAAGCACAATATGTGAATGGAGATGAAAAAAATAAACAGAGGACAGACTAGAGAAGCACACACACACACACACACACACACACTTTTTTATTCACTCATGCGATAGAGAAAGAAGGTTAGTCTCTCAGCAAAGCGAGCTGATTTCTCCTTTGCTGCAGCCCCACTTGCAGCAGGCGTTGGACAGTCCCACCACTACATCACGTCCTTTTCTGTCCACGGTACGCAACGCTTCAAGCACCTCCTGTGAGATGAGAGAGCGCCCTGGCCTGCTGAACACGCCAGCTTCCTGTTCCCCTCGTGCCAGAGACGGAAGATTTGAGTCAGGGGCAAGCTGGGAGGACGGTGCAGCACCGTACAGCACTGCGCTGTCTGGAGCATTACTGTCATACGAGCTGAATACGTCCAGGATTTCATCTGGGAAATAAGAGAGGTTTCATGCAATAGTTGTAAACAGTGTTGGGGAAAGTTACTTTTAAAAGTAATTAATTACAATATTGCGTTACTCTCTAAAAAAGTAACTAATTACGTTACTTAGTTACTTTTTATGGAAAGTAATGCGTTATGTTACTTTTAGCGTTACTTTCGCGTTACTTTTTAAATATGAGCAGGGCTTGATTGTTTGTTTTTAATACAAGAAGTTATATTTATAGCAAATGTAAAAGCCCTTTCACACCAAAAAGAGTAAAAAATAAACCTCAGGCTGAAGGAAAAGTAAATTCACGTCTGTACAGTAGAATACATGGAGAAGATTCAACACTCTTCAGCAATAAAAAAAGCAATCAAGCACAATTGTTAATGTAAAGTATTTTTTGCTTATTAGTATGGTTGAACTGGATCATCAAAGCTCGGCAGCAAACACATTGGTTAATAAAATGGGATTAGATATATTTTGTGTTTAACATATTTAATTATTGCAGTTTGCGTTATATTCTGAGTTTGTGTTTTCACTGTTTTAATTCATTTTGATGAATACTGAATCTGTTTTTTTGGCGAGTGGATGAATTAATACACGTTCACATTTAGTCTAGATTAGAACTACAGTAAGATCATGTTCACACAGCGCACTGTCAGTCAATAAATGGGAAAAAAGTAATATTATTAGGTAACTCGCGTTACTTGTAATGCATTACCCCCAACACTGGTTGTAAAACAATACATGAATCACTATGATTTCTGATGAAGAAACTCTTTTCACTTAAAATTTGTGTGTTTTAACAATTCATTAAAGAAACAGCAAGTTACACATCTAATTAAACATGGAATTTTTAAATAGAAAGATATATAGTGTTTTCTTGTGGAATGTAAACTGTAAAAAATAAGTGTAATTTTAACTCTAAAAGTTTGTACAAATTCTACTGAAATAAAACGGTTGATAGGTTAACAGTATGTTCCCATACTATATTCAGGGAAAAACTGTAAAAGATCTGACCAGACATTTCATGTCATTTTACAGTAAAATGCTGTTAATTGTACAGTTTTTAGAAGTAAAAAAAACAAAATCAATGTATAATTTATACAGTCAAAAACTGTAAACTGATATTCCCAGAATTCCCCGATGACACTCCACATTTGAAAGTATTTTGTTTAAATAATCATGTTTTTTAATAGTTTTTGTTATCAGTTATGTGCATTTGTGCTTCATGTTCATCTTCTGTTGTTTAATGAAAGTTTATTGCATTATTTAAGTTCCATGTGTGTTACCGTGATGGTGTTTAGTGTTTGCGTGAATGACTCTGTGCACCTTCTATATATTAATATATACTTCTGCTTGTGGTGAAGCTACATGAGATGAGTTTTGATTCTTCATGTGGCTTTCTCTTTTACCATCTGCATTATTATGGTGGTTGTAAGTATGTTAAAGGTACAAAACAGATTTTAATAGCAGTGTGTGTTGTTGAAATTAGTGACTTACATTCACATTTCCTTGTTTGAAGTTTTATCCTGTACATTTTACAGTTTTGTTCTGTAAATGTGTTTACGGTTTTTATGTATTTTGTACAAAATTATTTTGGCAACCACAGCTGGCAAAATTATTTTGTAAAAACTACAGATTTTTTTACAGTGTTTACTCCAACAATGTTTAATGTACAACCCCTAAAGAGTGTATGTAAGTCTGTATACACTTTGAAGAATCTTAAATATATGAGAGTTTTGACTAGTTTCAAACTTTTTTTTCGATCTTACACCACTGGAGTTGATATGATTTGTGTGTGTGTGTGTGTGTGTGTGTGTGTGTGTGTGTGTGTGTGTGTGTGTGTGTGTGTGTGTGTGTGTGTGTGTGTGTGTGTGTGTGTGTGTGTGTGTGTGTGTGTGTGTGTGTGTGTGTGTGTGTGTGTGTGTGTGTGTGTGTGTGTGTGTTGTGTGTTTGTGTGTGTGTGTGTTGAAGTCTTTCATGCTCACCAATACAGTAAACACAACAATATTGTGAAATATGATTACAGTTTAAAAATACTGTTTTCTATTGTAATGCCTTTTAAAATGCTTGTTATGCAAAGCAGTATTTTCAGCATCATTACTCCAGTCTTCAGTGTCACATGATCCTTTAGAAATCACTCTAATATGATGATTTGCTGCTAAGAAACATTACTTATTAAAATATTTAACTAGTAGTGTATTTGTAATATTGTTACAACTTAGAATTTGTTAAATTCTGTATTTCTTTAAACTGATATTGTCTTTACATTTTTACAAGTTTACAAAAAAAAAGTTACAAAACCTGCTCTGCAAGGTCTGTATTACTAACCTGTGTTTGTCAAGGAACGCTTCCATCGAGAGCCTCCGCAGGTGAAGATGACAGCGCGGATGAACTCCCGGCCGCATAGTTTGACTCCGTACGAGGGGCCATCCAGTGCCTGTACCCCAGCCAGCAGCAGACACACTACAAGCGCTGTGGTTTTCCACATCATGCTGAGAGCAGATCTTCACTGACAGCAGCGGGTGATGTTCAGAAGCTGGTCTCCTGCTGGGCTTCCTTTGGTTTGGACAGGTGCCTGTTTGACGGTGTAGTTACTGTGATTCTTCCCAGGTCCCTGTTCCTGCTTATAAAGAGGTGAGGGGCACACATGCTCAAACCCCCCCAAGCAGGAGTCACAGATAACCTAAGATAGAGGCAAAGACCTTTCCAGTAACAAAAGCGTGAGCAGTAAAGGTGAATGTGTAATTATATGGGCATTGTGTGAAATGAAACACTCTTTCTTCATTTAAATTGATGAATCATATTTGCCCTACGACTCATATCAGGATATTGCAGCATGAACAACAGTGATATCTCTTTACAAACAGTGATTGAATTAAGATATCTGTCTGCCTCTTTCTATTCAATTCATAGCAGTTCATCTTTTTATTTACTTTTAATGCATTTAGCTGATGCTTTCATCAAAAGCAACCTACTTTGAATTCAAGATACACATTTTATCAGTGTTTTACATTTCTTGGGAATCGAACCCATGACCATCAGTTCTACTGTTTGAGATTTGTTTTTTTCTTAATTAAAAATAATCAAATTAAAAGTTGTATTTAACATTTTGTATATAATGCTTTAATCCAAAGAGACTTACTTTGAATTCAAGATACACATTTTATCAGAATTATATTTTTTGAGAATCGAACCCATGACCTTGGTGTTGCTAGCACCATGCCCTCCTGTTTGAGCTACGGCTATTTATTATTTGTTTTTTTATAAAAAATAATTATATTCATAATTAAAGTTAAAATGTGTAGGTGATATATTTGTATTATATATATTTTAGGGCATGTTTTGACCTGTGAGTAAAGTGTGTTTATTTTTAGAAATTAATTTAGCTATATATGCAAGTTTTATTTAATCTATAGCTTATGATTTTATCCAAAGCAACTTACATTGCTTTCAATATAAACATTTTATCGGCATTATAAAATGCCCCACAGATGCTCAATAGGTTTTGGTCTGGAGACATGCTTGGCCAGTCCATCACCTTTACCCTCAGCTTCTTTAGCAAGGCAGTGGTCGTCTTGGTGGTGTATTTGGGTCGTTATCATGTTGGAATACTGCCCTGCGCCAAGTCTCCGAAGGAGGGGATCATGCTCTGCTTCAGTAGTCACAGAGTACATGTTGGCATTCATGGTTCCCTCAATGAACTGTAGCTCCCCAGTGCCGGCAGCACTCATGCAGCCCCAGACCATACACTCCCACCACCATGCTGACTGTAGGCAAGACACACTTGTCTTTGTACTCCTCGCCTGGTTTGCAGCCACACAAGCTTGACACCATCAGAACCAAATAAGTTTATCTTGGTCTCTTCAAACCACAGGACATGGTTCCAGTAATTCATGTCCTTAGTCTGCTTGTCTTCAGCAAACTGTTTGTGGGCTTTCTTGTGCATCATCTTTAGAAGAGGCTTCCTTCTGGGACGACAGCCATGCAGACCAATTTGATGCAGTGTGCGGCATATGGTCTTAGCACTGACAGGCTGACCCCCACCCCCACCCCTTCAACCTCTGCAGCAATGCTGGCAGCACTCCTTACGTCTATTTCCAAACACAACATCTGGATATGACGCTGAGCATGTGCACTCAACTTCTTTGGTCGACCATGGTGAGGCCTGTTCTGAGTGGAAACCTGTCCTGTTAAACCGCTGTATGGTCTTGGCCACCGTGCTGCAGCTCAGTTTCAGGGTCTTGGCAATCTTCTTATAGCAAACGCCATCTTTATGTAGAGCAACAATAATTTTTTTTCAGATCCTCAGAGAGTTGTTTGCCATGAGGTTCCATGTTGAACTTCCAGTGACCAGTATGAGAGAGTGAGAGCGATAACAACAAATTTAACACACCTGCTCCCCATTCACACCTGATAGCTTGTAAACACTAACGAGTCACATGACACCGGGGAGAGAAAATGGCTAATTGGGCCCAATTTGGACATTTTCACTTAGGGGTGTACTCACTTTTGTGGCCAGTGGTTTAGACATTAATGGCTGTGGGTTGAGTTATTTTGAGGGGACAGTAAATTTACACTGTTATACAAGCTGTACACTCACTAATTTACATTGTAGCAAAGTGTCATTTCTTCAGTGTTGTTACATGAAAATATATAATAAAATATTTACAAAAATGTGAGGGGTGTATTCACTTCTCTTAGATACTGTACATTGCACATGTAATGGCTTTATCCCAATATAATAACAGAATAATACTGTTTAATTGTTTCATCAGGGACCGGTTGCCAGGTGCTTCTGGATGGTTGCTATCACGTTGCTAAGTGGTTGCTAGGTGGTTGATTTAGTGTTCTGAAAATTTGCAACAAACATCCACAAGGTGAAAATTGTAAGTCTAATCCCTTATGAAAGCAAGAGCACTGCTCCCTAAAATCTGTGTCCTGAGTTCACCCGAATGCTTGTTTTACCTTCTTTGCACTTCAATGCATAATTTATTTGTACAATTTTGTTTTCAGACAGAGTGATGATTGTGAGGTGTAGAGGTTAAGAGACAAAGAGATGTAGCGAGTATGGCATTTTCAAAGTGTGATAACACAGTCCATTGCACACGAGCGATCCTTGCATCCACATGGACAAAGGTCACCAATATCCAAAATGACAACAGAATAATGAATTTTAACGAATGTGAAGATAAAAATGACATCAGCATGACATTTGGAGACATTGACCACAATATTTGAAGCACATGGAGGATGGTGGCCATGGACATATATGTATAATTCAATCAATGATGTGTATAATATGTGTGTGTGTGTGTGTGTGTGTGTGTGTGTGTGTGTGTGTGTGTGTGTGTGTGTGTGTGTGTGTGTGTGTGTGTGTGTGTGTGTGTGTGTGTGTGTGTGTGTGTGTGTGTGTGTGTGTGTGTGTGTGTGTGTGTGTGTGTGTGTGTGTGTGTGTGTGTGTGTGTGTGTGTGTGTGTGTGTGTGTGTGTGAGTGTGTGTGTGTGTGTGTGTGTGTGTGTGTGGTGTGTGTGTGTGTGTGTGTGTGTGTGTGTGTGTGTGTGTGTGTGTGTGTGTGTGTGTGAATAGGCTATATAAGTAATATTTTTTACATATCATATTTGAAATCTTATAAAGAAGCACAAAATTACAGGTCCATCACAATCACTTTTCTCTGGATCAATTAAGTTATTTTAAATATATCCAATTTGATACAAAAGATAAATTGCATATAAAAATACATGTTCTATGTTTAAGTGCATTTTTATGATCAAATATTTTAAGGCATATTTTTCAGATCAAATGGAGTAAAAGTGTGGTTAGTTTTCAAAATACATTTTGTAATATATCAAAATTGCATTCATACATTTGGGTTTATTTGGAGGAAGAGAATGTTGGATCGTGAGCTAAAGCTCTTATAGAACGTGGATTCAGATCAGCCTTCGATCAGCTGTTGTCATAGCGAACAACGTAAACCACCGACACGACTGATTTCAGATCAGTACACAAAAGCGCGAGGCACGGTGATGACTGACACGCTTCAGACGAACCCGGAGCCGTATGTCTAGCTCCACCAATAGGAATACGCGACGTTATAGTTATTGTCTCCGGGCCAATCAGAGCGAAGAAAGGGGGCGGGAACGCAGAGAGTGGGTAGCAACAGTTGCCCGGGTGAGGACGAAGCGCCATAGCCACGGTAGTCGTGGTGACAAGAACCCAGCAACGAGAATCAAAACAACAACAACCCGATTCATTGACAAAAAGCGTATTAAATCCAAAGTACCTGGAAAAGTCACTGGAATAAGAGGTGATTCCGTTTTTTATATTTCATATGAAGTCTGTGTGGAAAACAGAAACAGGTGCGGGGATGATATTTTTAGCGGCGTCTATCGACGTCCAATAATCATTATCGGGATTGCTAAGCGGTCGTGTCCAGCGCTAGACAGACGCGTCTCTCTTATGATAGACATTATTACCAGCAGCCTCAGCCAAAGCTGCTCGTTGTTATGACGATAGATTGTACAAAATGGCGGGTGTTGTTTGCAATATAATACGTGAGTCTCTATACACATTGCTAGATAGCAACCCATCCGTAGTGCTCGGCTAGCGTTGCTATGCAGCCAGGTGTTATAAACGCTGTTGGCATAGTTACACCGACGACCACGTTGACAAACCCGATGCTCTTCTGTTCTTCACCTTTACTGACCACTCGATGACTATTGGATATGAAACCATATGCCATATAATAATGTGCGGAAATATCACTCGTGTCAGTCAGTGCATTGTGAATAAGATGCAAAGCGGGATATTTGACTGCGCAGGTACTGGGTGCAAATATCTGCGCGAGTAGATTCTTTTGTGAGGTATATACTGTGTTACTTTATGTGTTTAGTTTATGAATATACTACTAACCAGGTTCAAATGTTTATTTATTGACGTTTCTATTGGGTAAAATATGCCTAATGGGTGCATACATGCAATATCTGCGTTTTATTTTGTATTATTATGTATCTTATTATATATATATATATTAGATAATTATGTCTTTATTATAATTATTATGCTATTATATACATATTTGCATTCATGCATTCAGGTGGTGGATGAGGAGATCCCCCTCACAATGTAAAGCGCTATAGAAATGTAATGAATTGTTATTATAATTATTATGTAAGGGCGTTTTTGATGCATAACAAAACAAGTGATACAAATTCATAAGGTAACGTTACAAGTTAACAAAAGAAGCTAGATTTATACAGGCTTGATTTGATTATTGCATAATTGAATCATACATTTGGCAGATTAGAGTAACGTTTAACAGTAATGAAGTTAAGTAGTACACTACGGACACATGCAATTTGACAAATGACATTGATTTGTTATTAACATTAATATTTGTGACCCTGGACCAAATGTAGCAATAGTGTGGGTAAAAAAACTATTTGCTTTTTCTTTTATGCCACAAACCATTAGGATATTAAGTAAAGATTAAGTAAAGTGGAAAGGTATTTATTCAGATTTCAGATGATTTGTAATTCTCAATTTGAAACAAAATTGACCCTTATAATGAGATTGGATTTTTTTTAATATCTAAGATTTTTTGAGAAATGCACCTTATAATTGACTTGTACATGTTTTTTGTGTCCAAGTCCCACTTTGTGTTCTTGACAAGGGTGTGCCCCCTCATTCATTTGCAAGCAGTGATCAGGTTACTTGTAATAGGACACCACTCGCTCTGCCCTAACCTTCCCTCCTCTTCTTTTTGCTGGCCCAACAATGGTTGTAGTCTTTAGGGCTTTCCCAGAACCACATGGTTGTGCCAAGGCGGTGATTAGTGGTAATAATCTAAAACTAAACTAACTGTTTTTCTTTTAGCTATAGCAAGCATTCTTATTATTATTGGTCATACTTAGACCTTTTACATCACTGCGTAACTCATCCTACACTATTGACGATGGTGATTTGCTACACCTAGCAAATGAGGAAATTAAAAAATCTTGACATTTGAAATGCTTGATTGTGACTGGTCATTTGTGTCATTGGAGGTCTAATATTCCCCAGTAATGACTGCTGTCAGTAGCAATGCTGAATAACAGACTGCTCATCCGAGGCCAGGCATTCTTCCGTCATACCGCTAACTTGCTCTCTCTTCTTCCTCTGAGCTTGTGTCTGTCTCATTGAAATTCAGGCTGTAGACTATTATTAATAGAATTGTTGTAGTGTTGTGTTGCCAGGTCTTTTCATTCGATGGATTACGACAATAAACAGATACGATTTTAAACTCAAATCAGTGTTTCATTTAACATAATTATTTATTGTGAAAATCTGTGTATTAATTGGTTTGAATGTACATTATCACTTAAAATGTTCATAATGTTTGCTTGACTTGATAATATACATTCAGCCAGTTGTTTATCGCAGAATAAGGGTGAATCCCATTTCTCTGTCTTACCCCTTCGTCTTACCCCTAGCCCTTGTCCCTCAAAACCGAGTGGCAAGCGCTAGGGGTGAAAACATACCCCTATGAAATGAGACACCACTTGGTTACTGTTACGTCATCATACATCGTCGCTAGCTGGCTGCTACGTCACCAGAGGCGACAAGTGTTGATCACAAACTCTCCGTCTAAAAGTGTGTGTATGTCGATTGCGTGGTTTTAAGTGATGTTTTCTCTATTCAGAGAAATGCGGGACTTTTGTGCAAATCAGCAATGTAACGTTAGCGTGGAAAAATAGCGATTTTTTTTAAAAACGTTTCAATTAAGAACATGGTTGCAAATATATATGTACAGGACTGTGTAGAGCACAAAACAAGACTGTCGTAATTTTAAATCAATTATTTAAGACGAAAATACTCTCTGGATGATCTGGCCGCAGTGTGTTCTGGGTACCCTTGGTTTCAAGTAAGCTCGCAAAAATTCTTGGTTTTAAGGGGTATCTACCCCTTCCCCTTAGCCCTACCCCTCGATTCAAAACGAAAATTGGGACAGCCCTTACTCTCACATGAACGCGCAAATCTAAGGGGAAGGGGTAAGGGGAAGGGGTAAGACAGAGAATTGAGATTCACCCTAAATCCCTGAAACGATGATCAGGACCCTGACACGAAAATTATGCCTTACTTATTGATTTACATTAAAGGTAGTCTCATGTAGCCAGAGCTTCAGACTGACGGCTGAAGGTCTGGAATCCATGGCGGCTTTCTTGCCCATGAGGCCGTTTGACCAACATGTCAAACAACCAATCACAGTTCGTTTCGTTCAGCGTCACATTTCGGGGCGTGGAAATGTCGCCACAATAACAATGTGTGTGAAACTCTCGGACGCATGTTAAAGATTCTATGCCACAAACTTATTTCACATACTTATAAAAATCCAGCGGTTAGTTGATACTGATAAGCGTTCGTCATCACTGTTGTAAACAAGACGGCTTTCTACTTTCGCGAGAGGTTTGGCGTCACGGCATCTTTGTTTCCAGGTGGAACGTTAAAGAACATGACACACACGTCTCCCATAAATCCTGTATAATTCAACCAATCTGATGACGACTTTGACTCCTGAAGTGTTTCCTCTTTTGTGTGCCATATGCATCAGACGTTTAGCCAACGGTCCGGTGGTTGTGGTTTAGCCCGCGGTCCGACACATCTGAGGCTGAGACTACATTAAAGTCACCTATTGCTCTAGCAATATACCAAAATTCACCATGTCCAATCTTACAACTGCATTTAAATGTTGTTTTCTAATTTCTTTGTTTGTTATATTGTATATATTATCTTGTGAATCTGTGATTAATTTCTCCTTTCATTGCGTTCAGTCCAATGGCAACTCCAGCGTATGCGAGGGAGCTGCAGCAGACCTCCCAGCCTCAGGGGGGCGGTGTGATTTCCACATTAGGCCAGGCTGCGTGCGGCAGCTCCCCAACAATTCCTGGCTGAACTTCAGACTACAGGGGACACGCCTTCAGCGGCCCCACCCACCGACCAGACCACGCCCCCTCCCTCTCAAGCACAAAAGAGCCAGGCAATCGCTCAGGCACTGCCCGCACAAGCCCCGCCCACTCAGACTCAGTATGTCACAGCTGAGATTCAGAGCTCACCTACGCAGTCCAGCAGTCAGAATACACCACAGTACATCGTTGTCACAGTTACAGGTAAGAGTTCATAAACATTCAACCTAAGAATGAATGGCATGCTATAGTCTCTGCTCAGCAAAAAAAAGATGTATTCTACCTGTAGCTCAAACAGTTGAGCATGACGCTACCAACCCCAAGGTCATGAGTTTGATTCTCAGAAAGATGTGTACCTTGAATGCAATGCAGGTCACATTGGAAAAAAACATCTGTGAACTATTAATACACCTCTTTTTCTCAATTTTCCTTTCTTTAGAGGGTTCTCTGCATTCCAGTGACTCCAGTGTATCAGATTCTAGTCCTCCTGCTGCTGTAGTCCAGACTGGAGTTCCTACACAGGTGGTGCAGCAGGTGCAGACCGCCCAACAGGTAACACTAACCCTAAACCTTAACCCTGTGCACCCAAATACACAGCAAAGCCACCTGCACCAACGCCACTCACCTAAACAAGCACAACTTCGGATTGCACTGCAATAGCATCAAGGGTTAAATCAAGAAATAATTGAACATATACACTACTGTTATATTCAGCACAGATGCACTGAATTGATCAAAAGTGACTGCATAATTACTGTTTAAAATATATTCAAATAGAAAATGGTTCTTTCGAATTGTAATAATGTTTCACGATATAACCTTGGTGAACAAAAGACACGTCTTTCAAAAACATTTTTAAAACCTTCCAAATCTAAACTTATGAACAGTAGTGTAGACGGATATACAAATCTATAGAAACCCTTTGGAATTATATGGCTTCTCAAAATGTGATTTGATCAAATTCAAGGTCATGAAAACAAAATATGTGATAAGCGATCAAGGTCATGTATTTAAGTATGTGAATGTTTAAAAAGCACTTAGTTAAAATGACTTGAAGTGTTCAAATGATTGCATAATAGTTCAGGTATTTTTGACCTGTCTTCTAATATATTAAAATACAAAATGTGCAAATACAGAAACTTTCTTTCATACTAAGTGCTTAAGTTTTTTTTTTTTTTTTACTTCAGTTTGGTCTAATTAAATTCGATTTCATCAGATCAGAAGTAGTGTTGTTGAAGCTTAGAAAACTGTGAGAGGATTTTAAACACCTGGGCCTCAGTCAGTCCACAGATGGAGGAAATTCAGCACTGCTTGTTGTTTGAGTCTGAGTTTTGTAGAACAGCAGCTCTAAGAAAAAAGCTTGCCCTGCAGCCCTCAAGCGCACGAGACATGATGATTGAGGGATTTTGCTGTTATCCACATCACAAATACCCTGAACAGCACTAGTGGGAGGCAAACCACAGAGGAAACCACTGCTCTCAAAAAACATAAATGTGTTAAAGACAAATTGGTAGTTTAACAGTTCTGCTGGATTGTCCAAAAGATTCTGGTAAATATACACAGAGCTAGATAACATTTTCTACAGGTTAACAACTGTACATCCATGATCCATGGGTGAGCAACTGTATGTCCAGGTTTACTAATGCAAACTATCACGCAAAGCCTTATAATGCGCATTTCTACTTAGAGTTAAATATAAGATTTAAACGAGTGTTCCTGTTTAATCATCACTAAAGCTTCCATTGCAAATACATTGCTGTTATAATTGCTTTTATAAATTGTAAGCCATACACTACTGTTTAAAATTTGGGGCTGGTGTTTTTTTTTTAAGGAAATTAATTTATTCTGTAAGGATGCATTCAATTAATTAAAAGTGACCATAAAGGTAATTTATAATATTATAAAATGTATATTTCAAATAAATGCTGTTCTTTTGAACTTTCTATTCATCAAATAATCTTGAAGAAATCCTATTACATTTTCCACAAAAATAGAACTGAAAATTAAGTTTTGCCATCACAGGAATAAATACAAATTTAATATGTATTAAATATATATATTTTTTATTGTAATAATATTTCAAAATATACAGTTTTTACTGTATTTTTGGTCAAATAAATGCGTTCTTGGGGAACATAAGAGACTTAAAAACATAAAGTCTTATCGACTGAATGGTAGTATACCTAAAACATACTTAAAGGTTCATTTAGTCTTATTGTGCTTGTGTTTTTGCGAGGAAGGTTACATTCACCAATAGCATTATAGAAATACAGTAAGCTGCAGTTTATTTCTCCATAAGGGGAAGGTTCTGAAAACAGGAGCGTTACTGAGGTAAAGCGAGTGGTATTCAGGTTAACATGTGATCATCTCTGCCCCAAATAAATGTTATTAGGCCACTGATATGACTGGAGTCTTTATCTTTTTTTTAAACACAAGTGCTATTCATTTCTTCAGAGGTAAAGCTTTTTAATGAGAAAGAAAATACTAAGTTGAGTGTCTGAGAAGCTTCTTTCTGTAATTTCCTTCATTCTGTGAAAGTACATACACGCAAACAAAGCATTAGAGCTGTAAACCACGGCCCAGTTTAGATAAATTAGATCGTGGTTTGCCATTCTCACAGTAGCTTTTTCAGCAAGCTAATGTTTTCATTTTTCCCTGTAATCTATTAACAGAGGTCAGTCGTTCAAGCCACATCTCAGACTACGAAAACAGAGCCTGGCACCCAGCTGAATGTCACCAGCCTACAATCGGTGCACCTGACACAGGAGGTGAGCTCTCTTACTCGTATAAATGTGTGCTATTATGTCAGTCAAGTCTGGCTTTGCAGTCAAATTGATGCCTTTGATGCTCTTAAAATGCATTTTATGTGACTCACATTTCATTTTCGAATGTTCACAACCGTGTCATCTTAAATGTGTTGCATTAAAGGAATAGTTCATCTAGAAAAAGTGGCTTGACTATTCCTTTATTGCAAAATTCAGTAAGCTTACAGTCATCTAACCCTTTGACGGTTGCTTTCAGAACTCTTTTCTCAGACAGAGAGGAAGTGATGCACAGAGAGAGAGTGAAGTCAAGAGACAGAGACAGATAGAAAACTGGTTGGAGCGTAGGCCAGCTGTACTACTAGAGAAAAGCACTAACCCGTTTGGAGACAGTTTATCCTATGCATCTGTCAGTGGAGGTTTGCTGGATTGCTCATCCTGTTTCCCCCCGTCTCTGCCTGTCGCCTATTCACCCGTCACCTTCTCTCTTCCCGTCATGTCAGTGGGCTGGGAGACAGACAGGGTCTCCTACACCTCTGCTCCTGTGCCAGATGTGCAGTCTTACTTCTATGAGATGCCCTCAGCCCATAGCGTAGGTGACTTTAGTTAAAACACAGTGTTGTAGGTATAGCTGTGGTCAGTCAGTGAGAGTGAGTTGATTGTGTTAGATCATTTAGTGTAGTGATTTCCAACCAAGGATAAAAATATATAATACACACAATATTGTTCAAAATTTTGGGGTTGGTAAGATTTTTGGTGTTTTTGAAAGAAGTCTCTTTATGCTAATCAAGTCTGCATTTATTTGATTAAAAACACAGCATAAACAGTAATAGTGTGAAATAGTTTTCTATTTTAATATATTTTAAAATATAAATCATTTTTGTGATGCAAAGCAAACTTTTCAGCAGCCATTACTCCAGGATTTAGTGTCACACGATCCGTTAGAAATCATTCTAATATGCTGACTTGGATTTCATATTATCTTCAATGTTGAAAACAGTTGTTGTTTATGTGGAAAGAGTGATTTTATTCAGGATTCTTTGATACAATTTTTTTTTCTTTTATTTTCATTGAAAGCGCAAAAGAACAGCATTTAGTTAAACATTATTAAATGTCTTTGCTGTCACTTTGATCAATTTAATGTGTCCTTGCAGAATAAAAGTATTATTTAATAGAAAAAAGTAAAAAAGATTAGAAATTGTACTGACCCCAAACTTTAGAATGGTAGTCTAGATATACATAATACATAAATATATTTAAATAAATATATATATTTTTATTTTAACATGTTTTTTAAAATAAAGTTTAACTGAAATAAGATTATAAAGATTAGACATTTGGTTATATTAAATATTTTTGTATTAATTTGATATGATCAGTAATATATTTTATATTAAAAAGTGAAATAAATTAAATAAAAGCTAAATAAAATAATCCTAATAAACTCTATTTTCATAAACTATTTTCATCCCATCAGATGTATAAATTAAGCAATTTTTTTGAGAAATCGAATCTGTGAGTCTATACCCACAGTATATATATATTTTTGGTAGTTTCCATTATATTGATAATGAAAAATGCTATTCAGTGTAATATGAGTTTAATGAACATATTTCTGGGATTACTGTTGAGGATGAGTACTTGAACCGTAATGCTGAAGTAGTTTTTTTGGAGTCTAAAGGTTGGGAAACACTGAATTAGCTGGCATGTTTTTATTGCAGAATTAAGTTTATTGCAGAACTGTGATTGTGTCAATTTTGCCTTCTTAATTTGTGTCTTGGTGTATGTGCGCTGCAGGTACAGCAGCAGCTCCAACAGGTGCCAGTCCAGCATGTGTATACTAACCAGGTGCAGTATGTGGAAGGAGGAGATGCCTAACTACACCACCAGCACCATGTGAGTATTTACAGGAACCAACACTCAGAACTAGCTCTGTGCATTAGAGTACACTATACATACTTCCTGAATTAACAGCTTGATCTTTGTTATAGCCACTGTTAACCATGTGTTAAGCAAAACTTCACACTTGTATTTTAAGAAAGGATTAGCACTGCTTGTGGAATACGAATATCTATTGTAGTGTCAAAAGTTATACAGTGTGAAACAAAGTTGTGCTTGTTTAAAAATAGATTAATTGCGATTAATCACATCCAAAATAAAAATTTGTTTACATGATATATGTGTGAGTACTGTGTATATTTATTTTGCATATATAAATACACATCCATGCATGTTTATATTTAAGAAAAATATGTTGTTTATATATTAAATATATTTACATATAATACAAATTATATGAATGTAAATACATGTAAATATTTTCTAAATATATACTGTATATGGGTATTAATACATAATAAATATACACAGTACACATGCATATATTTTGTAAACAAAAAAACTTTATTTTGGATGTGATTAATTAAGATAAATCGTTTGACAGCACTACAGCCAATCATAAACATAATTAAATTAAAGCAATTAGCCCCAAGAACGCTCAGCATCGTGCCTAACAACGCCCCTTAGCTGTTATAAATTCACTGTAAACCATGGCTTCACGAGGATTATTGCTTTTATAAAACGGTTATTCCATATACTCAAATATTTATTGAGCAGCAAATCAGCATATTAAAATGATTTCTGAAGAATCATGTGACACTGAAGACTGGAGTAATGATGCTGACAATTCAGCTTTGCATCACAGGAGTACATTACAGTTTAATATATATTTAACAGTTATCATAAATTATTCTAATAATGTTTTATAATATTACTGGTTTATTGTATTGTTATTAGAAAAGCATGAGAGACTTCTTTCAAAAACGTTAACAAATCTTACCGAACCCATTTGAACATGTTTTTTGTTTCTCTAATGTCCTTCAGAAAAGACAATATAAAATATTAAGGTTATTTATTATTAATGTATATATATGAAATATTAAAATAGTACTTATTAAAAAGGTTATTTTGTTTTAACACATGATTTGAAGTTTTAAATGTAAGGTTACAAGACTGTTTGGAATTTTATTTGCAAAGTCTGAAAAGCCCAAGGTAGTAAAAGTTGTTCTGAATCCTAAACCTCTTCATTTTCTCCCAGTCGTTCTAGCAGTTTCCCGTACACAGAGACCCCTCTGTACTCCCAGACCACTGCTGGACAGTACTATGAGACCACCCCTGCCTCTGGTTCTGAGGCCACGTCCCCCGGCACCCCTCTCACCATCTCTGTGACCACAGGATCCCCCGGGGTATCCATGTTTGTGGCGGGGACGGGGCAGATCGTGGCCAATCCCACCACGGCGGCAGGGGGCGGAGTCACAGCTGTAGTGGCAGCCACTGGGACGGCGTCGAACGGTTCTGGAGACTCCGTAGGCGAGGCTAACGGTAGCAGCGGGAGCTACGTGATTCAGGGCGGCTACATGCTGGCCGGCAGCGGGACCGGCAGCAGCGGAAATGGTCACGGTTATCCGCACCCCACTCGTGCCTCTCCAGCCACCGTGAGTATAAACGAAGGCGAGGACAATAGCGTGCCGTCGGCAGACAAAAAGGTATGACGACAGCAGTGGCGGGGCTTAATCGTCACTCATCGCCACTCACAGATTCCCCCCCTTCCCGCCACCCAAATGAATTTAAACGCATGGCGATCTCATTGCTCCGTTCCACATGCCAGAGAGCACAGTGATACTTCCAAGTCCAAATTTATTTCATTTTCAGTTTTATTCCATGAACAAAAAAGTCATCAGGAACAGCATGCCATTTCAATGACGACACTTGTCCGGTTGACATGTAGCTTGTCAGTGGTGCTTGCTAAGGCTTTCACTGTGTTGTTGTATTCATTGCTGAAAACATTAAAATTCAGTCATAACCATATTCATTATATCCATGAGAGACATATGGCCTTGTGTTCAACATGTTCCTATATGCAGCAGCTTTCCAGTTTTGCTGCACATTCTGTTACAAAATTATTTTAGTTAAGAATTGAGGCATTTTATTGATTTATCGTTTCATTGCGTACTCGTCTTGTATGCCACGGCACGCAGAAACAGTTGTCGAGAGGCATACAGAGCTGTGCAAAAGTCTTTGCCCCCGTCTGGTTTTCTGTATTATGTTTAGACACTGAATGTCATCAGATTTACAACCAAAACATGGGGATGCATACCATTCAAGAGTCTGTAAATTATTTTATGATTTTTTTATAATATTAGAAATTGAATTAGTTAATACATTTATAGAAATTAATCATTTTATTCAGCAAGGATGCATTAAATTGATCAAAAGTAGCAGTAAAAACATTTATAACATTACAAAAGATTTTAGTTTCAAATAAAACTATTAAAATAGAAAATATTTATTTTAAATTGTAATATTACAATATTACCATTTTTCCTGTATTTACAATCAAATAACTGAACATAAGAGACTTCTATCAAAAACATGAAAAAATCTGGCCCCAAAACAGTCAGTATGTGATTTTTCTGCAAAAAAAAAACGTTTCTGTCGGCCAGTGTTGCTTTCATCAGCGAAAATTATGACTAAATATCGTCGTCAATGAACCTTTATCACGTGACGAAAACAAGTCGAGACGCAACGTAAATGCTGGTCATGTGACGATGTCTATAATTAAATGTATAATGCAATATTGTTGATGAATAAAACGAGACTAAATGTGGTTTACAAAATAAAAACTATGAAAAAATGTCTCTTCATTTTTGTTGACCAAAACGAGACGAAACAAAATGTTATAACGGTATTTCGTCTAATTTAGTCACGTTGTTATTATTATTATTTTGCAGTATTTCTGTTTCCTGTGTTTCACTTCGGGGGCTGCATCAGGTCGCACTGCGCAGACGCAGGCGACGTCACTTCCTCAAGCCCCACTCGCGGCATTATTTAGAAGACGACAACAAACAAAGTTAAGACTGACACAGAGAAAGGGACCAATGGCCGGCCAGCCGCGGTTTGTCTTTGGGAGAAAAAGAAGAAACGATATTTGGAAAAACTTTTATTACATAGGAGTGGAAAAGAAAACGGAATGTGTTGTGGAAAAAGATGGGGAGAAATGTATTGTTGTCAAAAGACCCGGTACTTCGGTACAAAGTCGGTACTAAAACAATGAAAACGTCACGGTACCAGATCTTAAGTAAAGTACCAGTGGTACTGAGGACCCGGTCAATACGGTTCTTGATGCGTACGGCCGTATGATTTCCGCAACGCAGAAAACGCGGACGGAATTTACAGTTTAACACAGAATGTCATGATATTTGTCAAGGTTTGGATGAATTAATCAAAAGTAGATCATTACACTTAAATCATCGCGATATGGACTAGTATCTTTACATATTAAGCCGCAAAAGTCGATTCAAATATTAATCCCGCATGTTCCCTTATCGAGCATTCACGAGACATCACGAAGAAATTCTCTGTTATGGGAACTCCTACCCTCCTACCTTTCCTGAAGTCCTATTGAGCCAATAGGACTGGCCAACTGTCGCGAAGCATGCAAATAATGACGAGCTCGAGGCAGTATAAATGCGGAGCCCGTGACAATTACGTCAGAATCTTTTCCATCACTTTGCTGAACAACCTAGATTATGGCTTAAACTATTACAGCTCACAGTTGAGGTTCGCTCATACGAGGGCGGGCCTGGATGGCCGCTCCTCTGCAGCGTTCAGGTGAGTATGACTTTTTCTTTAGGATGAGTCCGTCTGCCCTTGATCAGTGGTGGAACTTAAGGACTCTGGTAATGAGCTTATGCCGACTATGTCCGCATTCCTCTCACCCGTCGAACCTGCAGGACAGAACATCAGCCCGGCTTCTCAAGTCCCCCTTCCATGGCGGAGCGGAGAGCCGAGGGCAGATACGGGAGCTAAGGTTTCTCATGTCGCCGCAGATGCCGCATGGAAAAAACCCACTGTCTAAGCATGCAGCCCCCCGCCTCAGAGCGGCATTCTGCCATGTGCAAAGCACAATCACTTGGCTCCTAACTCATTCACATGATACCAGCCCCTCATCAGTGGCTGCCGTGTCTGGAAGACACTGCTCTCTCATTCACACGATACCAGCCCCCCAACAGCGGTCTGCCGTGTGTAGAGGACACTCTAATTCACATGATTCTAGCCCCACATCAGCGGCTGCCATGTGTAGAGGACACTCTCATTCACATGTTTCCAGCCCCACATAAGCGGCTGCCGTGGGTAGAGGACACCCTCTCATTCACATGATACCAGCCCCACATCAGCGGCAGCCATGGGTAGAGGATACCCTCTCATTCACATGATACCAGCCCCACATCAGCAGCGGCCGTGTGTAGAGGACTCCGCTCTCTCACTCATTCACGGTGATATGGGGCCCTCGAGGTGCAAAGGAGTCACCTCATCCCCCTGCGCAGAAAAGCGCGCGAAGGTGAGGAGTGACCTGACTCATCACAGTGCAGGGACACCAGGCATGCGACCGCGGCAGCCAGGGTCCGTATGTGTGGGGAAAAGTGTCCAAGAATCTCACGCTGGTTACTTTGCATAAGAGCGGGGGTACGCCCTTCAACCACCCTGTTTCAACGGTGTGGTGCAGTCTCCAACATTGGCTCGAAATGCACTGATTCTAAGACAAGAGCTATGCGAATTGCTCGTTAAAGGAGCGATAGAACGAGTCCCAGCAAGCAAGCTGGAGTGCAGCTTTTCCAGACGCTATTTTGTGGTGCCCAAGAGAAATGGAGGACTCTGCCCGATACTAGATCTCAGGCCCATCAACAGAGCGCTCTGCAAGCATCCGCTCGGGACTATTTTATAGGAACAGACCCTGGCGCAGATTCGCCCCAGGGACTGGTTGTGTCCGTGGATTTAAAGGACGCGTACTTTCACATTCAGATAGCACCGCATCACATGCGTTTTCTCAGGTTTGCTCTCGAGGGCGCAGCGTACCAGTACCCTGTTCTCCTGTTGGAGCTGGCTTTGGCCCTGCGCACTTTCTCAAAGTGCATGAACGCGGCTCTCTCCCCCCCCTCAGAGCGAGCGGGATGCACATTCTCATTATTTGGATGAATGGCGGATCTTAGCTCAGTCACGTGACATATAGACAACGGATGCATCGACTCGAGTCCGGGGAGCAGTGTTCGAGGGCATACCAGCTTCGTGGCTAGGGTCAGAATCTCAGAGCCAGTGACACATAAACCGCTTGGAGCTAGAAGCAGTCTTCTTAGCTCTAAAATATTTTTGGCCACAGCTAGAACAGCAGCATGTACTGATTCACACCAACAACACGTCTGTGGTCTCGTACATAAATCACCAAGCGGCGTTCGCTCCAGGGCTCTGTGCAAACAGGCAGCGGATCTCCTGCTCTGGGTGGATTGGCACTTCCTCTCCATCAGAGCAGCGCACATCCCCGGTCTCGCGGGGCGGACATGCTTTCGAGGAAGGGTATTCCTCAAGGAGAGTGGAGGTTGCACCCCAAGTCGGTTCGGATGATTTGGAACCTCTACGGAAGAGAGGAGGTGGATCTGTTCGCCACGAGCGAGAAGGCGCACTGCCCGCTGTTCTTCTCCCTGTCTCACTCCCCGCTGGAAGGGGACGCGCTGACATTGTGCTGGCCAGAAGCCAGGCTGTATGCGTTTCCTCCGATCCAGATATTGCCACTGGTGTTATGCAAGATCAAGAAGGAGCGAGCTTCAGTGATACTCATCGCCCCGAACCTGCCTTGGTTCCCAGACCTGACAGAACTGCTGGTGGCACTGCCCTGGCCGATCCCCATCAGGAAGGATTTGCTATCCCAGGTGGACGGCTCGGTGTGGCACCCAAACCCGAAGTTGTGGAGCCTTCATGTGTGGCTGCTTCGGGGATATCAGAGAGGCTGAGCGCCTGCATTCTCGAGCACCCTCTACGAGATGTTTGTATGCCTTAAAATGGGGAGTGTTTGTGAAATGGTGTGGTCAGGCTCATATCGACCCAGCTACTTGCACCGTGTCGGATGTTCTGAGTTTTCTACAGTACAGGCTGGATAGTGGATCCCTATCATCAACACTGAAAGTGTATGTGGCAGCTATTGCCTCGTTTCGTTCCCCGCAGGGCGGGCAATCGATTGGTGGGCACGCGCTGGTGGTGAGTTTTCTTAAGGGAATGAGGAGATTGCATTCCCCGCGCCCGCCTGCATTCCCGCCCTGGGGCCTAGAGGTGATGTTCAGAGCTCTTTCACAGCCGCCCATTCTAGCCTGTAACATCCGTTGATTTGAAGCAGCTATCTCTCAAAACTGCACTCCTTCTTGCCCTCGCTTCGGCTAAGCGCATAGGGGATTTACACGCGTTTTTCTGTGGACAGCAGCTGTATTCGCTTCGGACCGGTGACTGCAGCGTCACTCTCCGGCCGAGAGGCAATCTGACCAGCTTTTCGTGTGCTATGGTGGTTGAGCGAAGGGCCGGGCCATGTCAAAATAGAGAATTTCCCACTGGATTGTGGACGCTATCAAGGCTGCTTATACGAGCCAAGGTTTAGAATGCCCTTTGCACATTAGAGCTCACGCAACAAGGGCTATCGCCTCCCTCTGGGCATGGTCAAGAGGTATGTCTATTCAGGATATATGCTTGGCAGCCGGCTGGTCTTCTCAGAATACCTTCGCCAGGTTTTACAAGCTGGACGTTCAGTCCTTAGCCTCCCCAGTGCTGTCGGTGAGTGACTGATTCATGTTTTGCTACCTCTATTCGCAGGTGTTGCTGCTCGCACAGTAATTACTCTGCGTAGCCCTCTATGATAGTGCTGTTGTTGTTGTCTGGCCTGAACTCAGTTTAGACTCCATTGTCATTTATGTTTTATCTCTGTGCAGCCTCTGACAATACTGTTATTGCTTCTGTTCTTCCCTGTTCTCAGCACAGCCCACTTTATCACTGACCAGATATGCAAATTTAGTATACATGGGGTTTAGATGCTCATTGGCTTGTTTCCACCTATCAGCTGCGAGCCCGCCCAATGAGCGCCGCTTTTGGTGAGAATGGTGTGTGTTCTATCTCGCTGGTGTGTAACTTGTACAGGCTGCCCATAGCCTCTCTCACGGCGGGATTGAATATCGTTCTCATAACAGAGAATTTCTCCGTGATGTCTCGTTCCCACTCTCAGGGAACCGAGGATACGATAGTAACCGGAGACGTTCTGCGAGTCTCTGTATGAGTGAATGAAGGGCAGAGACACCTGTTTTTTTCCTACATATACTGAAACAGTGATTTCATCATCTGCCATCTAAATGAGGACACAAATACATAAACAACAGCTCCAGAACTGCTCTGAGAGTCACTTTCACGAGCATTTGACCGTTTCATTTGAGTAAAACCAGCGTCATATATACACACCATGATACGCACAGAACTGTAAAGGTATTCACGGCAGTCCGTCAAAATAAAAGTTCGGTTTTAGACATTGTGCCAGAAATATATTAGACTACTATTATTTAGTAGAATGTACGTGATACCACTACTACTGTTTAAAAAAATAATAAAACATTATTTTCTGATAAATAACACAATATTTCTTCCACGTTTTAATTTGAATAGTAAATCCCCTTTATTTACCAAAAAATAAAATGTGTTTAAATTGAATTAATTAAAGACAAATTAAATTTGGGTGAAACTTGTTTACGGTTTTCCACACTTTTATTACTTGTGGAAAAACTTGAAAACAATATTAAGCATAAAGAATCGTATTGATTTTTGTACATTTTATTTAATTTTGACTTTATTAATAAAAATAGTGTGGTTCTTGTATTAGCATGTTTTTGTGTTTTGCTTTGGTACCGAGAACCGTGGATTTTCACTGGTATCGGTACCGAATACTGAAATTTTGGCACCGTGACAACACCACAGGAAAAAACACCACAAACCTTAAAGAGACATCTCAAGGCATTCCATAATGAAATTGAAGTAATTCAAGACAGTAACGTTACTTTCTATTTTAGAAAGCTCATGCCAACTCATGAGGCTGTGGTTAATGTGTCTCATTTTAACGTTAGCTTTAAACATTAGCCACTGGAGCTGAAAACTACTGAGACAAACATGTGTGACTAGCGTGTGTGTATTTGTTTTTGAGAGAGTGTAAAGTGGGTTAACGTGTGTGTGCGTCTATACTATAGGTACTTATACTATATTGACTGGGTTAAATAGAATTGCATTACTAAAAAGAGACAAATTTTCATTGATAAAACAATAAATTCATCAGTTTTCATGACTAAAACTAGTCATGGATAATTATGACTAAATAGACTAAAATGCTCAGACTTTTAGTTGACTGAAACTTGACTAGACTAAAAAGAGTATGAACGTGACTAAAACTAATAAAAACTAAAATGACAGCTTCATACAAAGACTAGACTAAAACTAAAATTAAAACAGGCCGCCAAAAACAACACTACTGTCGGCGCACTACTTCACACTTGAATCATTGTACAACTGAAACCTTGAACTCCAAAGAAATGAAAGACCAGAAACTTTGTTCCTCTTTTACCACCAGACTTATGCTAACACAATCTACATACAATAAAAAAAACACAAACGCAGAAATTTAGACAAAATCCTTATTCACAGCACTGTATGCTTTCATGAAGCTGTCAGAATAACATTACTCATATGTAGACATTGCTAAATGATGCCATTTGTTGCACATTCAAGGACATTGTATTCATTTAAAGTCAACATGAATTTAAATTTCATGTCTGAAAAATCAATATATGATAATAAAATCAAGCCCCGGCCAAACTAAAATGGGGTTAGTGAATGTTTACTGTTGAATTTAAATGAATTACACCATGCATGAGTGTGTAATATTACAGTGTACCTACATGTGCAATGTCTGCATGCAAACGCATATGCACGGGTTTGCATTTGATTGTTTGTGTGTTGTCTGTCTTAGGGCATCTTTTAGCCTGGGCTCTCTGTCTGAGTGTGTGTGTGGCTGTGTGTGTGTATCTTATCCCGGCAGCTGTCCTCTGGCCCTCAGGTGCAGTGGTTGTTGGATAATTATGAGACAGTGGAAGGAGTGAGTTTGCCCCGGTCTACTCTCTACTGCCACTACCTGCTGCACTGTCAGGAGCAAAAGCTGGAACCTGTCAACGCAGCGTCCTTCGGAAAACTCATCCGCTCTGTGTTCATGGGGTTGAGGACCAGACGCCTGGGCACACGGTGAGAGAGATCAGGTCACATGACATGTACTTTTATTTTAGTGAATCAATTAATTCAGAGAATTTGCCCCCTCCCCCAAAAAAACCCTAAAATGAAATGTATTTAAGCATTATTTTTATCTAAGTAAAGTAGATTGTCAGATGTTTTATTGATTATATGTTCAAATCAGATTGACTGAATCAATTAAAAATATTGGTTCATAAGAATGGTTCACTCACAAAAGTCACACTAAATTAATATGACATACGTTACCATTCAAAAGTTTCAGTTCAATAAGACTTTTAAAAAAAGAAATGTATACTTTTAATTAGAAAGGTGTTAATCTAAAGTGACAGTAAAAACACATTTCTATTTTAAATAAACGCTTTTTTTAAAATAACTTTATATTACAAAGAATCTTAAAAAAGTATTATGGTTTCCAGAAAAACAATAAACCGAAATGATGCCTTCCAAAATAGTACTACTGGTTCTTGAGCAGCATATTAGAATAATTTCTGAAGGATCATGTGACACTGAAGACTGGAGTAATGATATTGAAAACACACACACACACACACACACTCTCATATATATATATATATAATATAAAGTCGCTTGGGTACATTTTTAGCAATAGCCAAAAATACATTGTATGGGTCAAAATTATTGATTTTTATTTCATGCAAAACAAATAGGATATTAAGAAAAGATCATGTTTCATGAAGATATTTAGTACATTTCCTACTGTAAATATTTCAAAACTTAATTTTTGATTAGTAATATGCATTGCTAAGAACTTAATTTGGACATCTTTAAAGGTGATTTTCTCAATATTTGAATTAGTTTGCACCCTCAGATTCCAGATTTTCAAATAGTTGTATCTCGGCCAGATATTGTCATATCATAACAAACCACACATCAATGGAAAGCTTATTTGTTCAGGTTTCAGATTATGTATACATCTCAGTGTCGAAAAATGTACCCTTATGACTGGTTTTGTGTTCCAGGGTCACATGTGTGTATGTATGTCTGTATATATATTTTAGTGCTATATTAAATTATATTGTATTATATTATTGTTTCTCAAGTGTAGTTTTAATCAAATAAATGCAGCCTTGGTGAGCAGAAGAAACATTTAAAAAAATCTACTGAACTCCAAACTTTTGAATGGTGATGTGTTTGCGAGTCACACGTATATGCGCATATGTGGTTAGAAGCCTCCATGATCCTCTGGTTCAGGTCACGCAGGTGCACTGAAGCTTTGGTGTGTTTGTTCCAGAGGGAATTCCAAATATCACTACTATGGACTGCGGATCAAAGCGAGCTCATCTCTGCTCCGTCTGATGGAGGACCAGCAACACCTGGCCATGAGGCAGCAGCCCTTCTCCCAGAAACAGAGGTGTACACACGTGCTCTCTTTCATATCTTGCTATCAGTCCCTTCGGTTCCTGTGTTTCTCAGTCTGGTTCTGTCTCCCTGAAGGCTCAAGCCGGTACAGAAGGTGGAGGGAATCACTAACGGAATGTCGCCAGGATCCGGACAGCAACAGCAGCAGAGCTCGGGTCTGTCGGACATCAGCACCCAGGTCCAGCAGTACCAGCAGTTTCTAGGTGAGTCAGTGTGAACCTTTAATGTCAAAAGTGTAACCTGAAATGCATGCAAAAGCAGTGCTAATCCCGCTTCTAAATTACAAATGTGAAACGTACCTTTACCCAGGGTTTAAAGCGGCGTTTCGAATGACCATAACCCAGGGTTAAACGTGTGAAAAGTCCTCAAATGGATTTTTACAGCAAATCATTATATGGTAGCTGTTATGATTGATGTTTAGATGCTTCCCGAGCTCTCCCGGAATTCCCTGATGTTGACCTGCAGGGTAGAGCTTTACCAGAGGGCATTGAGCTGGAACATCTTAAAAGCTTTCAGTTGCTCTACAGAGAACACTGCGAAGTGAGTCTTCTCTCTTCTTCTCTGTTTGAAACCAGAGATTGACTGTCGGCATCACAATGAATATCTGTGAAGAAGCTAAATATCTTTTCGAGTTGATTTTTACTGATGTTGTGTTTTTCTTCAGGCCATTCTGGATGTGATGGTCAACCTTCAGTTTCCTTTGGTGGAGACTCTTTGGAAAACATTTTGGAGGTTCAGTGAAAGTCAGGCAGGAGACTCAGCAACACTAGCTGTGTAAGTTTGCTTCTCAGCACAACAAAATCCAACACTACATGTCAAGATTTTTCCATTTGTAATTTTCTGGATTCCGTTTGTTTTCCATTTAAGGTTTTCCAGACTCTGTTTTAATGGTTAAATTAAATTGTATTAATCAAAAAGCATGTCTAATTAATTGAAATCATGAAACGTACAATACTAAAGACAAATGTATTAAAAGTTTAACAAAAATAGATTTTTCAGTATTCTATTTTAATGGTTTCATTAAATATTAATAATCAAAAGCATCTCTAATTAATTTATTTTATAAAAAATAATTAATTATTATTGTATTTATTTTATTTTTTATTTTTGCTGAAATACTGTGTTGTGTATTTACATTTTCTGTTAAATACATTTTGGCTAAAATGTTGTGGTAAATATTCCTTTAAAAATAATGTTTTAATAATAATTTAGTAGTAGTATGTGATCATATTACTTATGATTACATTAAGTAAAATTTCCGTCATGTTTTTTTCATGTTAAACTGAATTTGTATTTTGATGGGTTGCTGTGAAGACCTTTATGTTTCTGTGTGTTCATGTTTCATGATATGATGATAGTTTTGCCTTAAAAGAAACGGTAAAATGCTCATGAAGTGAGATTGAGATTATGTTCATGTGTTCATAATATACTCATATATTGAGGCGGCAGAGGCTGAAAACACTGCGAGCGTCACGCGCGCTTCAGTATGTGTAGTTAACGAAACCTCGCATCTGGGCCATTCATTCACACAGAGACACGCAAAACATGAAAGATTCAGATTTACATTAAATTTTTGCGCAGCTTTAATATTCACAGACACTAATCCATATTGTGTTTTAATATAACTGTGCTGACCTACATTTGATATATCCATCCAAAATTTGCCAAATTCTGTGATTATTCTGCATTATACAGAGTAAATTAAGTTTTATGACTGGATTCCACGATTTCGTACGTGTTTTCCACATTGCGGAAATCATAGGGCCCTACACAATTGACATTAGATGAACTTCTGATAGACTGTAATGTTTAATAATTGAGACATTTATAACAGTATAGCAGACTACTTACACAAAATGCATATACATATCAGTCGTTACTCTAAATCTTCCAATAAGATGATATTTAAATGCCTAGTGCTATGATCAAAGCTCTGTTGTTCTTAGTTTAACATATAATGCAATGCAACATTCCTCAAAAGCCTGATGGATTATATTTGGTACTCACATTGTAAAACCATTTTTCTAGAAAATGATGTGTGGATAAACAAGTAAACCTAAGTCGCTTCAGTCCAGTAAGTGTTCATCTTGCAATATTACTAACAATATGTAACTTTTTTTTACTTTATAAAAAAATCTAGATTTCACAGCAAAAAGGCATGTGTACCATGACCTAAAGGTGGATGTTTTTAGAATGAGACTAATAAAGTATAAACTATCAATCAGACAACAGCTTGTAGCTGGTTTTTCATCAGTTGTACAATCATGTTCAAAATTTAGAGACCTTATAAATTGGCATATCAGATATGATGCAGTAGGGTTAATGAATAATAAGGCAAACTTTTTTTTTTTTGGCTGTCTTAGGCATGATGAGTCTGAGAAGAGGCTGCCCAAGTCATGTTTGGTGCTGCTCTGTAAATATGATCCAGTGCTTCGCTGGAGTCGTGACTGCGACAACACACTGTACCAGGGCCTGGTGGAGATGCTCATCCCAGACGTTCTGAGACCTATTCCCAGTGAGTTCCCGCATGTTCCCTCAATACAGATTTACATACAACAGTATGTGCCAGAGCTGGTGGTGATCATCAGCTGAGTCACATTTTGCCAGGAGTGGCCTATTTTTACTTACATTGACTTTCGCCAATTTGGATGTGGGTCGACATTCAGGCTGCTGGGGCACCAATTACGGGCGAATCGTCCACTGCCACACAACATCATATATTTTAAATATCATATCTGATTTAATCATATCACATCATATCTGAATTCTTTCTCCAGGTGCCTTAACGCAAGCCATCCGAAACTTTGCGAAAAGTCTTGAGAGCTGGCTGACTAATGCCATGATGAACGTTCCTGAAGAGATGGTTCGTGTGAAGGTCAGTGATCGCAGCAAAGTATTAACATTTAGTAATGAATAGCTCACCCAAAAATGAAAGTTTGCTGAAAATGTGCTCACCCTCAGAACATCCCAGACGTAGATGAGTTTGTTTCATCAGAACAGATTTGGAGAAATGTACTGTAGCATTACATCACTTGCTCACCAATGGATCCTCTGCAGTGAATGGGTGCCGTCAGAATGAGAGCTTAAACAGCTGATAAAAACACCACAATAATCCACAACACTATGGTTTCCACAAAAATATTAACCTGCATAGTTGTTTATTGAACAACAAATCAATGTACAGGTAGAAGAAGGATCATGTGACACTAAAGACTGGAGTAATGATGCTGAAAATTCAGCTTTGCCATCGCAGGAATATATGACATTTTACAAATAACTAAGTTATTCATAAAAAAATTAATCTTACTATCCTAAACTTTTGAACCGTAGTGTACACCTTATTTGCTTTCATTACATTTGACTTTTTTACAATATATTTGCATCTCATCAGCCACCTTTCACTCTGGTATTTCCTACATTAGTCAACCACTACAGTCAATACCACAAAACTTCTGTTTTATGAATGACTAATGACAGTGCTGACAGAAAGATAAAATAGTGTGCTTGTGACACATAGTCAGAAATGCAGTACTAAACTAGGGGGGTTTAAAAGTGTTTGACGACTTAAAAACTTTCCCTAATTAATTTAGTTTGGGAAAATGCAAAGTTCACATCATCTGCATTAAAGGGATAGTTCACCCAAATACGAAAAGTTTGTATTTTCTTTTGTGTTCTATGAAGAAACAAGTTTATCTGCTTACCCTCAGGGTATCCAAGATGTAGGGGACTTTGTTGCTTCAGTTGAACACAAAATAATATTCTTAACTCAAACAGTTGCATGTGTTTTGACAACATAATCTGTCCAGACAAAGAGTAATATAATGATCTATTACTTCAGCTTCATCTTTCAATGTTTCTTTGGAATTCTCCATCACACTGTGCCTCTCACAAAATGCTCCGATCTTTGAGATATAACCACTTACTGTTCTTTCACTGGGATCCTTCTGATTCTACAAAGATGCACAGACAAAGGTAACGTTCTTTCATCGTTTCATCAAAGCAAACTCACATCTTTAGTAATCATAGACAAGATCAATGTATCGCATTCACAAGCCGCAGTGTTTAATTTGGTGATTTGCTCTGGAGGCGGTGCTTATGCAAATGTTTGTTCCCCTGCACCTCCGATCCAAACGAGCCGTTTTTGGAGCTTGATTAAATAAAGGCTTTGTTTGTAATGAGGAGGAGGTTTTAAGCTATGAAACTTGTTAGCTATAATGTTTTAATGGTACAAAGACCTCTTCTTAAATGCCAAAAGGCATATTGATTTCTCATTCTTATTGCCTCCTTTCTCTGTGAATTGGTCTTTGTTTAGGTGACGTCTGCAAGTGCGTTTGCTCAGACCCTGCGCAGGTACACCTCTCTAAACCACCTGGCCCAAGCAGCTCGTGCCGTACTGCAGAACACGGCACAGATCAACCAGATGCTCAGCGACCTCAACAGAGTGGATTTTGCCAATGTGCAGGTGTGTGTGACTGAACAAATCCCTCACGTACACAGTGAGTGACAGTCAGATAAAAGCTCTAGTTCAGCCCTCATAAAAACAGTATTCAGCCTCAAATCTGTCACTATCTGAGATGAACTCACTTTTTGGCATGCAAGTAGGTGTTTGTGGTCTGTCTAGCTGTCAGGGAAACGGAAACACAAGTGCTTGTTTAGCATAACATACAATTTGTTTCCTTAAAAGTCATTTAAAAAGTGTTTATGCTGAGAATGTCAGTAGTCATTTAGTCGATGATTTTATCCAAAGTTAATTACGGTAAACAGTATGTATTAAAGGGACAGTCCACCCAAAAATGAAAATTATTTTATCGTTTACTCACGCTCATGTTGTTCAGACCTGTATGATTTTTTTTCTCTGCACAACATAAAAGAAGATATTTTGAATAATATTGGTAACCAACCTATTTCTGTTCCCTTTGATTTCCATTGTATGGTCAAACAATTCAATGAAAATCAATAGGAACTGAAACTGTTCGGTTACCAACATTCTTCAAAATATGTTTTTTTTATGTTCCATAGAAAAAAAGTAAGTCATACAGGTTTGGAACAACATGGGGGTGAATAATGATACAATTATTTTGTATTTTTGGCTCGAAAGTTCCTTTTTTTTAAGTTACCAATCCTGGGTAAGGTTTATTGGTTTTAATATAAACCCTTGTGGGATTCAAAACATTTGGTCATAGCTTTAACCGCTAGGCCATACCAAAAAGGGAAATACTAGCCTTTTGAGAAACTTTGAGAGGAATATTGATGTTAGTGACCCTTGCTAAAGAGAATTGAGCCATATCTACAGACCAGGATATCATAAACATATGGGGTAATGTAAACATTTAGTTTATTTTACTGCGTGTACCTTTGTTAACTTCTGGTTATTTTGACCCAGAGATTTTCTTTTTCCAAATAAATTCTAGTTAATGTTAGTGCATTGGTCTAAAACTTACTGGCTTTGCTCACACAGGGAACAACTTTCTCCAAAAATGTGATAACTTTTTGTGCTTGTCAGATTTTTTCCTCAACTTGTTACACTTGTGCCTGGCCTACAAAAAAAATCCTTGTAAATTTCTCATTATGCTATATTAATATGAGAAATGCACCTCAGTTTTGTAAGTGAACATTGCCACAATTATCTACAAATAATGCTTTTTTTCACTCAGTAAGTGGGGTGCTCAGATCAATGAGGCCTATGACCAATCATTTCCAAAAAGGAAATACAAAAACCTGTGCTAATTGAAAGAAAGCAAGCTGACAGAAAGATTGAATCCAAGCTTTGGTAAGAATGAAGCACAAGTAATTTGTAAAAGGCTGTTGATTTTTGACTGGGAAGACTCAGCCCAGCACACGTGTTAATGGATATTTCGTTTAGTTTGTGTTTGTGAATCCCCATGCGGTTTCTCTTGTAGGAACAGGCCTCCTGGGTGTGCCGGTGTGAGGACCGGGTGGTGCAGCGGCTGGAGCAGGACTTCAAACTGACCCTCCAGCAGCAGAACTCTCTGGAGCAGTGGGCAGCCTGGCTGGAGGATGTGGTCTCGCAGGTCTTAAAGCCGTACCAGTCTAGCCCTGCCTTTCCAAAAGCAGCTAAACTCTTCCTGCTGAAATGGAGTTTTTACAGGTGAGCCTCGAAAGGTTGTTCCAACATTACGTTTGTGGACATCTTTGGGAATTAGGCGCATCAGTTCTGTTCTAAATCCTAGATCTACTATCTACAGTTGATACATGGCACAATATTGAGTTTTTGGTTAATTTACAATACAGTTAAAACATTTGAGGTTGGATATGTTTTTAATGTTGTTGAAATTAGTCTCTTATGTTGAACAAGGGTGCATTTATTTAATGGAAAATACAGTTAATATCTACTGTGAAATATTATTAGAATTTAAAATATAGTTTAAAGTGTAATTTATTCAAGAAACATGTCTTGTTAAAATCTTTTTTGATGAGTAGAAATTTTTAAAAGAACAGCATTTATTTGAAGTCTTTACTTTCCCTTTTGATCAACTGAATGCATCCTTGCTGAGTAAAAGTATTAATTTCTTTCAAAAGAATAATCTTACTGAGCCCTAACCCCTCAAACATTAGTGTAGGTTTAAAATAAAACAATTAACTTAAAAATACACTGAATTTATAATAAAACATTTAATTTAAACAAATTTGCATTTTAAAAACTTTAAACGAAGTTTAAAAAAATATATTTTTTTATAATTTTAAATAAATAAAAAATTATAGTTTATCTATTTTTATATAATTTCTTTAGCAGTATGTATTTATTTTGTTCTGTATAAAATATACATTTGTTTTATTAATACTATACCTCTACCTAATTTCCTGTGACTCTGTTGGCCATATTGAAAACGTTCCTGAAAATGTCGCAGTTCATTCTATGATTTGTTGCGGTTACAGATATATGCAGAATCCTCTAAGGAAGCGTCATTTTGCTGTTTGTAACAGTCTTCATGTTGCGTGTTAGGTTTTATAAGAGAGTTGTAATGACTGTTGGAGCCAGTAACTCTAATGTCAAATATGTTTCCCTCTATTACTCATCCTTTTATGCATCTTACCCAGCCCACTGCTCACTTCTGGTTCTCACACTTCCTGTATCTTTTCTTTGTTCTCTCTTTAGCTCTATGGTGATCAGAGACCTGACTCTCCGCAGTGCTGCAAGCTTCGGCTCATTTCACCTAATCCGCCTGCTTTATGATGAGTATATGTACTATCTGATAGAGCACAGAGTTGCCCAGGCCAAGGGAGAAACTCCTATTGCTGTCATGGGAGAGGTATAAGCACACTCAGACACAGAAATCTTTACCTATTCTCAGACTCACTTCTCATTTCAGTGTGTAAGACAAACAAACGTGCGTCACTCCTCTCATAACAGGATATTAAGCTGAGGAACTGTGAAAGACAGATTGTGACTGTAGTGTTTTAAATGTCATAATTCTCTATTTCTCCTTAAGTTTGCAAGTCTTGGTCGAAGTTTGAACCCACTTGATCCTGATAAAGGTTAGTAGTTTTAAACACACTAACACCAAATCCATAATAATCAAGTCACAGATTTGTAATGGTTTCTTCTTCATTTACTAAATTCAGGGTTTAGTGAAAAAAATCCATCAATTAATTTCCCAGAGCACTCAAGCAACCACATATCAATGCACTAAAAACTCAGAACACCACAGCAACCAACAGACAATTAAAAAATGAAAATATAAAAATACAATTAAATGTATAATAATAATCATTATTATAATTTAATATATATATATATGATTATATTTTAATGTAATTTTAAAATAATTAAAATCGTCGGACGGATTATCAATATTTTGAAAAAAAAATTAACACATTGAATTTTTTATAATAAACTGTATGATAATTATCATAATTTTTATTGCAATTTAAAATAATTAAAAATACCAGAAGGATTATCAATATTTTGAAATAAGATAACAAAATGAATATAAATAATCTAAATGATTATTTATTGTAAGATAAATGCAATTAGTTAATGTATTTCAATGCAATAATTAAAAATATATCAAACATTTTATCAATATTATGAAAAATAAAAAAGTCATTATATTTTTTACTAATGTATAATGTAATTTCAACTTTTGTCATTTTAAAATAATAAAAAATATCAGATGGATTATCATTATTTTGAAAGAAGATTAAAACATTTAAATATTAAAAATACATTTAATTTATAATAAAATTGTATATGTATTAAAATGAAGTGATTATCATTTACAGTAATTTATAATTGATGTAGTTTTAATGTAATACAAAATATCAAATATTATCAATATTATGAAAACAAAAATATTACAAATAAAATTCTAATATATTGATTTGGTAATCATAAAAATGTATATGTATTTAAAATAAAGTAATTATTATTTTCACAAATGTATAATGTAATTTAAAGTTGATTGTAATTTTAAAATAAAATAAAAATATCAGATGGATAATAAATGATTTTCAGTACTGAATAAAATATATGTATTTTTCTAACTGACAATCTCTATATGTCTTTGTGTCTCAGAAGAGGAAGAGGAGGAGGAAGAAGACAGCGACTATGAGTGTCAGGAGTTGTCTCTGCAGGCTGATGGGGGCGCTATCGGGGACGAATCTCTAGAACCGCCCGCTAAGCTGGCTCGAACTGACCAGAGTGTGCTCTTCGCCACAGGAAGCATGGATAACTAAGAACTGAAATACACACATGCACCTACAAGCACACACTCCACATAACACTCACTCACTTGCATCTAAAAAACAGAAATGCTGCAGCTGCATATTTACACAACATTTCAAATGTTCGTATTTGTACATTTCCATGCCTGTCGACGTCTCAAATACACATATACACAAGCGTTCACAGAGACACAAATAGCACCGCCCTTGCCCTCACAAACTCATAACATGAACACCATCACCGATCATATCAAGATCTTAGACAGGGTGAAGAGGTCACTAACAGTAGCTCTCGAATCGAAACCTGATTCTATCTCTATTAGCTGTTAAGACGCAAGAACACAACTGGATCCTAAGAGTCGTTCGCGATGGACTGAACTCTGATTGGCTACTGAAACCTGAATGAAACTGTCAGTCAAGCTTTTTTAACCTGAAATGGTTGTTAGGGAGAAAAGATGGACTGTAAGTGTGCGTGTTGTGTGTTGATGTATATTTTCTGCCTATCCGTGTGTTGTTCGTGTGATTGTGAGTGACCCGGGACCTTATGGATTTTATCAGCTAGCACTAACGCGTGTGTTTTTGTGCATGTGCGAATGACCGTCAGTGGTTCTCAACAAGTGTTGATAGTTGTTTTCGTCAGTGGTACCTTTTTAAGTTATTGATGCCTTCAGTGACTGCCATGTCGTTAAATGTTTTAGGCATATTACAGCCCGGCTCTTTAAAAACGCAATTTCCCATGAGTCTACTGGGTGTATGTGATTCAGCTGGGTTGTGTATTTTTGATTTTGTTTTAGGGCTAGTCTATACATACCTCTGCAAATGACAGCAGTTCGCCAGAAATGAGAGGAGTTGTTTTTCTCTGAGTCTGTTGTTTTTTCCTCTCACTTTTTTATGTTTTTATTGTTCAATTTTGTTGCACTTTTCCTCTTGCCAAACGTCGTCCTGAGCTTGGTAAAAGACATTAAATGTTTCTGTCCTAACATACTTTTTTCTATGGTCACAAAGTGACAATCTCGATGTGTACAGCGTTGTCTAACACTGTTTAGTGCATATTTGATGGTTTGCTGTGTATTTGAGATTTGGGTCAAGATATTTTACTAGAACCCTTCAAACAAACTTGACACCACTGCCCATAGTAGCTAGGATATATCAAAATAGAGAGCGAACGATCTTTCGGCCATTTCCCTCTCAAGACTTGAATTCTTTTCTTGTGGCATATTTAATGATCAATTTGAGAGAACTACAGTACATTAAAACTCTATATCCCATATCATTCAACATATGTAAACTATGATTATTTCTGCTGTAGATGCTGACTGATCTCAAACCAGCATGATGCTTTTCTATCCCTCTGATTCTCTTGACAGAACCACAGGAAACATATCAGAAGATCTGGAGATCCTCTCTGTATGACAAGCCATTTTCAGAACAAAATGAATTTCCCTTTTCACTTTTTTGAAGTTGTTTCCATTTCTTCAAAAAAGGAAAGAAAAAAAAACAAACACAAAAAAGCGTGGCAGTGTTTTGAGTAATCTGAACCACGAGAATGGTTGTGCCTTTGCAGTAATCAAATGAAATCCAGATGTTTTAATTTAAAATATGAATAAATTCATAATTTCTAAAATTGTTTCAGCCATCTAGTTGTATGTACTTGCATGTTTTTATTTTTTTTGTCAACTACTCTTGAAACCATCACACCTACGCTGTGATAATGATTCGTCAGTGCCTTACTAACTGCGGTCTTAACGTCAGTGTGCGACATCCTGTCCAAAGCCAGCAAACGTGACAAGGAAACATCACATGTGGTAAAGAGAGGTACTTTCCTGGACTAACATAATGTTTACGTTTCTGAGAAAAGCAGCCCATCGATATCAAGAGAAAATATAGGGCAAAGCCAGCCACACTTGATGGCACAAAGAACCATCAGAAAAAGACCAACTTCCTTTACTTTACACACACCTACCGTCAAAAGTCTCTTGTGTTCACTGCATTTATTTGATAAAAAAACAACAACATAAAATGTAAAATACCTTACTAACACCTAAAGCGTATGAATACACACACACATCTACTTTATACCAATTCACTTTATTTTTATAGTACTTTATACTAGAGAAAAGCAGTTAAAACCGAGGTCCACGTTTCGATAAAACCGTCTTTCAAGTTAAAAAATAAAATCCCATGGGCAAAGCCATCCCACCACTTCCCATTGGCTGGTGTGTGTCTATGATTGGCTCTATGACTCTCTCCTCTCCACCTGTAGCTGGTGTGTGGTGAGCGCACTGGTGCCGTTGTCCTGTGGCAGCCAGCCATCACATCATCCAAGTGGATGCTGCACACTGGTGGTGGTTGAGGATAGACCCCCCCCCCCCCCCACACACACACACACACACATGATTGTAAAGCGCTTTGGGTGTACAACAATACACAAAAAAGCGCCATATAAATTATTCATTCACTCATTAATTCATTAAACAGTAAAGTAACATTTAAAGATGCAACTCCGTTAACTAAATCATTGTAAAGATAGGGACTTGTTCCCTATAGATGCTTTTGCGATTCACATTGCAGGAATGTTTACAGCAGAGAGAAGTTCAGAAGGTCAGGTGGAAATTTTCAGTCAGGCCACAAAGAGCTTGCTTTGAAAATCTGCAGTTCCCCCAAATAGGTTCTCACTGGTATTAGTGGTATCACTTTGCTGTTTGCTCAACTGTAGATTTCCCAGGCCAGTCAACTTGAGTTTCTTATCAGTTGTTCGTAGGAAAGCATGCTGTAATTTCTCAAAGAACTTAAAACTGAAAACGTTGTGCCACATTTTTGTTTTTACACGTGCTTAGTACTCAGGGGAGCTCCCATGTGCCATCAATAGGGGGCAGAATAATACTGCTTTTTTGTTTTCAGTGTTGTTGGCAGCATAGGCTGGTTGGCACACTTATCACAGGACAACTAAGAGTAGCGGGAAATTATATAATTAGACATCAGACACCACAGTAAGCAGTTTATCAAACCCAACTTATTTTATTTGAACTGTACACTCGTAAAAATAAAGGTTCTTTATTGACATTGATGGGTTAATGAAGAACCTTGAACATTGTTGAACATTTTTACTGCACAAAACATTTACATTTATGCATTTAGCAGACGCTTTTATCCAAAGCGACTTACAGTGCATTAAGGTTATACATTTATTATCAGTATGTGTGTTCCCTGGGAATTGAATCCACAACGCAATGCTCTACCACTGAGCCACAGGAACACATTCTTTATAGTGAGGTAATTTTTTTTTTAAAATATTCTTCACACTAAAGTTCTGTCCCAAATGACGACGCACTATGCACTATGTGGGCTACTGAGCGTTGACAGTCGAATGTTTGAAGTGTTTTCACTTTTTTTTAAAGTCAGTGCATCATCTGGTGATTTGAAGTGCACTTTTTCCTTTTGGAATTTTCAATGTGAACTGAAACAAAAATGTCATAGAATGGATTTTTTTTTTTTTTGTCTTCATTTGGTGCAAATTCACAGGTTAGAGTAACTTTTTTGCATGTGCTTGCATTTCAGGTCTTCTGCATTATGAATGCAGATCTGTGGAATGAAAAGTGTAGTGTGACAAGCCCTTAAGAGTATACACCGTGTTTACAGAAGTGCACAAATTTAATGTAGTTTAAGTTTTATCTGTTTTGGCACCATCAAACAGCTCCAGTACGTGGCTGCAGCTGTTCGCCCAGATGCTTAATAACAAGTGCTTTCTATTCCTCAGGACTGCATGAATGCGTTTGAACCTTATGTGACACTGTCAACAGTCTGATTAGTACATCGTGAAGGCTTCTCAATTATATATTTATATGGTCAATTATATGTTTTTAATTATAACTGTTATTATTAACTATCATTTGCTTAGTTTAAAATGGAGTACTAAAACCACTAAAAGTAAACTAACACTTTAACTTATATTAAAATGGTAATAAATTATATATTATACATATATATATATATATATATATATGTATATACTGTATGTGTGTGTGTATATATATATATATATATATTCAAACCAAAAATTATACATACACCAGCTATAATTTTTACTTGTGGGTGCAGGGCATCATAGTTCATGTATGTAAGTGAGGATAGCAAAATAAAGGGAATTGCGACATATACCCAAAAAGTCTTCATACCGTGGACTACCAGTAAAATTGATAAAAATTTGGGACCAAAAATGATTTAGACATTTTGCCCTAACCATGATTTGCTTAAGTGTTTTTTTGCTTAAATTGTTAATGCAAACTTTTTACACCACAGACTGAACAAAATGAAGCATTGCTTGGTAATTGGTTGACCTAAACATGTATTATCTAATTGTGTGCTTTAATTTAACAGCTGAATAATTTTTGGTTGATTGTAATCCATGGCATACCTTTCTAAAAGTTATCTGGCATTATCGAGATGAATTTGTTCTGACACAGTTTAAATCTGAGTTCTTGTCATATTTTATACCATTTTCTAAACTATAGAAAACCTTTTAAGGCAAGTCATGTCACTCGGCGGCCATCTTTGAAATGACTCTCAGGCTGCTCCTATCTCTTTGAATGGGGAAACATCACATTCTCCAAACTGATCGCCAAGCCTACGATTAAATTGTATATTTAAAATCACCAATGAAATCTGACAACAACTGTATCATAAAAGTTGTTTATTTTGCTCAAATAGCAAAAAGCTTGTTTTTCAGGTTAGACCAGCCAGTGTCCATGCGCAGTCCTGAGTGCACGTCTCAGAACGCTGACTATTTCTATAACAACCGGGGGTGCTTCTCAATATCCCTCCTGGCTTCGGCCCTGTCCCAAATGGAACACTTCATGTGCACTTGCGGTCTTACAGACTTACAATGGCCGCTGCGTGCGCGTGTCCATTAAGTCTACGAGACCGTAGAGTGTCCTATTCCTCATTGTAGCTTTCAGAAGGGTGCTCGCGAGGCCCCCTTTGCGGCCGTGATGCAGACTTCTACCCGACAGTCAAAGCGGCATTACGTCATGAAAGTGCGGACTCAGAGGAAGACCGCAAGGGTTCAGGAAGCCATTTGGGACAGGGCCGAACCTAGCTCCTCTGTCCTCCATCCTATGACCCGTAAACCGATCGAGCTCAGCCATCTTGAAGGACTTCTCAATTCTCTAATTGCACTGCACGGTGAGGAGCCTTCCAGAGGAGCTATGAGCAAGGATACACGTGTATCCTATGCGGATGTCTTTTTCATTGAGAAACCAGAGGCATGTGTACATTCTCCCCCTTATCATCTATTGTAATCATTTTAATTTATATTTTACCTTTGCAATTTAAATAAACCATACATGTCATATATTTCAACAGGGCATTTTGCTTGATTAATGTTTATTTTGAATTTCTTAAAAAACAAACTTTAAACAACATAAGGGCTGATCCATTTTGCGCAGCTGATGATGCACGGAAGTGACGCTAAAGGGAGCAAGGATATATAATTTAACTTGATTCAATTCCTCCATCCTTGCGTTTTTTCTGTGCATCCTTCCATCGCATCCTGAAGGGTGGAGCTAAGATGCAAGGAAGGAAGTTAGGATGAACAAATAAGAATTGAGAAGCATCCATGGACTTCTAACGGCAGCTGCAGTGACGCGCTGACTTTACCGATTAGCGATTGGCTCTTTTTCTGAGAAAGCAGGGCTTCATTTGATAGAGCGGCCATATTGACCATTGCATTTTTCCCCATTCAAAACAATAGAATGACACGTCTTGGGTATTCTATAGTCTTTAATGATAATACTGCACTTCTGATGTGCTTCTTGCTTCCTAAATTAAACACTGGTCACTTTTATTCGGTTCTCTTTTTTTGTTTTTTGTTACATTTTTATATGCACCTGTTAACCTGGACCAAAAGTGGTACTGTAGATGCAGCTCAACTTGTGTCAAATGGTGAGGCAAAACACACTTTACTCTGCTCCTGCGACGAGGGAAAACAAAGATAAGTTGCAGAACAGAGAGCAAGAGGGCATTGGAAAGAGGGACGGGCAGGTTTGAGGACGTAAGCTGAGCTGCTGTTGTTCAATACTCTGAGACGTCTGGCTATATTTGGATGTCTCCCCTGAGATCTGGTCCATGCCAAGTTGTGCCTTTTCCCCCTCCTTTTCCCGTTTTCTGTCAATCCCCTGACTATTAATACCAACTTGTATCTTTATTTCTTTACGTGTTCTTTGTGTCAGGATTTCAAACACACGTGCCAGCGCTGCCTCTTTACTCATCTGCCTCTTTTATATCTCTCTCCTGTTGTTCCTGTTGGTCGTTCGGCATTCTAGCGTGTGAAACGCCTCGGCCAAGTCGTGGAGAGAGAGCATATGCCCATCTCTGCCTCTCTCTCATTCTCTCATCCTGACATGTGTGTCCTCCTCCGCCCAGCGGCCACCTGTGAGTCTTCCTGTGTCCCTTCTGCCGTTGCTCTGCAAACGTTCAAGCTAATCTCCAACTCCTCGCCAGCGGGTACTGCTGACGTGCTAACGGCCACAATCCGTGCTGACGTCCGACCGCAGCTACTGCTAAATGATGTCCTTCTCCAGGCCATTACATTCTTATAATAGGAAAACAGCTTTATTAAAATACATTCGAACTTTTCCGAAGAAAACACAAACGTTTTTGTCCATTAAAACATTGGGTGGTTTCTAAGCGTTGCAGGGTTGTAACGTAACTATCATAGATATTAAGGGGGACAATGATTAGAAATGGCCTAATTGCCTCGCAAAAATCTTCTAAAAGTTACATTGTAGGCTTGCCTGCCTTAAAGTAGGCGGGGTTTACTGTTAACAGATTGAAGCAGAGTGAGAATTTCAGCTTGAAGTGTCAGTGAATTTTAACAAGGTAAGATGGAAGTCGCAAAACGTTTAATATTTGATAACTGTTTTACAACTGAAATGTTATATGATTAATAGTAATATCTAGTGATGAAAAGTGCTCAACTTTAATTTGTTCTCAAATATGTTTAGCTACTTTACGTGATTCATGTAAACTAATTCCTAACGGAATGTGATGAGATAATCCAGTGAGATGACATGACATGAAGTCGGGGCCTAATGGTAGAGAGTCGGACTCATAATCGAAAGGTTGTGAGTTCGAGTCTCAGTCCGGCAGGAATTGTCGGTGGGGGGAGTGAATGTACAGCGCTCTCTCCATCTTCAATACCACGACGAGGTGCCCTTGAGCAAGGCATCAAACCCCCAACTGCTCCCCGGGTGCCGCAGTATAAATGGCTGCCCACTGCTCCGGGTGTGTGTTCACGGTGTGTGTGTGTTCACGGTTGTGTGTGTTCACTGCTGTGTGTGTGTTCACTGCTGTGTGTGTGCACTGCTGTGTGTGTGCACTTGGATGGGTAAATGTAGAGCACGAATTCCGAGTATGGGTCACCATGCTTGACTGTATGTCACGTGCACTTTCATTTCACTTTCACATGAAGAAACAGAACAAACTGAGACAGACTAAATCCAGAAGAACTGTGGCAACGTCTCCAAGACTGTGAAACTTTGAAAAAACTTTGTACTGTGAAAAGTTTTAGGCACTTGTGTAAAAATGCTTTAAAATGAGGATGCTGTCAAAAATAATCTCATAAATAGATTTTCGTTATCAATTAACTTTTATTAACTAAATTAAATCAACATTTGGTGTGACCAGCCAAGCAGCTTTTGCCCTCGGTGCACTTGCGCATAATTTTTCAGGTTGCAGGGAGGTTTCTTGAAGCATCTTGGAGACGTCTCCACAGTTCTTCTGGATTTAGTTTGTCTCAATTTGTTCTGTTTCTTCATGTCTCTCCGGACAGACTGCATGATGATCAGATAAGATCTTTTTGTGGAGCACTGGCTGTTGTCAGACAAAAATATAACTGGGTTATTATTAATCGAATAATAATGACTTCGAATAATATCGAATAATAATGACATGCAAAATGACTTTGACAGGACTATGTAGTAACAACCCTATAATGGTAAAAATACATTTAGATTAGCAAATGTCCCAGTATTCTCTATTACCAGATTTACTTTTAGCTTGTATTTTTAGAACAGCAGAGAGAGTCAGGAACGGTAGTGAGAGAGAGATGAGATGAGGACATGAGCCAGGCCTCAAACCTGGATCCCATGAACCAACAGATTGTACTGTCCACACCAGCAGATGTTATTTTTTTAGGTATTTTTAGACCTATAAATATAGTGTGAACATAGTCAAAGCAAAGGGGTCTTGTTATATGACAAACAATGTGCATTGGCCATTTAGCCATTACTATATCCACTTATTTTTGACTCCCACTTCCCACTAAACGGTGTGGATAAATTGTGTGTTTCAGAGTTTTGTGATTGGTTCAAACTCTTTGACAGAAGATGCTGCATACAAGGTCATAGCATCCTACATAGCATCATAGAAGGTCATAGTATCCTACATTTGTACATGCTCATGCCTTAAATGGGTCATTGGATGCAAAATTCACTTTTACATGTTGTTTGAACTGAAATGTGTCTTGGCAGTGTGTGTATACAACCACCCTATAATGATAAAAATCCACCCAGTGTTTTTGTTTCTAAATCCCCATAAATCATTACTTCTTTCTCAGATCAAGCTGTTCACAGATTCTTGGCAGTGTGATGTCACACATACCCAGGTCTCTCCCACAATTGTTGTTTGACAGTGACGTTAATCTTTGGTTTTAGCACAGACACGCCCAGTGGTGGAAAGAGTACTAAGAAATTGTACTTAAGTAAAAGTATGGCTACTTAAGGAAGTAAATGTACTGAAACAGACTCAAGTAAGAGTAAAAAAGTAGTTTGCTGAAAAACTACTCAAGTTAATGCGTTACAAAGTACTTTAGTATTATTTTAAATTTTTACCCAAAATGAGAGCATTATGGAGCAGGGGTAACCCTAATACCCATGTACTGTAATATCTGTTTCACAAGTGAGACCCATGAAATCTCTTATATGGACAAATGCATAAGACATCACTGCAGCTGAATAACATGCAGATATAGACACCTGACTGATGAAACGTGGAAGACAATAAACACACAATTGCAATGCAATGCTATTTAATGATTCCAATTCCGAAACAGTATCTCACAGAAGTGTCATGTTGTGTCAAGTGTCACTTCACAGAAGTGAGTACACCCCTCACATTTTTGTAAATATTTTATTGTATCTTTTCATGTGACAACACTGAAGAAATGACACTTTGCTGCGATGTAAAGTAGTGAGTGTACAGCTTCTATAACAGTGTACATTTGCTGTCCCCTTAAAATAACTCAACACACAGCCATTAATGTCTAAACTGCTGGCCACAAAAGTGAGTACACCCTTAAGTGAAAATGTCCAAATTGGGCCCAATTAGCCATTTTCTCTCCCCAGTGTTATGTGACTCGTTAGTGTTACAAGGTCTCAGGTGTGTTAAATGTAGGGTTGGGTATCGTTTCTGTTTTTTTTCGATACCGGTGCCAAATCGTTTTAACTTTTAAAACGGTACAGGTGACTAAACCGATACTTATAAAAAGAAAAAAAGTATCAATTAATAATTGGATTGGCCATTAGCACTAAACACATGGGCCCGGTTTCACAGACAGGGCTTAGACTAAACCAGGATTAGATCATAGTTCAATTAGGACATTTAAGTAATTTTTATAAACATGTTTGGAAAAAAAACATTACTGGGGTGCATCTTGAGACAAAACAAAGGCACTGATATATTTTAGCATCAGTCAGTGCAAGTTTATTTCAGTCAAAACAGCTAAGAGTTACATTTTAATCTAGGACTAGGTTCAAGCAATGTCTATGAAACCGGGGGGTGATGTCTTTTTCATTCATACTGGACACTAGAAGGCGCCCTCGCACAGAAAATCCACAGATCCAATCACAGAAGTAGCGAACTCATGATGCTCCATGGATATGGATAAGTAAACAGAAGATATAAACGTTTTGAATGATAAAATAAATACAATAAACACTCGACTACGACTATGCATAGTTTATCTGTGTTATTCAAGCCATCTCTGGTATTTTCATAATAATTAAGTATATTTATATAATCCATTGCTAATCGATGTATTAGTAGCCTATAGAGTAGTAGTAGCAGCTTAGCTAGTTAATGGAAGGCTAGCTGCTGCTGCCGTCAGAGCAAGTGGAATCACTGCATTCACATGTTCCTCGGATGCTCTCATTTCCCGAGTTGTGCTTTTAAGTCTGAATGTGAAAACCGCACACTCGCGTTACTACAAAGATGTGTTGGACTTGTATTATTAGAGCTTTCCGAATTGAGTTCACGTGCATTTTCTCAGTCGGGAAATTATTTTCCACGTGTGGTGCCGGTGATTATGCTTCTTACATCCGTTTCGGAGAAAAAAAGGACAAATATTTCAACCGATCGCTCAGACATGGCACCGAAATAAGGCAACGAAATCTGCATTCTGATTCGGTTCTAGTACATACCAGTTACATTGGTACCGGTGCCTTATTGGTACCGGGTTTCGGAATCCAACCCTAGTTAAATGTGGCATTATCGCTCTCACTCTCTCATGCTGGTCACTGGAAGTTCAACATGGCACCTCATGGCAAAGAACTCTCTGAGGATCTGAAATTTTTTTATTGTTGCTTAACATAAAGATGGCGTTTGCTATAAGAAGATTGCCAAGACCCTGAAACTGAGCTGCAGCACGGTGGCCAAGACCATACAGCAGTTTAACAGGACAGGTTCCACTCAGAACAGGCCTCGCCATGGTCGACCAAAGAAGTTGAGTGTATGTGCTCAGCGTCATATCCAGAGGTTGTGTTTGGGAAATAGATGTATGAGTGCTGCCAGCATTGCTGCAGAGTTTGAATGGGTGGAGGGTCAGCCTATTAGTGCTCGGACCATACGCCGCACACTGCATCAAATTGGTCTGCATGGCTGTCATCCCAGAAGGAAGCCTCTCTAAAGATGATGCACAAGAAAGATCGCAAACAGTTTGCTGAAGACAAGTAGACTAAGGACATGGATTACTGGAACCATGTCCTGTGGTCTGATAAGACCAAGATAAGCGTATTTGGTTCTGATGGTGTCAAGCGTGTGTGGCGGCAACCAGGTGAGGAGTACAAAGACAAGTGTATCTTGCCCACAGTCAAGCATGGTGGTGGGAGTGTCATGGTCTGGAGCTGCATGAGTGCTGCCGGCACTGGGGAGCTACAGTTCATTGAGGGAACCATGAATGCCAACATGTACTGTGACATACTGAAGCAGAGCATGATCCCCTCCTTTTGGAGACTTGGCCGCAGGGCAGTATTCAAACATGATAATGACCCCAAATACACCTCCAAGACGACCACTGCCTTGCTAAAGAAGCTGAGGGTAAAGGTAATCTGTGGGGCATCCTCAAACGGAAGGTGGAGCGCAAGGTCTCTAGCATCCACCAGCTCCGTGATGTGGTCAGGATTGGAAGAGGACTCCAGTGGTAACCTGTGAAGCTCTGGTGAACTCCATGCCCAAGAGGGTTAAGGCAGTGCTGGAAAATAATGGTGGCCACACAAAATATTGACACTTTGGGCCCAATTTGAAAATTTTCACTTAGGGGTGTACTCACTTTTGTGGCCAGCGGTTTAGACATTAATGGCTGTGTGTAGAGTTATTTTGAGGGGACAGCAAATTTACACTGTTATACAAGCTGTACACTCTACTTTACATTGTAGCAAAGTGTCATTTCTTCAGTGTTGTCACATGAAAAGATATGATAAAATATTTACAAAAATGTGAGGGTCGTATTCACTTCTCTTAGATATCATCTTATTGCAAGATATTTAATAGTTAGCTGAATACTATGAATGAAAATCAAATAAAATCAATAAAGAACACTTACACAAGGATGTGTGTGCAGTAGAGAAAACAGCCTGTGAGTCTTCTTGACTTGAATGGTTTAAAATCACATTGAAAGTGTAGTTTGTTATAATAACAAAGGTGGACTCCAGGTACATTTTCGGTAGGACAAAAAAAGAGCATTATATTTAAAATGGTAATCCATACCTAGGCTTGGGAATCCAAAATGTTCGAAAGTGAAAGTGAAACTTAAAATAAATCTCCACATCCATACATACATACACAACCATGGCAACGAAAATCACGGAAACAAGCAAAGATGACACAAAAGCATATTCAAGCAAAAGCCAGCACGGATAAGTTGTGTAAAACAAAGCAAAATCAACATTACTCACCTATCAAAAAGAAACAACACAACCTCAGCGTCCCATTCGAGCCCCTCCCGCTCCTTGAGTTCTCTCCACCGCTAGAAAGCTGCTCCGATATTCTCCTTCTCCTGTGCACTCAAATAGAGCGCTCTCTTCTCTCTATCAGTACAAGACTCGCCCACTTACTGCTGATTGGCTGCAAGTGTGTTTTGGGACTCGATCAGACACTGCGGTCAAAAGTGTTTTTCTTTAGTGCAGACAGTACTAAACAGGCTGCCAACTGTAATTAAAGGGATAGTTCACCCTAAAATATAATTTCTTCACTCACATGTTGTCCCAAACCTGTATTTCTTTCTTTCTTGTGCTGAACACAAAAGAAGATATTTTGAAGAATCTGGGTAACCAAACAGTTGCTGGTCCACGTTGACTTTAACAGTAGGAAAAAAAAATTAAGTCACTGCTGACCAGCAACTGTTTGGTTTTCCACCTTCTTCAAAACAGTGTTTATGAAACTCATTCAGGTTTAAAACAACTTTTGAGTAAGTAAATGAAGGTAAAAATAAAACACTAGCCTATTTAATTTTTTGGGTGAATTATTATTTTAATGTTAATAAAACACCAAACACAAAGAGAAAATTCACTCACTAGCCTACTCTTGACTTAACAACTTCAATACAATTGATTTAATAGGAATCAATCTATATAGTGTTTTATTTTTATATTTGTTCATTCAGTTTCTTGAATGCTCCTGCTAAATACATTTCACATGTTAAATGTATGCATTTAAGCAGATGCTTTTATCCAAAGCGACTTACAGGCTACGCCATTCAGGCTATACATTTTTTATCAGTCTGTGTGTTCCCTGGGAATTGAACCCACAACCTTTTGCGCTGCTAACACAATACTCTACCACTGAGCCACAGGAACAATAAAACACTGTTTATTTTATTCGTATATTATGTGAGCCACTGAGCCACATTATATGTGTATTTGTAATGTGTGTTTTTGCTCTCATTTTTTAATAACAAAGATAAAATAATTACAACGGTTTTTAATCTTCAAACACTTTGGCCTAAATATCCGCCATACGTTTTTATATTTTGTTACCTTTCTAAGGCTTTGTCTTTATAATAGGGAAAATAGAAAAACCAACATGACAAAGAATCGTGATAAAATCGTGATCGTATATATATATATATTATATATATATATAAAGTGATATTTTTGCCACAACGCCCACCCCTAGCCGAGGGGAACCAAACCCATAGGATGATTGTTACCATTCAACTGAACTATGTGCATGTGTTTTACACACTTACATTGTTCTTGCTCCATCCATGCAATACCTGTCCTTCTATCAACCGAGTTTCTGTTTACTTATACAGCTGTGTGCTCTGGTAATATCAACGGTATGACCCATTTCAGGAGCATTGCTCACATTAACTAAAATACTGAAACACTAATAATGCTGATCCAAAACGACAATGCCGGTGATTGACAAAGTCAAAGCAAAGGGCGGTTTGGATGCGCCGCCCCCCAGCTGAAAGTCAGACCTGTCTGTTATTGGCTGAAGCACAGGGCTCCACCCCAGGAGTTTGAAAAGTACCGGCTCGCTCTGTTTCTCCATTGGCACCTCCTTTGTGGCGTTGTCTATTTTTTTATTTTTTGTTTTTTTACTTTTGATGAAAAATAAATATAGCAAAGTAGAATACTTCAATAAATGTAATGCAGACATGGAAACGAGCAAACTAACTGGATCAAAGATCGCATATTTTACCTGATTTAAAAAAAACGGCATTCAACTAAAAAGCTCTATGACCAGAGGCATATGAAAATGTGGATAAATCAACTCATCAATGTTTTGAATTTGGACTGCACTACCCATGTCAACAGCTTGCTGTCAATATTACATACTTCACCTTTAAATTAATTTTAAATGAATTTTTGGATCAACATCATGCAATCCCTGAGTCCATTTTTGGAGCTTGATTGTTTTGAGACACATTGACTTTCACAATATGGACAAACGCAGCTGAAACATTCTTCAGAATATCTTCTTTTGTGTTCCACAGAAGAAAAGTCAAACAGGTTTTGAGTGACGTGGGTGAGTAAATGATGAGATCATTTTCATTTTTGGTGAACTCTCCATTTGAAGTACCAATATGCACTATAAGTTCTAAAGATGTACTTTTGAGGGTATTACAGCACCAGCTTTAGCAATTCAGTTCAACAAGTTGAATTTTGCATAATTGGATGCCAGGATTGCTAAATTAACCAATCAGCACCCAGGACCAGAATAATGTATGGATGGATGATGTTTGCTTGTATTTGTGTGAGTGTTCACCTGCAGAATTCAAACATGCAGGATCTGTTCTGCCTCTCAATTGTTTAATACTATATATATATATTATAATTGCATTTAAAAAGTGAGTCAGCAAGATAAATCCACCTCCTGAGCTTTAGCACAGAGAGAAACTTCAATAAGGCTACAGCATTTGAGCTGTTGGTAGTAAAACCCAAACTAGATGCTGTACACACAAGTATACGGTTACAAACGAGATTATAAAGTAAAATTTGTGGCGATGCCGAAAATATTGCATTCTCAGAGTATGAAATTGCTACCAATATAATATCTGGACTTCAAAGAATGGGAGTAGAAATGCCTCCCAACCACAGAAGCCATCTGTTTAAGAGAAGTTATTTAAAAAGAGAGAGAGAAGATGGTCTAGAGGAAGGGAGTAATAGGGAGGGAGGACGGTTAGAGAGAGAGAGAGATAGAGTTAGAATAAATCCTTACCACATAATGATTACGGCTCACAAGTCCTGCCTCTGATATGGAGCGCAGAAGGAGCCGGGATTACAACTACAGTAATCTGAGAACCGCAAGTGCACTCCACAGCCACAGACGAACACATCAACTCCAACAAAACATCAGGGGTCAAGGGAAACTGAAATGAGGCACCTGCGAAAGGGACATCGCTTTACAACTACAGAAGTCAAGAAAATAATTACAAACTCCAGGGAATCAGGAGCTAAAATATCTGTTGGCTAAAGCAATTAACAGACAGCTAAAACGAGAAGCTCCACCTGTTGACCTGTGCCACCTGTGTGCCCTTCTAACTGCTAGTTTTTGGAGTAATCCGTGGTGTCTTTTACTGGAATGAGGACTACACTTGGAGAACATGTTGGAAACAAGTCAAGGTAAACTACATTTGTTCTTTGGACTGAAAAGAATTCGGAATACAATAAATTCCATTTCCTATTATTTATTGTAACATGGAACAACAGACAATTCAAAATTCTATTTTACCTCAATTTTCTTTTTGAAACAAAACAGCAAACTTATAAAAATCACTGATTGCTCTTATCTGATTTGGACGCAGATTTGGACCCGTCCAATGAGAGTTGAGACGCATGCGTCCACCTAACTAGTGACCATCCTGGACAAGGAGCTCTATGCGCGTCTGCACCAGGACACTTGTGGACAGTCGTCTCCTGCCTCTCATTTCTCCTCTGGCATCTGCTCTCCCTCCATCTCTCCACGCCACCTCCTCTTTTCCTCCCCCCCTCCCTCCATCCGTCCCACCCTCCCCTCACAGAAGATGATGTGACCTTCTGCCAAACTGCTAGAGACCATGCCACTGTCACAGTGGGCTGTTCTGTCTACACTGAAATAGAATCAAATAAGAGCCACGAGAGAGAGAGAGAGAGAGAGAGCGAAAGAAGGAGGGGGGGACGGGGGAAAAAAGAAGAAAAAATCAGGACAAGTCACGGAGGAGAAAATGTGCTGTCGGGCGTCCGGGCTGGATGTGGTTTGCCAAAGCAGGTAACTCATCACCTTCACTTCTGGCAGGGATGTTTCTGGCGCACACATATACATAGATGCACTTTAAATGGGATTTTTGAACTTGTGCACCTGTTAATTTGTGCTTTTAGTGACAGAACTGGCAATTGTATTTAGGATTTGTGCAGTGTGAAATGAATGCTAAGTGTGTTTGGGTTATGAATCATCCTGAAAGTGTCTTACTGTGTTCAGACAGCACTGCGAAACTGTGTCATCTCAAGCCTGTACACCTACAGGTTGGATGCTTGTTGAAATAGTAAAGTTTTCATTCATTCAAAGTGTCAGATCGACACCAAAAAACAAACCTATAGGTTAATGCATGTTGTTGCGGTAGTATGCCACTCTGTGGTTCCTGACTTGCAGGTACAACAAAGATCAATCACTTCTCACAGCGTTTCCCGTTAAAGTCGTTGTGCTGGAATGTTAAAGCGGCAGAAATTGAATTCTGTTGAGAGGTGAACTGAGAGATCTTGGAAAGGAAGCAATGACAGCTTTCAGTAATTACTGTTGGGAGCAGTTATTATGGAGCACACACTGACGCATTTGGGATTCGTCCCGCTGAAGCTGTGAGAATGTGCCACTTTCATAGTGAGAAGAGGGTGCTTCATAAGAGCAAGGTGGATAATGGAGAGGTATTTGGGGTGGTTAGAAAAAGACAAAAGCTGGTCTATCAGATCCAATCACAGGTAATCCTGTACAAAATGTTCAGGGAAAGTTATTAGGGAATCGCAGTGGTGGGTGACAGTCTCAAAAATATATGCTCCAGGGCAAATGAAAAAACATAATCTCAATCATAATTATAACACTTCAGTCATCAGTCATATCAAGATGATCTTCAGGAATAAAATAATAAATAGTAAAACAGGAGATGATTAGTAAAAAGCAACTGTTGTTTTCAAATATATGTGTGGAATATGGGTAGAAATGTCATTTATTAGCATTTATGTGAAAAATTGAAATATTTTTTGAATGACCTGATTGCCCTTGTGTCCTCGTTCTCCTTCAGAGCAGTGCTATCAGAGTAATACGTTTTTATTATTATTATGATTATTCCAACAGTGTTTTTGTGAGCTGAGATATGACCTGATATGTTTTTACTGAAATAAAGCATGAACTTTGTAATAATAATGAAGCTCCTTTGATGATTTTGATGAGTTTTTATGTTGTATAGTTATAAGCAAGTAGAGTGGATTTAATTGTCTCTGTAAGCATATCTGCTGGAAAATGTACAGAAGATCTGTGTAGGGTTTGCACTGCGTGTGTAGTGTGTAATATGAAGGACAAAGTGTACTCTGTAGAAGTGCAGGACAATTACGTCAAGTGGCTGGCTGTTACGTCTGGACTATGAGGTGTTCTCTCCTCATTCATGATTTAATTGCAGGCTTTGACATTCTGTATCATCTTGTGTAGATCAGTTGAGAAATCATGTCTAATTTTACAGTTTTTCTTTAAAACACTTTACTAGATATCTCAAGGTTAACCTGTTATACGTCTGCAAAAACTATTGCTTTATCTTGTCATTGGGCTAATAAACTCAAACGTTTGCCTTTGTACCTAATCAACCCTTATAAGAGATATATTAGTGCCTTAGGGGTGCAACTTATTACCTTAAGTTGCTAATATGCACCCTTTGGAGTTAAATAAGGCACAACTGGTGTACCTTTGAGGGAACTGTCCCAGTAACAAGCTAAAGCTACAATTGTTCACATGTTTTACACAAATGAGACAGTACAGAGTTTGTGATTTGCACTGGCCGCAACAATACTAGAGGTTTTTCAAAATCATAGGTGGTTAATGGGGTGTTTGGGATGGTTGCTAGTTGGTTGTTTATTGGCTGAAGGTAAAAAATAATAATAAAAAAAGACACAAAGTCTCTACAATATTTTAGGTCCTAGATGAGGCTCAGTTTCCCCATTATAAGGTTTGGTGTTTGTTCAGTAGTATAACTAATTTAACCCTTTAAAGCCCAACATATAAAATAATAGAATGTTTCTGAACCTTTCGATAATATATATATTTTTTTTTAATCTAAAAAATCCATGTGCAATTTTTTGTTGAGTATCATATATGATGCTTCTGGCTTTAATGGCTCATATAGTATGATATAAAATATATGAGATATTTGTAACAGTATAGCAGACTATACATAAATAATTTGTCACTCTTTATCTCCCAATAATTTGTCTTAGTGAGATGATATTTAAACAGCTTTATCATCAAAGCTCTGTGGTTTGTATTGTGGGGCAAAACATATAATAATACATGCCATAATATTACAATAATAATTGAGAGACGTGCAGATAAACGTTGCTCAAAAGCCTGATATATTGACTTTTTAACATGATTTTTGTCAAATATTATGAATGGATTATTTCAATTGATTCCAGTCCAGTAAGTATTCATCTTGAAATATGACTAACAGTATAAAAGTTATATATACAGTACGTTTACACTACAAAAATCAGTAAAAACTTTCGCAGGCAAAAAGACGTGTACATTTTACAAGACAAGGGGGCGTTTTAAAATGATACTAAAAGTACTTTCCTTGGTAAAAAAGTATAAACTATCAATCATACAACAGAAGGTATTTAGTAGATAGTGTACAACAGGTTTTTCAGCAAAGTTTTGATCACATTGATTATTTAGAGGCTATTTATAATAGTTAGTATCAGAAATAGTAATATTATGAGACACACAATCTTAAAAAGATTACAAAATTGTCCTTTCCAAATATGAGTGAGGATGTTCAGAGGAAGAGCTTGGGAAAGTTGAGCCAAGACATGGAGAGGGTGAGTGTGTGCTGCTTCTCAAATGCTGTGTGTGTGTGTGTGTGTGTGTGTGTGTGTGTGTGTGTGTGTGTGTGTGTGTGTGTGTGTGTGTGTGTGTGTGTGTGTGTGTGTGTGTGTGTGTGTGTGTGTGTGTGTGTGTGTGTGTGTGTGTGTGTGTGTGTGTGTGTGTGTGTGTGTGTGTGTGTGTGTGTTTGTCCACCCTGTTGTGTGGTGGACAAGTCAGTACAGTGTGGAGCCAGCGAACCCTGGGATCAATGCATCTGTTCTCTGCTTACACAGAACACAACCAGCATAGAGCCGACTGTTCACTCGTCTTATCTGTCAACACTCAATACTCGCAACGCAACCCTAAACAGATTCTGTACCCAAAACAAGATTTCATCTAACCATTAACTATACCATTTCTTACCAAGCTGTTTACTGAAACCTGTGCATGTCTGAGATGTGCATTAAATGCATTGAATTGAATTAAATTCATTTTATGCATAGATGCATTTAATTGTAAGAAAGTAGAATTAAAATGAATTGAAATTCAAAGAACTTCATGTGACTAATTTTTAACTAGAAAAGCATACTTTGTCAAGACAAACGGTTAGTTTTTTTAAGAGTTTGGAAAAAAGTTGTAAAAGTCTTAAAGTTTGCTGGATGATTAACAGAGACAGACAGATGATGATAGATGCATTGGTCCAGATTTTTTGGTCCCTATAAAATAGGAGAAAGATATTTATTCCCTATAAAATAGGAGAAAGTTGACAACTTGTTTTATTTTTGATTTCAGCAACTGCATAGCAAAACCTTAGCAACAACGTACAAACAGGGTTATTAACCAAAACCATAAAAAACTTGCATTAAAATTGCATTAACTGACTGGATAATTGTCAATGTAGCTGGAATTTGATGGACTAACATGTTAAATTGTAACACTGTATGTCATGCAATGTTGTGGTTCAAAAAAATAAAAAAAAAAATTGCACTAACTGAAAAAAGGAGGGAACATTTATCATTTTAATTTAGTGAAAAGGTTATTGCACACTGAGTCCCAAATTTTCGAACTTTGAAAAATAAATACGACCTCACGTTGTATCAATCACGTTTACACACTGCCTCCGACACTTTTGTCCAACATAAAAAAATCTGACTGAGTTAGATTTTCTGCATTTTTGCATCCGTAGCAAAAATTTTGATAAGAACGGATGACAAATATGAAAAACGCACACGAAAATTTCAGACTCAGTGCGCAAGGACCTTAACCATGTACTAAAATACCTAAAACAAGAAATTTTTTTTATAAAATGTGTATTAAAAACTGTTAAAATAACGTTTCAATCACTGAACCATTAACTAAAATAACAATTAAATCAGAAAATATAAATATTCAAAACTAAAATAGCAATAATACTAGAATAATACTGTTTACAACACATTAGCATCAAGGTGGTAATGTTTGCATGAACAAGCACCATTGTATTTCTTCATAAAGTTTTATTTCGAATGTAAGATGTGTTTTCTGTGTAGCAGGGTGTCCAGTGCAAATGGGTCAAATCAGCAGTCAAACAGACATTTCTAAACAGATGCTCTCCTAATCCTTACTACGGCCGAACACGCACCTCATATCCACCAAACACACCGATATTCCTCACAGTAGATGTGCACAAAAACCTGTGTAACACAAACACACACAGCGTCGGTAGTGCTACACCACAGGTGAACAAACACACTTCAGAAACAGTGGGACTAAAACCTTTCAACAGTTGATGTGAGGAATTGCATTGCATTCATTATGTTGTCTGAGATCACCCAATGCCACAGAACGACATTCAATCTTTGCACAGAGACACATGGAGTAAATTAATTACTCTGGGGCAGCAGTGCTGCTCTTGCTGGCAGTTTAATGAATAGATGTGGTTTTATGAAGACGACGCTGAAAGCCATAATGACAGTGCAGTAAATTCAATGACCGTTTGAACTATGAATGTTCACCCAAAATAAAAAATTCTGTCATTTAATCCTCATTTAAGTCTTATGACTTTCGTTCCTTTGTTCGACTCAATGGGAGATGTTTTACAGAATGTCCGCGCTGCTCTTGAGTCTGTGTGACTATTCTACATATTCTGAATTCATACAATAGTTTAATGTGAGGAACTGACCAAACCTTTCCACATGAGGTAGTGTTCTCAAAGTGTGGACAATAGTCGTACAGGTCTTGAACGACATGGGGGTGAGTTTATTTTGGGTAAGCTGTTCCTTTAAGACGGTTTTGTTGTCCAGTATTTTAGAGGAGTGACTGGCACTGCTCACACCGCTTGATGAGATTTGTCTCTCAGAAACTGCATCTAGCGCTGCATCACACTATACAGGACAATGCCTTGTCAGCAAGCTGTTACATTATGTGTTGCCCAGAGCTGATCAGCTTAATGAAATGATTCAATGACACCATCGGTGAGGAGAACCTGATTACAGCAACACACACCTAACGGTCATTCTCAAAATATGGGGGATTTAAAAAAAATATTATTTTATGTCACAAATGCTGCGAGTGTTTTAACAACCGGCTGTGTTCGGAATAGCATACTACCATTCAGAAATGTAAAATAAACAATTACAAGAATTAAATGTGCAATGTGAAGTAATGATAATAATGTAGCAATAGTATTTTTGAAACATTTATGTAATAATACCTGCTGTTTCTGGTACTGTTTTTAAATGTTACACACCACACAGTTTATAGTGATAAATGTGCAAATATATACTACACAGTATTCAGTAAGCTAGCATTCCATTCTGGACACATTTGTCTGTTCTCCCTCTGAATTTGACTCTGCATTTTTTTTAGATTTATATTAAAATGTATTTTTTGCACTAAAACTTCTGCTGAGAGCTCTAATAAAAAGACGGACAGACAGAGTACATGTTTTTTTAGCATATTTCGAGAATAGAAATGCAAGTGATTGTAACGCCTCTTTATTATGAACTTATGTTAAAGTGTAGAGAGGTTTGTGATGCAAATGATTTCAACTCAACAGTATTACATGACAAGCGTGACATGGCCACTGTGGGACAGATGAAAGAGCGGAGCTTGCAGGATTGCTCCAAGGTCATGTAGGGGAAATGGTACATTTTTAAGCAAGAAGCTCCCATGGCCATATAATCTGTCAATCAGTGTAATTCCTTTGAGAAACGGGCAGGTATTGAACATACTTCCTTTAACTGCAGGTGGAAATGTGATTACGCACGTGTCTCTCTTTCACACACGAAGCTCCGGTAGCGGGGAACCTCCGTTGGTGCTCAGGTGTAACTGTCAAAAAAACACGTGTTTGTATTTGTATTCAGAATGCAATCCAAGTGCATTTTGTCCACTATAATGTCCTCTGGCAAAGAAGAAAACAGAACGCTGTTGGATGCAAAAACAACAACAACAGCAAACACCAAGCGTGTCTCTGCTCCCCTGCACTGCAGCATAAGACCCTTAATGGGAATATTGCATCTGTAATATTTGTGACCCTCTCTGTGAAATCCAGGCTAAAGTCTCAAAATCTAATTATGAGAATACAAGCATCAAAGTTTGATTTCTACCATTAATTTCACTATAATTTCAATCTTTAACATGACCTTACTCAGTCAATATTAAAGATATAAAGGTTAAATTTTCACAGAATGTTCTTTACCATATGAAGGATGAGTTTTTGTAGAAAACAGCAAATCACAAAAAAATTGACTTTAGCTGGGTTTTCACAGAGAGGGTCACATTTATATCATTTTTACAAAGTGCATGCCTTTGCAATTGTATTTTACACTTTGCATTTTACAAGTGGTTGTTTATTGTTCATACGTAGGGTTAAGAGTTTTCAATTCACTAACCCTAAGACAGACATGAATCACGTGGCTTGTAGAGAAGAGGTGTGCTATTAGTTTTTAAAGTGATCAAGCTTATGATATTCACCATGAAAACAGCTTAGAAAAAAATCACCTAGATTTGCATTAAAGCAGGCAATATTTTTGACTTAAATTCAGTTAATTTACTCACAGTTACCACATGGGACATTATTAGGTTAACATGATTTTTGTGTAAGCAATCACCAACCATACCATCCATTTGGAACACCTTAGCAACAGCATAGCTGTGCTCTGGCAACCAACAACATTTTGTATTTTGACTTTGATGATAATATGATAATGAAACTCAGCAAGAATTCAACTTTAAACATTCTTTATTACTTACTAAGCATTAAAGGGATAGTTCACCCAAAAAACAAAACAATTATTTCACTCACTGTCATGTTGCTTCAAAGGAGAGTATTTAAATGAATCATGCACTAACCTTTGCACTCGTCAAATTACTGGTATTTGCGCCATTATTTAACCCCCCCCCCCCCCCCCCCCCCCCCAAAAAAAGGTGGTAATTTGCACTGCTCATGGTAGATGCGATGTTGTTCTTTAATGTGCACCTTTAATCCAGAATTTTCCCCTCCCATCGGTGCTTTTATGGAATTGTGCTCTAACGCTAATTTGCCCTGTTTAGTATCTGGCCCTAAGTATAGTAATATACAAGTATTTTTGTAAAATTCACACTACAAGATGTGACTAACAGAGCGGTGTCCCTTCCCTGTGCAAAAGGTCACAGAAAGTTACCACATTTTCAACACATGGGAGCCCGAGGGGCGAGTGAGTATCAAATCCACAAGCTAGATTACAAAACAAAGTGGTATGTTTATACGCGGATTACTCCGTGTGAGTGGGTTGGTGGTAGTGCGAGCTGGAGAAAGCGAGTGTTGTGTGTGAGCCGAGGGAAGCAGATACGCTGCTGTTAAAGCAGTCCAGTGACATCTGGATGAGGGGAGATTCTGTGGCGGATGCCACAACCTCAGCTTAAGGCCGTTTTATCATGATCCCGCACTCCAAATAGCCCACACATCACACACACACACATGCGTATCTATACATACACACATGAAACCCAGTAGATGCTTTTGCTGCATACCATGCACTTGAGTCTAGCGTTAACAGCAGTGCCATATAAGATATATGAGTCTACCGCTACATGTGTCAAGTAAAATGGATCGTTGCCCCTGCAACACATTTTCAATTCCAGCGTAATCTGCTGCCTTTCAGATGTTATTACAGTTAAACAGCCTGGAAAAAATCCTCACTCTCACGCAAAAACAGACCAAAAAAAGAAAAAGAGAATCGGCTTGTTGTGCTAAGAAGGTTGACAGTGGGTGAGAAATGTGTTTTGGGGGAAAGATCTTGATGGATGGACTCTTTGCATCCTTCTAGGACTCTGGGTTAATAGAGATCTTTACAGAATGTCCCAGGCGCTGGTCCAGGACCAGATCCGTGTCCTTTCTGATGGTCAAGATTAATGCTGATGAGAGAGAAGCCGTGTGAAGAAGGTTAGAACCTTTTTTATTATATTGAGAGTTTAGGATATGATTTATGTATAAGGGGTATAAGTGTTAATGCTGAAACCGGTTATCGCTTTTTTAAGTTTCTTTTTTTCCACGTTCTTGTATTTAATGTGCAATAAAACCACTGTGTGGAAATTCTTTATCCTAAAATTCAGTGATCTTGACTGACCTGTGACGCGATTGGACTGATTAGACTGCCCCAAATGTTGAACAAAAATTAAAAAAGTAACACATTTAATTAGACGTGAAATGTTGTATTAAATCAAAAACAGTATTAACTCAAACAGTACAGTATTTTCTTGTAAAACGTAGGCCTACTTCAATAATCGTTTTTTATTGGACAATATTTTTTTACAGTGCATTTTTACACAAAATGTAATCAAATATGCCATAAAATAGCCATTCTAATATTCAAGGTGATAACGTGATCATGATCTTTGGTGAATTAAACGTATGTGATTAAGGTATTTGATAACAATTTATACTACTGGAAATATGCCTAATGCTTGAGGTACTTTATTATTATTATTATATAGTCATTTTGTGCACATTTGAACCTTGACCTTTACAACTTAATTTTTAATAATCATTTTGTATTTAAACCTTTTACATTTGTTAAATTGTTTATAATATTAACTACTTTTTTATTGATTTTGTAAAAACACTGTGAAATGAGTTGTAAAATGCAAATCACTGAAGTCATGCATGTGGCTAATTGACAGAGAACCAGGAAAGACCATTTTTAATATGTCAATGATATATTTAATGTTAATATGTTGGGATAACAATTTATTTATTTATAAATACTCTACAATATGTAACTTTTAAACTATTAAAAAGGCATAATGACTAGATTCCTTATACAATTTTAGGATAATATTTAGATATGATCATCATAATAAAAACAAATATACTATACAATAATATTATCATGCATTTTTTTAAGTTTTTGATTACATTTTTGCATTGTGCAGTTCACTAAATTGATCCTGTAGAGTGACAAATGAATGTTTAACAAGTTCAAATATTCCATGCAGTCGCTCAATTAACATAAGGTCATAAAATGCATGCATAATTAGAAAATGTTGTTCGGATAGAGAATAGCATGTTACACCGCAGGACACTTCTGTGTCTGTCACGTCACAGTCCCCATGTATGCATGAACTGATGATTTATTAGAGGATGTCTTGAGTGTAATTGAGGAAATGGATACCCTTTATGTTTGTTAGACATAAATGCCAAACTAAACGCTTAAAGTCACTCTTAAATCAGTGAATTTAAGTTAGTCAGATTGTAGCGATTCGAGATCTGAGCTAGTAACTCCTTAAACTGAAGCACGTCCTGGCTGCATGTTGGTGTTATGGTTTATGATCTATCGAAATGTGGGGCTTGTTGAGTGCTACTGCTAGATTTAAATATCTAGTTGCATTACATTTGGTTTCTGCCCATATCGAGCTCGAGCCTCTATTTAAAAGATCTCATCAGATCTCTATAAAATGAGAAAGACTGAACGACTTTCATTGTTACGCATTGAAATGCAGTAAGATTTGAACGGCTCTAGAAGGATGTATAATATTAGAGCAGTCACCTTGTGAGGTGTTTGACTACCTGCAGCAGCTCTCAGAATCAGTCAGTGTCATGTTAAGCCAGCACGACTGCTGCATGACTGTGCTTTAATGAGTCTTAATGGCTCTTTAATGGCTCGTTAAGCCACAGTCATGCAGCAGCCTTAATGAGCGCCTTATGAGCACGTGCACATGTTAAAATACACTGTCAAATACAATCCCACAGAGAGAGTCAGCACAACTCTCCAGGCCACACGGGTTACCTTGCTTCCTGTTTCATGGTTCGTAATTTACCTGGGGTTAGTAATTCACTCTGTGGATCTTTGGGCACCGCAATTTAGGTTTAGCACCGCAAAAGCTTAATATCCGAGTGTTTTCAGTAGCGTGATAAGCCTATAAGATGATGTAGGGCAACTAGAAACCCTTGATATTGAGAGCATGGGTTGTGTGATGTGTTTTTTGGTTAAAGGTTTGTGGGTTGAATTTAGGGGGTCGTGGTATGGCTGGTTAGCGTGGGCTAGTACCCATTGCCAGCAGATGTTGTATCTACACTCTTCTACATGCAGAAAGCAATTTATTGACACCCAGAAATAGATGGACATGAATAAATATATGAATCATAAATATTTCATCGTACTATAGTAGATGGATATAAAATGTTTTGGCAGTGACTGTCTTGCAGTGTTTGACAAATAATAATAATAATAAAAAAAAAAGTTACTACTACTGTAACAAAAAATACTTTATTTTATCTACCAGGAAAGTACACTCTTAAAAATAAAGGTGCTTCAAAAGGTTCTTCAAGCGATGCCATAGAAGAAGCATTTTTGGTTCCACAAAGAACCATTCAGTCAAAGGTTCTTTAAAGAACCATCTCTTCCTTACCTTTTCAAATCAAATCATATCAAATCACTTTTATTGTCACATCACTACAGCACATGTGCCTTGGTGAGTGAAATTCTTGAGAGCGTGCTCCAGACAATTTACATATAGTCAGTACACACAGTGTACTATTAGACAGTTATCAATACACATACACCGTATGTACACATTCTACATTATGTACACATATACACACAATAATATGCGAAGGTGCAACAGATTATACATAAGCTGGATACGCAATGTCATGGATGTGTGTTGGATGGTATTGGTAGCCAGTGTACAGTTAACAGTGCAGTGCAGTGTGTGTGTGTAGTCCAGTTGAACAGTGCAAAAGTCCCCAGTAGTCCAGTTGAACTTACAGTAGCACCAAGTGCAGTAAGTCCATTGAACTTAAAGTGCAGTGCAGTGTACCCAACACAAGTAAGTGAACAGTGCAACAGTTGCGCAGCATATCCAGTTGAACAAAGTGCATACAGTGCAAGTGCAAGTTGAACGCAGTGCAGTAGTCCACAGTACACTGTGTAGTCCAGTTGAACAGTTAAGTGCAGTGTGTGTGTGTGTAGTCAGTTGAACTACATAGCACAGTTAAAGTGCAGTGCAGTGCAGTGCGGTGTGTGTGTGTAGTCCCAACAACAGTTAGAGTGCAAGTGTGTGTGTGTGTAGTCCAGTTGAACTGTGTTAAAGTGCAGTGCAGTGTGTGTGTGTAGTCCAGTTGAACTGTGTTAGAGTTAGAGTTAAAGTGCAGTGCAGTGCGGTGTGTGTGTGTAGTCCAGTTGAACGTGCAGTGTGTGTGTGTAGTCCAGTTGAACTGTTGCAGTGCGGTGTGTGTGTGTGTGTAGTCCAGTTGAACTGTGTTAGTTAAAGTGCAGTGCAGTGTGCGTGTAGTCCAGTTGAACTGTGTTAAAGTGCAGTGCATGGCGTATCGTAAAGTGGGAGTGTGCTGTAGGGTGTATTAGTTCTGACTGTTCATTAGCCTGATAGCCTGAGGGAAAAAGCTGTCCCTCAGTCGGCTAGTGCGGGATCGGATGCTGCGGAGACGTCTTCCTGAGGGCAGCAGAGAGAGCAGTCTGTGGGACGGGTGGCTGGAGTCCTTGATGATCCTCCGGGCTTTCCTTATACACCGCCTGGTGTAGATGTCCTGGAGGGAGGGAAGCTTTTTATAATCTGAAGAACCTTCTTTCACCACAAAGAACCTTTTGTGAAACAGAAAGGTTCTTCAGATGTTCAAGGTTCTTTATGGAAACATTATGGAGTGTATTTGTAATTTTACTGAACATTTAATGTGAAACAAATGTTTTTTTGGGGAAAATTATTAATAATTAAAAATACTAACTTATAATTTGTGGCAAAATATATTATTTAACAAGACAATGAATGAGTACTTTTAACAGTTTATTATTGTTATTATTAATAATAATAATGAATACTGTATAAACCTTTTAAATATTTTAAATAATATATTGTTTTATTTTACACATTACAGTAATGACAATGACCTTTTATTTATTTTTTGCATTGCTGTATTGGTTATTTGTCATTAAAATAATATTTGTATATAATTAGTAATTATATTTTATTTTAATATATTGCTTATGTACAGTTTAATATGTTGCTATATGTGTTCGTGTGTGCGTGCGTGTGTGTGTGGGAAGCAAGGTCCTTTTATTTTGATAAGCATTGGTCATGACATATCACAGTTTTTATGGTTAAAGTATAATATTGAACTATTTTTGCAGTAAATTATTATTATTTTATATTATTATTGTCAGCATCTTCATCACTTAATTCCTCTGCACAACACTTTATATTTAAAATTATTATGCTTCTTATTTTTGTTATCAGTTACAGTGCCTTCATTTTTTCATGTTTTGTGATGTTGCTGCCTGATGTTAAACTGCTTTAAATGTCTTTTATTTCATTGATATGGAAAAAAAGTAATGCAAAGCAGTTAAACATAAGGCTGCAACATAAAATGTAAAAAAAAAAAATATGCTGGGGAATGAATACTTTCGCAAGGCACTGTATGCCCATTAGGGTGTTTTATGTCACAGCTGCTGTTATTAAATTCATATTTATTGCATTATTTTTGAGTCATGCGTGTTATGCTGATATTTGTGGTGATAGAGTGCAGTACAGTCAGATGCCTGTCATCTGGAACTGGAAGCACAGTGTGGAGTGTGAGAATCATGATGAACGGCTGCGGGCGGAACAGAGAGAAAGTAGATCTGCGCATTAATGTGACAGCTTGCTACAGATGTTTATCACAAGGCCATAATGACAGGCATCATTTAATCAAGACAACACGGATAAATATGAACCTGGAGCCGATGACAGACAGCCAGATGTTGAGTTACGATAGCTAAGAGGTGAAATCTGATGGCAGGCTGAATGAATGCTGCAGTTTAAACATTCGTCAGCCCCACAGTCACGAAGATTCAGATTAAAATGGAGCACTGACCTTGATCTGATGTGACAATAACGGCGCCTGTTTATTGACTCGACTGTTTGTCCAAAAAAGAGATCAGTGCAGGTGCGTCTAATTTGAAATGATCCTTTCACATCTCCTACACGTCATGGGCATTTTATGGGATCAGTTTGCTAAACACGCTGAATTTTTTAACTTATTACCCGACAATTTTTTTTACCTTATTTAAATAATTTTAATAAGTAAAATACCATAATAATAATACCTAGATTAACTAGATTAAGTCTAGATTAACGATTAAAAAGATTCAGATTAAAATGGCTACCCAAATAAGCTAAAAGTAACTTTGAGAATGTTTCTCAACCTTAGACCAGGGGCTCATCTCTGTTTCCAAAATGCATCACAAACTTTAATCTCTTCCCGTCCCAATCCCACGAAAAAATGGAGGAAAATCCCGTTCCACGGAAGAATGACTCCCATTCCCTCCCACTCCCGTGTTGTTGTTTCTTTTTTTTTTGCCGATAACTGTCAATTACAGTAAAAATATAGTACAGATCACACGTGCCCACCTTATTAGTTGAATAAAAACCCCAAATGTCGTTTTTTGTTATTATTTGAACTGAAAGCCATCTTATTATGCAAGTGTTGCACAGATTAAATTTCAGTAAATCATCCATGCTAACACACAGTCTTCTATTTTTTTTTTTTAGACATTTCACTCTCTATGATATATTTTTCGTCTGTATTTTTAGATAATTCGAGTTTCTCGCTCAAGATCACATGAACCTAAAGCGATCTGTTTGCTTAAAGCGCAACCGTTGTTGTTTTCACATCTCCTACATTCGAAAGATGTATTAGGTCCTTTTATCTGTATGACCAAAAATGACGGAGATTTTAAGAGCAAGTGAGCGCACCGGAGCCTGTCCTGCAGCAAACGCGCTTCCACACAAACACTTCAATAGCGCACATTTCTCTAGGTTAACATCATATTGAGCGGCATGTAAATTTGCTACTACATACATCTTTCAGATGAAAAGCCATATTTGAGGTTGATGAATGATAGGTGAGCGTTTGGATGTCCTGCCCGAAGTATTACCACACAGACCAGCGTTAACAATCTGTCCATCACGGACTGCAGCCTCTAGTTCGAAGACTCGTTTCGCCCCCTACAGTGCAATTACCTTAAAATATCAGGGTAAAGTCATCATAGCTTGCGTAGTATAGACCCAGCTCCCAACCCAACTTTTTTAACGGCGATATTTTTTTTATGCCGATAAGAGTCTCACGTTAACGCAGCACGTTAACGCCGATAACGCCCACCACTAATTATAATATATAGTATTATAATAATAATAATAATTATTATTATAATTGTTGTTATATGCTTATATTTTCCATTTATTTATAAATGTAAAATAATTTATACATTTGTCTTTTTTAACATTTATCAAATTAAAAAAAATACTTTTTTGTATCACAGTAATGGCTTATATTAGTTATCTTTAACTTATTAAAAATCATTTTAAATAAGCTTAAACATGGTAAAGCACTTTATTATTATTATTATTATTACTACACTACATCTACTACTACACGCTTATTTTTATTTATAAATAATGTATAAATAATTTAAGCAATATATAATTTTTTTTGCATCATAGTAATGTCAATGAGGAAGTCGTGTTTTTTTTGTCTTGAAAATAATGTCACTTATTTACCTTATTCAAAGCATTTTAAATAAGCATAAAATTATAAAACACCTTATTGTTATTATTCATCTTTTTAATATAAACTTTTTTCCCTTGTCAAAGCATTTTAACACGATAAAGCACTTTATTATTATTTTATGGTTATTTGACATGAAAATAATTGTCACTTTATATATTATTGTCATCAAGCGCTTGGAGCAAGGAGATGAGGAGAACATTCAATAATCCCTTTTATTGAAGTGAACACAGGGAATATGTATCACAGGGGTTAGACAAACAATACCGGATGTGAGAGACAGGGAAACACAGGGCATAAGAACACCAGGAAATCAAACGAGGACGAACTGAAACAGGTGAGGAGTAATTAAACACAGATGGAGACTAATGAACTAATAAAGACAGGAACAGTAAACAGGAAGGACCAAATATGGGCACAAGAGGGAGGGAAACACAAGACATGGGGACACAGGTCTGACAATTATATTATATTATTCTATTGTGCTTTTTTACTTAAAATCTGTAATATATGATTATAATATGTAAAGCTACACAGTATGTTAAAGAGTCGTGTGGCTCTTGCATGCAATTTTGCCGGTATGCTGTAATTCTTGTGCAATATTACATTTTATTTAATCTGATAGGTCAAGCACAGGAGGAGAAGGTATTTCCCTTTTTTCTCTTGATATTGCAACCAACACCTGGATATGTACCTTTTCAAGTAGGGGGTTATGGGAAGGATTGCATCTTTAAATGTCTCTGTACCATTATGAGGAATTAGTCGGAGCGTGATGAACTGGAGTTAGATTGTAATTCTCTATGACACATCAAAGGCTCGGAATGCTGCGAGTGAATGGGAAAATTAACTCAGGGATGGATGGAAATAATTTTCCAAAGAACTATACTTAAAAAAATTGTCTAGTCCTAATGTGTGAGAACTTTAATGGGAATTTTTAATGGGATTATTTTTACATGATTAACCTGCAGCGACAGTGACCTTGATGTTACCAGTTACAACAATTTCTGAAAGCTTCAGAAACCAGACTTCAGCTCAGAAAACAGGTTGATCTTACAGGGATATTTTGGCACTCTTGTTACGGTATCAATAGCAATCAATAAGAGCTTTGTGACTGTGGCTTTTCTTCTCTCTTTCTTCCACTAGAGGGTGTTTAACACTTCTTTGAGGTTTGAAGCACTGTATTAAGTTCCTGCTGCTAGTGATTTGATCAGACCTGCAGAATGCACATTTAATCTCCATATATTTTTTGCTTAAGGCATTGTACGTACAAAAGATGTGTCCAAAAAAGAGTGCTGGTGGATAAGGAGCGGGATATGAGAGGGAGACGGTGGGGCGCTTCATGCCAGGCTGGATCTGCAAGCGTTACTTTGATCTAATCTGGTCTATGTTCTCAGAGGCAGCACTGACTTACATGAGCCAAACCAGAGAGGTCACTAATCTGAGCAGACACACAAACTTTCTACTGATACAGCTCGGGACTAGCAAGGACAGTGACACATATTAAACCCACACAGGGAGTGAGAGAATAGTGTGTGAGAGAAACGAGGGGAATGAAGTATAAATTATAGACTTGTAGATCGGTGGACTGGATTACAACTCTTAAAGGTGAAGTGTTTTATTCCTCTACCTCTGGAAATTGGAAAAATAATGAGGCTTGTTTATGGGTAATTTCCCTGGTGTGTCATTGGTTGGATAATCAGATAGCCCCGCCCACAAATTAATGTCATTGGTTTAGCAATTACTTCTATTGGGATAGTTGGGTGACTCAAATGAACAGAATCAGTGTTTACATTTCCCAGGAAAACAACCTACAGATTGCTGGTTTATAGCTGTCTCTGGATATTAAGCTGGTTATTGGACCGAGCTTGGGCCGAGAAAAGTTATGATATTGTGGAAGGCATTGCATTTTAGCACCAAACAGCAGATTATAGGGATGCAGATGGCTCTCAAACATTTTGAGATTTGCCCTCTTCCCAAACATTTTTCCTCGAAATGAAAAAATAAATATTCACTGTCAATAAAGAAGAATATTTATAGGATTTCTAAGATTTATAAAATGTATTGATTTATTTACTTACTGTATAAATCATGTAAATAATATATGCTTTTTAGCATCACAGGAATGATAGTGAGGTTTGTAAGATTATAAAGCACCATATTGATATAAAAACTAAGCACCATTACTTTTATTTATTTATTTATAAACCATGAGTAAACAATAATTTAATATGTAATTGTTTGCATAACAGTAAAGTCAATGAGAATGTCGAGCAGTTGTTTGTCATGAAAATAATATCACTAATATTAACTTTATACAAATTATTTTAAATAAGGTTAAAAATGATAAAGTATCATTGTTATATTGTATTTTTATAAACTTTTTTTTACAATATTCAAAGCATTATAAATAAGCTTAGACAAGGTAAAGCACCATATTATTATTATTATTATGATTATTATATATGCTTATTTTCTTTATATTTATTCATTTATAAATACTGTATGAATAATATATGTATTATTTTAATGGCACGGAGGAAGCGAAGTGGTTATTTTGACATGAAAATAATATCACATATTATTATACATATTTAAATAAACTGTTTTTATTAGTTGTTGTGAAATGTGACATTCTTAAAAGGTTTCTTGAGATTCATCCCAGATCCGCATCTGAGAAGGAGGCTCATTCATTTCTGTAATGTTTAAAAAACGTTTGATGCTACAACCCTGTTAACTCATGTACATCACAATTCACTGTACACTTATGAATAATGCACCACACCGTCTGCATTCACATCAGTTACAGTAGCAATTTATATCAATAAATTGATGAACATTTCTCACAGCTGTTATAGCGAACAAGTAAATATAATCAATCAAGCGAACAGACGAGCTTGTGCATTGAAATTAGTGTGTAGCCAGTGTATGTCACAGCTATTGGTAAAAAATGAGATTGTGCCTGTTTACTTTCTGTTCCACTTGATGGATATTTGTGTAAGTGTAACAAGGCCATGCGGGCTGTGTGTCGTGCGTCTCTTTCCTCCGAGTAAGCATGCATGTGCAATCTGCCAACTGCTGTGTTGAAATCTGTCAGTGTCACTGTATCAAATGCTCCAAGTCGCTTTAGCTCATGTTTACCAGTAATGCGCTTTAATCAAATTCACCACGTTTTAATTTGGTTCATTTGTCTATCTGACATATACCTGAATTGAATGGCCATATCGACAAAACTAACGTGGTTGATTAGGTCACTGATGAGCCTTTTGGTCATTCTGTTACATTTTGCACTTTGCCGTGAACCGATAACTCCTCGTGTAGATGAGCTTGATTTATATCCCTCACATTTGGTACAGAAAATGGCTTTAAAGGGATAGTTTACCCCAAAAAACTGAACGTTCTGTCAGCATTCACAGAAGAAAGAAAGTCAGGTTTGGAACGACATGGGGGTGAGTAAATGATGACTGAATATTCATTTTTGGGTGAACTATCACTTTATCATACTTGAACAATTTGAAGGTCATAACATCTGTAATTTAATTAACAGTTTAAGTCGTCCAGCTGTTCAGTTTTAGAATGAACTCTGTTACAACATCTAAATATAGGTGAGAAATATACACTGTCATTCAAAAGTTTAGAGTCAGTAAGATTTTTTACGAATTAAAAATGTTATGCTTTTATTCAGCAAGGAGGAATTAACTTTATCAAAAGTGACAATAAAGACATTTAAAATGTAGTAGATATTAATAACATATTTATGCACTTTCATCAAAGAAAAAACAAAAAAAAAATCACGGTTTACACAAAAATATGAAACTGTTTTCAACATTGATAATAAAAAAAATGTTTGCTTACTGATAAGCAAATCAGTATATTATAATTATTTCTGAAGGATCATGTGACACTGAAGACTGGAGTAATGATCCAGACTGGAGTAAAGCTGAAATTCAGCTTTGCACCACATTAATAAATAGCATTTTACAATATATTAATATGAAGATTTCAGATGCAAAAGCCTCTAAGTGCCGTCTGAAATGTTCAGTTATTTAACTTTAATGGCATTGAAAATAACTAAATTGAAATTACTGAACTTACACAGAAAAATGCTTATTTTAGAAGAAAAATTTAAATGGCACTTAGAGACTTTTGCATATAGAAAACAGTTATTTTGATTTCTAATAATATTTCACAATGTTACAGTTTTTATCAAATAAATGCAGCCTTGGTGAGCATAAGAGATTTTTTTTAAACATTAAAAAAATATATTTTGACCGTTAGTGTGTACCGTATATATGAAGCATGTCATACAGGGTCGGTGCAGGAATAATGTTATCTCTGTCAGATGAGGTGATACCATCAGGCCGTGAAGCATGACATACTAGGAGGGATTACGGAGGATTACATGGTCTCTGGATCATGAGACACGGTAAATTTGGTCAGCATGTTAAAAGTGACATCTCCGCAGCACTCGTCTTCAGGCGGCTGGACAGCTAAAGCCATTCAAAGACCTGAATCCCTTTAAAAACAGTGCTGAGTCTGATGGATATCCCTACGTGTCGATACGGGTGTTGTTTAAGGATCACTGCTTTGATATTACTGGATCTGAGACTCAGAGCATGAGGGAAGATTGGGCGAGTTATAAATGGAAGATGATAAATGAAAGCTGAAATTAACCTCGGTTTTATGTCTGAGGTTTTTATATCCATATTGGCGGCTTAAAAAAAGCTTTAAAATCCAGTAATGTAACTTTAAGGCCAGTGTTTATAGCATCTATATTGCCTATTGACTTTTCATTTCAAGGATTATGTTAGACGCTGTGCAAAAATAAAGGCCAAAAAACACAAGTTACACAAGTTAGGGGTCATAAATCCCCATGCTCTCCATTTGTTGAGAAAAGCTGATTTTTTTATTATTATTTTTTTTACAGTGGCCACCATCTGTTGGATGTGATTTGAGAGTGGTGGCTCTTAGGACAGCAGCTGGACAACCCAGTGACTTCTTGACTCAAAACGTGCATGCAACTCTAATGGCCTTTAACATTTAATACAAGAATAGTCCTAAATGGTTTGCTTTGTTAATGCTGACTGACAACAGAACGAGTCTGACGTCTGGATTATGAAGCATTATGCCAATGTTGTACATGGATGAAATTGATCCTTTTACAACACCACACCTTTTTCTCTGTGTGTGCACAACAGCTAAATTCCATGTGTGCGAATTACACCGTGTAAAAATATCAAAATGAATAACATCCATTGGAAACATTGCATCATGAAATGTGTTAAAAGGTAGAATAAAGAGTGGAGAATGGAGTCAGTCTCTGAGGTTTTCACATTTTAATAAATGATTTATGAAGACAAGCATTTTTGTCTTTGGAATAATGAGTTCCAATAAACTATTCACAATGTTTTAATGAAATTATATTTTTAATATCTAATAAAATGTTAATGTAATGTCCAACTGCAGTAATAGCTGATTTGTAATTCCTCAATATTTGAAGTTCCTCAATATATAAGTTACAGTTTATAGAGGTCACTTTTTTTCTGCCATCGACAACAACATTTCCTATGAATCAATTACAGTATGTGCTATGAACGTTGCCAGAAAATCATTTTTTAGTTGAATCTCTCCCTGTGATTGACACCCGCTTGTGTTTTCTTCCATCCAGGCAGTAGGCGACTGAGATGGGCGTTCATCTAGGCTGTCTCAGCGACACACTGTGGCTGCTGCTGCTGTCTGTCCTCTGCGCCCCCCGCTGCCAGTGCCGCCCGTTTGGGATGGTCGAGCCCACCGTGAACGTGGCGGTGGTGTTCAGCGGCTCCGCCTACCAGATGGAGATCAAGGGGCGACTGAGCCGGGAGAACTTCCTGGACCTGCCGCTGGAGGTGAACCCCATCACTGTGCTGGTGAACAACACCAACCCGCGCACCCTACTGACGCGCATCTGCGACACGCTGGCTGCTAACAGGGTGCACGGGGTGGTCTTTGAAGATAACATTGGGTCCGAGGCCGTGGCGCAGATCCTAGACTTCATCTCAACGCAGACGGCCGTGCCCATAGTGGGCATCAGGGGGGGATCGGCCGTCGTCCTGCATCACAAGGTCAGAGTCCAGCACCGTGCCAGTTTCTAAAGTCGCTTGACCTGGATAGTTAAACTCTGATTTCTGGGTGTTCATGCTGAGATAAGATTCCCTCAGAGTACTTTCATGGTTCACATCAAAGATTCGTAAGGGATAATGTACGCTCAGCAGCACAAATAAACCCTGACAGGGCCATCCAGACCCTGATGTGAAATGCAGAGTTCCTGAATAACCCTGAAGGGGGTTATTTTTGGCTGACTGTACATTATCTGGCTAATTACACGGTTACTTAACAAGTAAATAAATAAATGCCCAGAAAATATTGATTTGAGATTAAATAATATTATTTGAGAGGAAATTCTACAGAATACTAGAAACATGAAACTTGTAATGATATGTAGGAAACTAGGGACAGTGGTCTGACATTCAGTTTAATGGTAATTATTATACAAAAATATTTTACCTTAGAATGTAAAAACTGACCAACCAGAATCAAGTATTCATAAGAGTATTCCTTATGTCCTAATAAAAGTTCTTACAAAAGGACTTTTGAGTTGTTTTGATGTTTCATTCTCTCACGTTACGTTACTTTTTGCATTCCTACATTCCTTTGCATTGCTCAAAACAGAAGAGCATACTAGCAACATCAATGTCATGGGTTCGATTCCCATAGAATGTATGAACTAAACACCACTAAATTGCATACCTTAAATGCCATGAAAGTCGCTAAAACTTTGTGAAATGCAAACTTTCATGTAGTTCTGTTTCCTAAACTGTGCTACGTTTGTCCCATCAACATAAGTAGCATTCCCATAGCTCGAACAGAACAGTGTGGCACTGAAAACGGCAAGGTTATGAGTTCAATTCCCAATAAATACTTGCTCTTATTCAATTAACATCATGATTACAATGTAAGTGGCTAAAAAAGTTCAGAAACTGCATACATGTATTTTTCTGAAGGTGTGGTATTTTAGTGTCATCAACATGAGTAGCCTTCCTGTAGCTCAAACAGAATAGCATGGTTCAAACAACGGCAAAGTCATGGGTTCAATTCCCATGGAAATCATACACTTTTAAAATGAACACCTTAGTGTAAGTAACTAAAAACCATTTGTAAAATGCACAAATGCACTTTTGGGTCTGAAACGGCTGTATGTTTGTGTCATCAATGGGTAGTATTCCTGTTGGTCAAACAGACGTGCATGGTGCTCATAACGCCAAGGTCATGGGTTTGATTGTGTAAAAGTTATGTAATGAGTACTACTGTGAACACTAGTGGTTTTACTGTAAGGCGATTATTATTGCCCTAATCTTAACATTGTGCAGGAACCAGCACACCTGATAAAAACACTTTCATGCCAGCCAAACAAACCAATCTCTTGATGTCAAACCAATTTGGATCCACACTAAAAGCTCTAGTGTGAAAGCAGTATTAATTGGAGTAGCTGGTTGATTTAATTGGCCATTATGAATTTTCCTATTCCATAAAAAGCTATTTAAGTGAGGCTTTGTTAATACAATGCTCGTATGACTGAGCAGTATGAGTCCCTGATGAAAAGTAATGAAAAAGTCAAATTAGGCACAAGCAGCAATGTCTCAATGCTGAAATATCTTGGGACACAGCATTGAGTCCAGTGTTCATTTCCAGAAACCCTTGTATTTCAGCACAGCACTGGGGAAATAGTGGCTAATTAGAGAACCATCATTCATCATGTTATCATTATTAACAAGCTCTATGGATTTTCCCAGCCCGAATATAGTTTGCCATTGTGTTGGTTTTCCAAAGATTTGTTGTGCAGTAAACATCATTAATGTTAATTTGCTTTATATTTTGTACATGATGCTTAGGGGTGGATAAATATGAAATAATAATACCAAAATGACAGACAATTTTTTTGTGCTAATTTTAGACTAGAAGTCGATTTTTTGTTTTGTAGTTTTTGCAATTTTGACATGTTCAATCAAAACATCGTCAAAACTTTTGTAGGCACTGCCACCATGTACCTTCCATCTGTGCAAGTAAGCTTTTGTACACACAACTTTACTGCATTGTAACCTCAAAGTAATTTTCTTGCAGAAAGAAATAGTGTGTGTGGATACAAATCCCCAGCTTACTTGTACATGTGACATTTTCCATTTATGGCTCTACACATCTTCTGCTCTTACCATTGGAGCACCGCATTGTAAAGACAATAACTCCGTTATCTCACACCACTGTCATGCACTTTTCTCGGTGGTGCGAGGATAACCACTTGAAAAGAAATTGTGTGAAAAGAGCCTGGAAATGGATGGATCATTAGAGAACTATTGTACATGAACACATTGCTGCGGGAACTAGGAGTGCTGAGTGTGCTGCAGCACCACCCCCTGCCACAGGGCCGCGTCTGAGTTTTTCCTTGTGCCCCTCGGTCATCCCCAAGATACTTAATTTTTGTGATAGTTTTGTGATTAATCATTTATTAAACTGACCAGAAATACAAAGCCTAGTGCGGTCTTCGTCCATACATCTCCCCCTCACACTGACATAATTTTATGTGAAATGTTCACGCGATATTACCGTAATTTTACATTCCGACTTGTAAAAAAACATTCACGTCCTCGTCCTTTTTAAGAGCCATTTTCCGAAGCTTTCTCGCTTCTCAAGACGGGTGGCCACCGCACATGCACAGCTGTTTAATTGCACTCTAGTCTCAGGTCAAACAGTATTAATTGGAGTAGCATTCAAACCACTGTAACCTAATGTAATCTGTTAATTACGCACATCATACCGTTTTAGGCAAGTAGGCTACCATATCATGACAAAATATTTGAATAAGACTGAATTTGTATAGCCTGATCACATTTAATACAAATACATTTTAAGATTAAAACGCTGCATATCCACGATTATTCAAACAACGAAATTATACAGCTGGCATAGAAAAATATTATCAAAGAATATCTGAATTCAGTCTAGCGTGAGTGTAAGCGCTCTAAAAAAAGCTGTAATCAGTGATGTTGTCTGCAGTGTATTAATCTCTTAGCCTATTTACATCACATGTACATCTGCACTTTGTTGTTTATGATGAGAGAATTTGCCAAAGTGCACTGTGCACTGAGCAACTCCCCTTAAATAATAGAAAAAAGTCAAAATAATAGAAAATATTATTGAACTAAAATTACAAAAGCACAAATATATATTGGTTTGCATAGAACTCTGTCTTCATTTGTATGTTAATCTATATGAGTTTGGGCTGCATATTAGGATTTTGTCAAAAATCCCCCACCATGGCCCCGCCCTGCAACATCAAGCCCCGCCCCCAGCACCCCCCAGATAAAATATGTTCCAGCGGCTATGCATGAATAGTTTTAACGAAGGCCAGTCTTTCTCTAGATGTGCGTCACTGTGTTGTTCAGCCACTGAAGTGAAACAGAGAACAGCTGACCTTTGCTTCTGCGAGGGACAATAGAGGATCCCTGTCTGTTGTATTCCTTCTATGCAAATCACCATGAACAATGACATACAGCCAGTTCCAAAAACAAATATAGAAATCTAATGTTTATTTAGGGCACAATATGAAACTATAAAATGGACTGCTGCCGTCTAGACTAGAGAGCTGAAACGGTCGCCTTGTGATTCTGTAGCAGTATTTCAGCATCTGACTGTATTTATATTCAAAGCACTGCACTAGTGCAGAATACTTATTTTTCTAATGCTAAATCCATATATCTGCATGGCTATGAAAATCTTTATTGCTAAGAGACTGCAGCACGGCTAGTGGAAGAATATTGCAGGTTCAACTTTCAATAAACCTGTTATTGCATTTTTAACCAGACTAAAAATATTTTACATGTTACATATGTTCTTTACGATAGATGACAGAAAGAAAGAAAGAAAGAAAGAAAGAAAGAAAGAAAAAGAAAGAAAGAAAGAAAGAAAGAAAGAAAGAAAGAAAGAAAGAAAGAAAGAAAGAAAGAAAAGAAAGAGTTTTAGTAGATATTAGCAGTAGTGTCTAACGATTTATTGCACTAAAGTAATCATTCATTATGAAGCTGCAAATTGAACCTGGAAAGTGGAAACATATCTTAAAGAGTATTTTAATGCCATTTGAGGTGCTATTTTTGAGCACAATCATCTTAAACCTTGTGCATGTAAAGAAGTTAAACAACAGAGGAAATGGAGAGAGGAGTATATGGTTGTTCTCATCTTTGTTTGTTAGAGAACAGCAATATTGTGTTTAGAGAGCTTATTGAGATGAAGGTATATGGTTTCTGAGAGGGAGAATCAGAAGCAAAATTCTCTCAATACCTTTCATATTTGTACCACATTGTTTTGTAAGAGATTTTTCTACAATGTTGATTTTGTCTGTGATATGTTTATTGACATTAGTCTCGTATAGACTGTCACAGTCATCATTACAGTGTCATATTTTCATCATCTTAAGTCATGCTATATAAGAACATGGAAAATGCATTTTGAATTTTGTACAACAGACTAGGAAATTCAATGCAAATAGCATATACAATATACTTATATATTTCTGAAGAAATATTACCCTAGAACGTGTAATATGAATCCCAGGATGAGAGTTTAAAGAAACATGAATAATGTTATGAGATTAAGTTCAGTTAAAACAAAAGTCGGAGTTTGAAATATGGAGTTTGTTTCTTCATCAGAACAGATTTTTTGGAAAAATGTATGTATATTAAAACATAACATTATAAATGAATAATAAAAAAAAATAATGATTGATTACATCACTTGCTCATCAATGGATCCTCTGCAGTGAATGGGTGCCGTCAGAATGAGAGTTCAGACTATTATTTCATAGCTCTTTTAAGTTTTAGGCTGTCACTGGCAGGCTGGCACAGCTGTACCCAGTGCACTGTTGACAGGCATCTCAGGTTCTGACTGATGAATGCCACCGTTACGCCAGATGCCACCCTGCTGCCCACCTTTCCTGCATATACAGTAGCACGAGAGAAATGCCATCAGTTTGCCTCGATGCAGATCAGTGGCCAACACACAGAACCTGATTTTACCATGTGCGACATGTTCCTGGATCAACTTCTATGTTAACATTGTTATTAACCAATCAGATTTGAAGAACACGTTTATATTTTTTGTGAAGTTTAGGCTTAAAATCAGTGTTTGTTGCTTGTACATCTGTGTCATTCATCTATCATTTCCTCTGATTTTAGGGATTACTCATGGGTAAGGTTAGGTTTAGGGAAATGGTCAAGATTACATTTTTGGATTAAAATGTTGTCCCAGGGTCAACAATACATGTTGACCCAGGAACACATCTAACTCAGCAAAATCAGGACGTGTGGCCTACACAGCATCTGAAGTAAAAAGAGTTGTGTTCTATGACTACAGTACAGCGTTTCTTTCACCGAGCACCTCATGTTTGTGACTTGTGCAAGTACTTATTTGTTTTCTAACAGTGTTGTAGTGAAATGTTTTGTAATTAGTGCCACGTTAAAAATAAATAACTAAATAATTACAAACAAAATCCTAATGTTTTGAGAATAATCTGATATTAGGCTAAATAGTGAATAAGTTAAACAGTGATATTTTTTTAAACTGTAAACATTAACATAAAGCTCTGCACATATTGTTTGTAGTGTACAGTCTACGCCTGTCCGTTTGTTTGTATCTGCTATGGGTGTGTAAAGTGAGTTTGATCTTCCAATGTCTGACTACATTAAGCCATGTTAATTGTTTTCGAAATGGTTTTTCTTTAGGGAGGAAGTGCTAAGTGTAAAAAATATTGTTGTTCCTCTCAGAGCTGATCCTCCCTATACGCAGAATACACAAGCTGCGTAGGGCCCCCGAAACAGCAGGAGGCCCCCTTACTCTCAAAGATGATTTCATTTTAGTTTCGTTTTTGAATTTGTCCAGTGGTTATGAAAACATGAATGGTCATTTATTTTAATGTGGTGCTGTCACCCTCTCGATGTAAAAATCAGTGAAATCATGTAACGTGAATGTTGTACAGTCTTTTGCTCGAGACAAAAAAGAAAAACAAGCTGAAAGCGTGCCGAGCCGCGGAAGAAATACTGTTTCTCGAGCGCTTTCTGTGAGCGCGTTTCAAGACCGAGTGAAACACGGACAAATGCGTTCATCCATTCTTTCATCAAACCCCCAGTTTTGCGTAGGGCCCCCAGAAGTCTAGGATCGGCTCTGGTTCCTCTTGGGTTAGTGTTGTTGTTTTGGCAGCAGATAATGTTTATATGACAAGGGAAATGTGAGCTTGGTTCTCCTTGGTTGTTGTTTAAGTGTTGTTTAAGTTGCGTTTAGCATAATGCCCCCTTTGATGTTACTTTCCTTTCAACCTTATTCTCAAAATAAGGATTTTAATCTCATAATAGTACAACTTTAGTCATGCAATTTTAACATAATTCTCAAATTATGAATTTTTACTCTCACAAGTTTAACTTAATTCTCCTCAACTTTTTGTTATTCTCAAAATGTTATTTTTGATTTATTTTATGTGACACTAAAATGCTATTGCAGTATTCTACACTTTTGTAGCATCTGGTCTAATTATAATATTAATCTCACACTGAAAATAGTTGTAATTTGTAATTTCATGACCATTTTCCAAAAGTTTTTTTGTGTCTGTACCTTTAATGACATCTACATACAGTAGATGATTTCTATCATGATTGGCTAGCATCTTCTTGAAAGTCACTGCTTAAGATGAATCAGTCAGAAATGTAGTTTGCATTCATTTGTTACAGAAGTTTGGGTCATATTTAATAGTCTGTAATGAATAAGTGGCAGGCTGTCCACAAACACAAAGTTCCAAAATAATCACATTTAAAACCATAAAACTCAGATCTAATCAAACAAAACCAATGGCTAGACTGAAAGCACTCAAAACTGCAGGACAAGGTCACAATGAATTTAAGACACATTTCCTTTAATCAGTGGCTGATTAACAGAAATGAGCATGCGTATGTAAGTCATCTAAAATACTGCTGTCAGAGTGTGGCCAGCTTAGGCACATATAAATGCAAATGTACCACTTTCACAAGCTTTAAAAAAGACTCTGGTATTGATTAACTGATAGGCATCGTTCCAGGCCAGTCAGATGAGTTCTTTCACCTTCATCCATTTCCTGTTTATTAGACGTCTACTCCAGGAATAAGACATGGAAGGATATTAGTCTGGAAACCAACTTTGCTCTGAGAGTTTTGTGCAACACTATCTTATAAATAAAGGTTACAAATGAGAGTTTTCACAGCGATGCCATAGAATAACTATTTTTGGTTCCCCAAAGAACCTTTCAGAGTTCTTTCTTTCTAACTGTGAAGAACATTTTAAAAATCCCAAAAACTATTTTCACTATAAAGAATCTTTTGTACAATGGAGATTCAAAGGTTCGATCAATGCCAATAAAAGCTTTATTTGTAAGAGTGTACATGACAATTGCTGCACGTAACATTTTTCCTGCATCTCTCTTACTGAGCCAAACATGGTCATATGGCTATTTCGGTCATCTGTTACCTTGAAAGCAAGATAAAAAATGAGCAAAAAGTTTGAAGGCAAAAATCTTAAGACATTCATGACCATGCCTTTGATCCTACACAAGAACCAGAATCCAATTTAGTCAACAAAAATTCATTTATTTGGCCTGTGTTGTTCTTGCGAGCCGCGTACAGAATCTAATCTTGTACGAAGCGAGTGTTCATACGTCAAGTGTACGATGAGAATGAAATCATTGTGTTTCCTCTCAGCAGTCAATCATGGATCAATGTGGCGCTTGTGCTGTTTTCAGACACCGGGAGATCCGGCAGATGCCGCTAACTGTTTTCAGGCATAAGGAAATGGAAAGGCAAATGAACACCTCCTTTGCCAATATGCCTTTATGATTTCTTCATAAGTTGTATTGGTTCACTGGGTTTCACTGATATTTGTTTTGCTTAGAAGCTCCTCGGAGGCACCGAGTGAAAGATTTGCTTTATCTGGCTGTGCGCAGAGCCACAGGACTTTGTGAGTTGAACACAGTGGACTCTCTATCTATCACACACATGGAGAGACACACAGAGAGAAGTTTCCTTTGAGGATAAAACTTACATAAGCGGCTAAGCTATTATATTTCTCTTTGACTGGACAAGGACACCTATAGTTGAGTAATGAGCGGAGATATCAAGAGAAAATCAAAGAGAAAGGGTGAAAAATGAGCGGGTATGTGTTAAAAACCATTTTTTGCCTTGTGCATTTTTTTAAATTAAACTAGTATAATTTGTCTGCTAGCAGATAGTCTAGCACTGATTTTATATATATATATATATATATATATATATATATATGTAACAACGTCTGGTTCCGAGTTGGTCTTGAACCCGAGATCTCCTTGCATGGGAGGCAGACGCTCTGACAAGGAGGCTAAATGGCTGTGGCCACTAACGTCAGTCGCTAGTGCATCTCTGAGATCAGGGGAGTGAGGTTTACCTGCACAGCATCTACTCGCTGGCCTCCGTCACACTCACTCCCCCTAAACCTCACTCCCATCCGGGTCACGGCACCATTGTAACGGGTCACCGCTCGCCTTGCTCCGAATGGGTCTCAAACCCACAATCTACTCGCTGGCCTCCGTTACATATATGTGACCTTGGACCACAAAACCAGTCATAAGTAGCACCAATGCTATCTCACGACCAATTCGTATGTATTTTACAAGGTGGCTAATTCGCATGACTTCTTTTGTACGATTTCTTTAAACCCCAGTGACAGGTACGATTTAGCAGAAAAATCTAATGAATTTGAACGAGAGAGGTTGTATGAATTCGTACGAATTAGCAGCCTTTGTTATATTTATTTTGTTTTTTTGTATTTAGCAAAAGCGACTTATGAATTACAGGCTAAACAGTGTCAGTATGTGTGTTCCCTGGGAATTTAACCCACAACCTTTTGCGCTGCTAACGCAATGCTCTACCACTGAGCCACAGGAACACCTCGTAAAATATGTACGAATTGCCGTGAGATCGGGCTGCAAAAATCATTAGTATCTTGTTCCATGAAGATATTTAGTAAATTTCCTATCGTAAATATATAAAAACGTCATTTTTGATTAGTAATATGCATTGCTAAGAACTTTATTTGGACAACTTTAAAGGCGATTTTCTCGATATTTAGATTTTTTTGCACCCTCAGATTCCAGATTTTCAAATAGTTTTATCTCGGCCAAATATTGCCCTATCATAACAAACCATACATAAATGAAAAGCTTATCTATTATTTTTCTTTATTTATATAAATCTCAATTTCATACTGTTTTTTTGGTCCAGGGTCATATATGTATATGTTCTCGTTTGTTAACATTAGTTTACGCATTAGTTAACATAACTATGAGCAATACAATTGTACAGGATTTACTAACCTTACAACTGTTCATTGTTTATTCACAGCAAACTTTTAATTAAAAAAGCATTAGCAAATGTAGAAATTACCATTAAACAAGATTAGTAAATGCTGAAATCTTATCTATATAAATAATTGAATGAATCATGTGTCTTGCTAAGGCTAATATATTTAATTTATCCTAAATATGCACAAAGAAATAATATTTTACAAATAAATTATATTAATAATAATAATTAAATAGTAATAATAATATGTGATAATGAAATAAATTTGACAATTACTATATTGAATCAATTAATTACACACAGTAAATGTATTTTGTTGTGTATTTTCTACTTTTCTTTGTTTTCCTCACATTACATATCTAATTTTTAATCTCTCTGACATTGCTGTCACCTTGGTAAAAAGTACAGGAATCTTTAGTAAAACTAGTTTTTATATTTCTTTATTTTTTAATATCGATTTTCATAGTTTTATATTGAATGTCTGGGTCTAGAACAAGAGAACAATAATAAAAAGTAAAGGGAAAAAATGGCAAAGATGAATGAAAGGCACAGTAAAAAATTATCAGTATAAACTGATTTTTCCCCGTTTCTAACTTTTTTGATTGTATAGCAATGTTCACAACATTTCTGTTTGCATATGTTCCTGATTGTCATCACAAGAATGAGAGAAGGAATGACTTTCTGAAGGAATATGAGTGCTGTTGCATGCAAAAGATGCTCTACGTGGCTCTAGGATGTTGTGGGTGCTTGCCAGGGTATTACTGTGCACTTTATGTGGCTGTTCAATATCTCTTTAGTATTCCGGTCTGTAAATATGGCTTAGGTACCTCCTTCAGTGCAAGCCTGTTTTTTGCCCCTTTTATAATCCAACAGATGGAAATTGTAAGTCCAAAGTCTTAAAAACACAACAAAATGGCAAGTTACCTCCATAGCATGTAGAATTAGTATTCTTCCTGTAGAGACAGATAATGTGGATAACATAACATTTAAGGTATGTTGGGTAACGACATGCACAAACTATGTTAACACATTAATATTGTGCATGATCTTGGTGAATTGATCAGTGTTTCTCTGTAATCTTTGAGGGTGATAATCCTTTCCAAAGCTTTGTGTTTTGATACAGCTCGTGATGTCAGCAAAAAGGGGATAAGACAGTTTTTTTTTTTAAATGCATGTTCACACTCATAGCCAATTACGCTGCATATGGGTGAGAGCAGAGAGACAGAAAGATTATATTTAAGATGACATAAGCTTGACATAATCTCCACTGGCAATGCATTATTATCATTATGCATTACAGTCTGTTCTCCATTCAGAGGCATTTCACAAAAGAGCGATCTGGAGTGTTTGGCACATTGTTATTTTCTCATTTGGTAAATAGTCTTTTGGTGAAGAGTAAATTAGCATTTATGTTTTTTAACATAAAATGATCTGAGTACACCTGCTACAGCATCCAGCACCAAAGTGCATGAGTGTTTAAGACTCACTTCTTGTGTGGATCAGCTGCAAAAATATATAAAAACAGCTGTATTATGAAATACTATTACAGGTAACAATTAATTGTACATTTTGTTTTTAAATATAATTTATTCCTGTGATGCAAGGCTGAATTGTCAGCATCATTACTCCAGTCTTCAGTGTCACATGATCTTCAGAAATCATAATAATATGCTCATCTGCGTTTATTCTGATTTTGAAAACAGTTGTGCTGCGTTCTGTACATTTTCAGATTTCCCTAAAGTACATGTTTGCTAAATTACAATAGCAATATACACTGTAAAAATAATATTAATAATAATAATAAACGTTATTTTCTGTAGTGCTGGTTGGCCTTGAATCTCAAAGCGCTTCACGAGAATAAGACCAAATAGAACATGTAGAAAAAATGCATTAATAAAATTGAAATACAGATTAAAAAAATTCAGCAAGTAGAAAAAATAAGAAGATTATAAAACAATCAGGTTATTAAGGATATTTGAATACATTTTACAAGAAAACGCCGTTTCAGTTTTCAATTGTTACACTAGCAATTTCTGAGTGAATTTTTTCTACATCAATTTTTTTCAGTTTAAAAGGCAAAAATTTTATTAAATGTTTTATTTAATTTCTTTCCAATTTTTTTCTCACACAATTGGTTTCTTGGTACATGAAAATGTATGAAACAACATGGAACAACACTTGACCAAATGTCATGGTATTATACCTACAATAATCAGGCAACTTATGCAAACAAGATACAAATAATTATTTTTGGAAGTTCTGTCAGAATCAATGATGCATATATTTTGTAATGGGACCAGCTTATAAATACCTAACCCATTATATTGCTCTAACCGTTCTTGGTGTCACGTCGTGTAGTTTTTTAAATGCAATGCTCGTTCAATGACAAGCATTCAAGCATTGTGATTTTTAGAGCAGTTAAAGGGGTCAGTGAACAGGTGGAATAAACGGGAACGTCTCCCGTTCCCAGCTTACCCTACTTTCCCAATGCTTTTGTCTGAAGGACACCACTGTGTAACGCTGCAAGTCTCTCTCAGGAAGCGGTTCAATATGAAATCCTCTTCTGGTAGCAGTTGGCCTTAATCTACTAGATCAAAACTCGGTCAAGTTTAGATTCAGTCCGCGTAACTCTTTCTAAAATGATAAATGTTGTTTATGCACACTAAATACACCTAAGATCTGCTGTTTGTTGTAGTCCTTTCCTTTAGGATAACCCAAATGTCACGTCCAGGCAGTCAGATCTGTGACTATAGACGTTTCTTAGACTATAGAGGTAAATGTGGTTATTGGACTGCAATATTTAGTTGCCTTTATGCTCTTCAAATGTATATAATTTAACTTATAATTCTCTCAGGGTCCATGGGAACTATACATTTGGATGAAATCAAGCTTGGGTGTATTTTATAGCTTGAATTATGTTTTAAAATGATAAAACTGTTATGCTTGTATGATTAAATATGCTTAAATAATGCAGAAGAATCTGATTGAGGGCTATAAGTAATGATTTTTAATTGCTATATAAAGATTTTATTGTAACCTCACTTGCAAGGTGTGCTTTATTTGTGCCACATTAAGCACAATTAAATAGCATTTATTAAACAAATAGTTATGGCTCTATAATTTAATTGGATGACCTGTATTCATAGTTATTTTGAACAGCCGATGTACAGAACACACTTGTGATTGAATTGAAGTTACTGTATGTTGTTTTTTCAGTTGATGATGATTATTTATCATATTATTTGTATTCAATATAGTATTCATATTTAGTAGTTAATATGCTGTAGTAATATAAGTTACTATACTTAATATAAATATCTAACATTAATAATAAAAGTATTATTGGCCATTATAGTAGTATAAAATATAATGTTAATACTTTTCATATTTTATAAATTGATCATATATATGTATTTATTTATTATTAGTAATGATTATAATAATAAAAACATAATAGTTTAACATTATAATTCAACCTAGTTTTTTTGTGTGTATATGCTTATTATTGTTTAACACACACCAATTGCACACACACGACACACACACACACACACACACACACACGCACGCACACACGCACACACACACACACACACACACACACACACACACACACAGTATAGCTTTCACAAGCATATACACACAAAAAGGGATAGGCTATATTATAATACAATACACACAATTAATGTTTTTGGTTTTAACAGCTAAAAATATGGAAAACAATATGGAGAAATGACATCAAGCACTCACTTTGCTGTTTTTCTCGCAGGGTGACGGCTCTACCTTCCTTCAGCTGGGCTCTTCCATCGAGCAGCAGATCAATGGGATGTTCAAGATGATGGAGGAGTATAACTGGGGCAGTTTTGTGGTGGTGACCAGCATGTACCCGGGCTACGACACCTATGTGGACTTCATCCGCTCCTTCATCGATACGTCTTACTTCCTCTGGGAGTTGCAGGACATCTTGACGTTTGACATGTCTGCCGACGGCATGAACGACCTCCGTGCCCGCCGGTTACTTCAGCAGATCGACGCGCAGGTGCTGCTGGTGTACTGCTCGCACGACGAGGCCCAGTACCTCTTCACCATTGCCAGGGAAGTGGGTTTGGCGGGTCCGGGGTATATCTGGTTTATCCCCAGCCTTGCAGTGGGAAACCCCAATATGCCTCCTCCAGACAGCTTCCCCATTGGATTGATCAGCATTATCACTAATCGCTGGAAGATGAGCTTGAGAAACAGGGTCAGGGATGGTGTAGCCATCGTGGTGAAAGCAGTGGAGAGCTTCCGCAAGCAGAGAGGGTTTATTCCTGACGGACACATGGACTGTCAGAGTCCAGAGCGGCCATCCACCAATGACACGCTCTACAGGTGGGTGCTCACAGTTATTCTTTTGGTGCCACTAGTGGTGGAGGTATTACCCGTATAGTGAGGTCACCCAAAAAAATATAAATTCTGTCATCCCCATGAACTGAATCTCATGCTGTTCCAAACCTGCATGACTTTCTTTCTTCTGTAAAATGTGAAAGAAGATATTCTGAAGAATGTTGGTAACCAGGTTTCGGTTGCAGTGTATTTTTTAGCCCATACATTGTTTGGTTACCAACATTATTTAAAATATCTTCTTTCATGTGCTGCAGAAGAAATAAATGCATGCAGGTTTGGAACAACATGATGGAGACTAAATTATGACAAATTGTTCATTTTTTATGGGTGAACAATCCCTTTAATCCTAATGTTTATACACTCAAAAACTAGGATGCAATTATATTCAAATTCTGGCTGATATTAATTTGGCTGTATGGTATTAACAATGGCTGATATAAAAGTTATATACTATTTTGTTTGAAAAATAATAATAAATATAAACTATAATACATGTATGAATAATTAATAAATAAATACTTAATAATTATTTACACAAAAACTACAATGAATAGTTTTGTCTGAATATTAATAATAATAATATCTAATACAATTATTCAAGTATAAATAGTGATTAATTATATATTAATTTAATAGCATTGTATTTTGGTATAAATTATTCCACATATTCCTACACACGTCACATACACACACACACACACACACACACACACACACACACACACACACACACACACACACCACACATATGTGTGTTTATATATATATATATATATATATATATATATATTTTTTAATGTATATTAATATTTATTATTTTAAAAAGTTATACTTGCTAAAGTTTACATTTAACAGTGTTATTAAATTGTACGTTTTTTTTAAAGATTAGCATTTATGTGAGCTTTGGAAGATGGCTGAGGTCATCTAAATGCAAAAAAGGATACATTAACAAATAATGGATAGCAATAAATAAAAAATATTTAATATTGCCAGATAATTAATATAGTAAAGGTATATTGTGCATCCCTATTAAAAACAACTGTTGGAGCTTTGTCCTTGCATTCATTGGTATTTTTGGCATAACAAAGTCATTTTCTGTAGTGCAAGGGGTTGTGGCCAATATACTAAGAGTCTATCAGAAATGGGTTACACAAATTAAGTAATATTACTTAGTCCATAAGAAATTAAATTACATTTCAATGGACTTTGATTTGGGATGCACTAATCCTAATACAGCTTACTATATAGTTAGGACACTAAGTAAATTTGGATACAGCCATGGCATGAGAGAGATTTTGGACAACAGATGGAGGATATTAGGGAAATCCACATGTACAAATGTGCTATGTTATTAAATCTACAATAAGGTTACAAAAAAACTCCCAAGAACCTTTGGATTTACGTGACCCAACAGGATCACCTAAGCAAAATTAAAGTGAAGGGATATAAAGTGACAGGAAAGTTTGAACTTCTGCCAGCAGTTTTCTGCAGCAGGGCCAAAAACAGGGTGCTCACTTTGCTGCACATTGCCCAGTCCGTGCCATCCAGATTTAGAAACAGGGATCAGAGCGAAGATATAACGTGTGATGTGCCTTTTCTTGCCAGGGCTGCCCAAAAGAGCAATCTGGTGCCATCTGTGCCAGGGAACACAACAAATCCTATTTCGTCAGAAGATGTTATAATCATCCAAAGGGGGCCAGAGTTTGAGCGGCGAGGCAGAGAGAGGTGCTCTGTGTTTGGAGCAGCCCAAGGTCACTGGGTTATAAATCATGTGGGAGATCTGTAAGTGTGTGTGTGTGTGTGTGTGTTTGTGTGTGTGTGTGTGTGTGCAGTGCGTGTAAAATACCACAAGTGGTTTTTATATCATTATCCAAGTAGGAGTTTACACTTTCTCATGTCATTCTCAACTTGTATACTGTCATTTTTGTTTGTGCTACAAATTAATATAATTTTCGTAGAATCTTTACACAACTTTTTCCACGAACATTCACATACTGCAAAAATCCTATTTGTTCTAAATATTTTGTTTTATTTTCTAGTTAAAATTTATAATTTAAACAATACACATATTCGTTACTTGAAAACTAAAAACGACAAAAAAAACACCATAAATGTAGTAATTTAGGTTCCAAAATGAAGTCATTTATGTTGTAAAATTGTTAAGTAGCTTCACATTTGCCCTTTGTGGAGAAAGCAATCCCACAATGCCATTATTACATGGTCAGTGAGAAAATAAATGCAAAATTGTGGATGAGGTAAGAGAACTTTTGATTATAAACAAACAGATAAGTAATGTAATACTGGGAATTATAAATAGACCAGTCCCTGCTGAAAAAACATCAGCCTAAGCTGGTTTGCTGGTGTTAGCTGGTCTCCCAGTCTGGTCGGGTTGATCTGTTGGCAGGTTTTAGAGAGGTTTTGGACACTTTTCAACAGGTCAGGCTGTGAGAGGAACTAGCCTCTCAGGCAAACCACAGCTTGGCCAGGCTGAAAGACCACTTTCAACCAGCTAAAACCAGCTAATGTTTAAATAAAAATGAACTAATTTACCTAATATTTAAGTGCACAATGTCGTTTTGTGCTAAGAGTAATGCACCGTTAGCTTAGCAACATGCTAATGCCTAACTCAAAATCCGTTGTGACTCTCCGTCAAAGCTCTTGATAAAAAATCATGACAATTCGCATACCATCTCAGAAAGCAGCCGTCTTTGTATGCAGTGAGGCAGCTCGCTAAGTTTGCACATTAGCTTAGCAACATGCTAATTCCAAATTCAATTAAATCAACTGACCTTTTCACAAAAAAAACCTGCCCTCCTTAGCTACTCTTGCTATCTCCGACAAACCATGCCACTCTCACAATACACTCATGTTCTCACGCAGTGAAAAATACATCGCAGAGCAATTGAAGAGGAAACTGTCAACACACTAACGGACATGATAGAGCAGGCTACTTCTGCTGTGAAACAAGGTCTCAGCTTTAAAGTTTCGTCAAACAATAAAAACTTTTTGTGGCTCTAATGTGTCGTGATAGAACGTATTTTATTTAAACTGCAGAAGATGGCAGTACACACCATTCCAGTTGATCATTCGCAGGGAGCTTGATTGACAGGTGATCTGACCAATCATAACGCAGAATCCACCGTGTTGTCCAACAATCAGACAGGAGAGTAGAGTAACTTTGGTGGACTTAAACTTGAAAAATTGTATGCATTGACGACATCTCTCCGTGGTTGAAATAAAATACCTTCTGATGTTCGTTTTGATGTTCATTCATGTTTATTTCGTGCTTTAAGTAATTATGAAAAGACGATCCGTTCAAGTGCTGCTTGAACTGAGGCAATACAGTGATCTGTCACGACACATTAAAGAGCCACAAAACAGTATTTATTGTCTGAATTTCTTTTAAAAAACGACAAAATTCGAAAGCTGTGTCTTTGTTTCATACCAGAAGTAACCGGCTCTGTCTTGTCTGTCGGCATGTTGTCAGTTTCCTCTTTGCTCCACGATGTATTTTTCACTGCGTGAGAACATGATGTGTATTTAGAGCAGCATGACTTGTTGGACATAGCAACAGTAACTAAGAAGGGTGATTTTTGCGAAGGGTCAACTCTATTCTCCCTCAAAGCGTTATTTAAGTTGCTGCCCACGTAGAGCGCTCTAAATCATTTACATGTGAGGCTACATGACATACAGCCAAAATCTACCCTCCTGAACATATAGTTAAAACCAGTCTAAGCTGGATGGCTGGTTTTATCTGGTCTTCCAGCCTGGTCATTGGTGGTTTAGCAGGCTGGATTTAGAGGTGTTTTCAGCTGGTCAGACTGGTCTTAGTGGTCTAACCATTTAAAACAAGGAGAACACCTTGGCCAGGATGGGAGACCAGCTTAAACCAGCACTCTCCATCTTAAACCAGCTAAAACCAGCCAAGGCTGATTTTAGCTGTGGGTTTTTTCAGCAAAGTATAAAATCTATTGTAAGTTGAATCTCCCTTAAAGCACTACAGTATTTGAGACATGAGAGGCTACATGACGGTTAACATACAATTTATTGGAAAGCTGCTGCCTTTGTAGACAGCGAGGCAAGCTCACTAGGTTTGGAACAGAGCTGAACACATTAACATTCCCCTAGTAGCATGACTTTTCGATGATATAATCTTGCTTTTGAGGGGTTTTATTTTCTCGTTACTCATTCAGTTGTGGCATAAAGATAAAATGCCGCTGAAATTATCTCGATCCAGAAGAGTCACCCTCGTTATTGATGGGCCGTTTTTAATTAAGTCTGATTTTAATGCTCTTGCGATTAAGTCATTTTACCTGTTAATGAGATTACAGCAGATTATCAGATTATGCTGGCTTTTCACACAGATGACACTCAAGCGTGCCCATAATACTCAGGGGGCTTTCATCACCTCCGCTGGGACGCTGTATGTGTGTGTGTGAGGTGTATAGATGAGATGAGGCTGTCCAATATCCCACCCACAGCGAGACCGAATTATGCTGCATGATGAATCATGTGGCTGCAGGTATCTGATTTATTAATGCTTTGAGCATAAGAGCAAATGTTTTCAATAACATGAGGCATGATGCAATCTTCAGTATCAAAAGTGCGTCAGACTTTTACAGCGCTAATTGAGTTTGTTCTGATGATGTATTCCACTTGATCTGAGGTGCTGGTAAACTTGAGCTGATCCATTACAATAACAATGCCAGTGTCTGTGTGTAAAAATGATATGAGGTTTTTGGTTTGCATTACGAAGAGAAATTGCACTTTTGATGTCTCTAATGGGGAGAACTCAGAAGATGTTCCATTCACAGTTTTTGACCAAATATAAAAGACAAAGGGTTCAAAGCTCAAATCGTCAATCCAAACTCCACTGAGACAGAGAAAGCATAATACAAACCACAAAATCTGTCTGGGGAACAAACAGAGGAACAAGAAATGAGCTGGAGAATTATACAGGTCACAATTTTTAGAAATGGATTTTAGCCATTTGCCTAGGTGTTTGCTTACTAGCCCAAATTAAGAGTCCACCCTAGATTTAGAAAAATCAACCAGTTATATAAGGATTTTTCAAACCCCAACCTTAACGTCGAAGTTTGGCACATAACCTGTTCTGCGGTGAGTGCTAGTGCTAGTGAGAGGTGCACTTTAATTTTGATGATGGGCTATGTGATGGTTTCAGCTGACACAGGTTCTGCTCCACGCTGAGGTCTGTCTCTGCGTTTGGAAGCAGCTTGATGTAGATGGGTCCAGTGGAGGGTTCCTCTGGGAGGCTGAAGTGGAAGTGTTGGCATGGTTTTGGTATTATCCATAGCTGTGGGAATTTGTTTCAGAAGAATAGGTTTGCACAGTTTTTTTTAAAGCCCAACAATAATTACCAGGATGTTGCGCAACCCAACCAAAAAATAAAAAAATCTGTGAAAAACTCTATAATAGCAGGAACACTGTGAGACAGATGCACCACAAAACCGAGTCTGAATAGACTGAGCTATGTTGCTAGGGTGTTCTGGGGCCGGTTGCATTAACATAGCCACTATGTTAAAACGGCATCTTAAGAAATAATTCGATCAACTAGTAGTTTGCAATAGAGGTAATCAGACTTATTTTTGGATTCAAATTACACCATTCTCCCTTTAAAAAGTTGACCAGCCTTAAAGAAAAAAACAGATAGCTTTTTATAACTAGTCTAAGTGTGTTTAAAAAAAAATGATTGTGTTGCTATGTTGGGTCTCGGACATTTTGGGCACTTTTTTTAGTGTGTTATGTCTGAGATGCACAAATGTCCTGCTCCAGCTTTGTTTGAAACTATTTTCATTGGTGAAACAGGGGGAAAAAACAGACAATATTGTGTCTAAAATGTAAGTCACTCAATATTAACTTGTTTGGACTCTCAAGACGTGCTTTTGTTAATTTGTTTTGCAAAGTGAGTGACAATTGTTATTGTCAGCTTGCATTTCCTTAAAACAACAGTTACGATATTATCGCAGATGATAAATATGAACACTCATATTGCTTGGGTGTTCTGTGTGCTTTTAACTGTGCTGCTATTCATTTTCTAGGATGTTTGTTCTGTGTTGTTTCTAGTATGTTGTTATGCAGTTGTTAGGGTGTTTTAGTGTGCTGCTTAATGACCACCAACAATAAGTACAGTATGAAAGTAAAACCATATGACATATCATGCTTTCATTCTTTTTATACTCAAATCCTTGAGTCATAATTGATATGACGTGATGTTAATTAAATATGGAGATTGCCAAACATTGTTGAGAAAACATCTGTCTGACTGTTTTCACAGGCATATGCTGAACGTGTCCTGGGAGAACTCTGACTTTTCCTTCAACAGTGATGGATATCTGGTCAACCCTTCCATGATCATAATCACTCTGGACCGCGGGAGACAGTGGGATAAGGTATGAATGTTTTAACCTGTAAAACTATAAAACATTTCATTTTCTTCTGCCATATTCGATTCAAAAGGTTGCATCTCCAATGGCGTCATCAATTTTAATGCACCTCTGCTGGTTTCAATGCCTTCAGGCTAGCTGTGAGTCAAAATGCCATAGATAAATCGCACATACACCTTAGCGTTATTAGTTTGAAACGCATCAACTTTCACTTTTCATGTTCAGAGACTGGAAATTGGAAACGTCCTATTAAACATTTATGTTTTTATCAGAGTTAGATGACATCGTCTGTGTATCGTCTGCTTTTATGAGCAAATCATTCTCAGATCCACTGCGTTTTTATAGTGGTCACCATGAATGATGGCACATCTACACGGTTCGATCCGTCTTCACACATCAGCGATAAAATTGAATTCAATTCATTCATGGAAATGTGCACAAAAAGCATTTCGGTGAGTACTTTCATGCAACCCCAACACTGTTTACAGGCCAGTGGGAAAGGTGCCCAAAAAGACTGTTTGTTTTGGTTCAGGGCCTCGAAAAACTGCGTCCAGCAGTCTTTAAGCAATTACTCACTATTGATATTTTCTTCAAGTTGGACTCGGTTCATATTGGGTGTGGAATCTTGCCCAAAGCTTCCTGGCAGAGGCCACACTTTTCCCCCTCCAGGTGGAGTGAAGTTATATCAGGACTGAGAGTGATGCATTGCTGGTCTGGATCACCACAGAGAGAGAAAGCCATACAAAATGGAACAAAGCTCCAAATGAGATGTCGGCCTGAGATTCTGGTTTGGTGTCAGACTCGACACAGTCATCACTTTGTGCTGAACACACGCAGACTGCTGTAATCAGATGCTTTCTGCTATTGAAAACAAGGTGGAATCTCATGACAAGGGGATTCTGTCACTTTTTACACTGATAAGATGATGCTTGATATCAGAGCTAGCAAGAGCGTGTTTTTCAAAACAACCAAAAATGTATATATTTCTTTTAAGTTTAATTGGCATACATGGACCAATAAATAACATCCTCCCTGTGGAAAATTGGAAAACCTGCTCTTTCATAACTCAGGAGACTTAGTGGACTTAGATTAAATACCAACTTTATATCAAGTTATATCTCAGAATTATGGAAGCCCATTTCTGCCGCTTATTAAAAAATAAAAAAGGTAATTGCAACTTTTAATCTCACAATTTTTTCTCTGAACTGTATTATATAAGCTCACAGTTTCGAGGTTATAAAGTCAGAATTGCTAGTAAATATCTTTTTATGACTTTTTTTCTCACAGTTGCTTGTTCATATCTGACAAGTCTGATTCAATTCTCAGTATTGTGAGATATAAACTTGCAATTGCAAGAAAAAATGCAGAATCGTGAGATAAAAAGTCGCAGTTACCTTTTTTATTTTTTATTTAGTGGCAGACACAAGCTTCCATACAGAAGTTTCTCACTAGAGCTAAGAATGCATATAGCTGAGATACTACAAGAATTTTATGAACAATATTGCTCTTCATTTAATCTTACGGCTGTCTAGCACAGTTCACCCCCCCAAAAAATGTGTCATTATTTACTCATTCATGTCATTCCAAACCCATTTGACTTTATGGTAACACTTTATTTTAAGGACCAATTCTCTCGCAACAAGTTGCTTATTCGCATGCATATTACTAGCGTATTGGCTTTTTATTATTACTTAAAAAGCACATATTAATGTCCTATTCTGCATGACCATATTTAATATCCCTTAAACCACCCCATACCTAAACCTAAAAACTACCTTTCTATTAATAAGCATCAAATTATGAGTTTATTGTGGCAAACTTTGGAGAATTGGTCTCCAAACTAAAGTGTGACTTTTTTTTTTTGTGGAACGCAAAAGGAAAAATGTTGAAGACTGCCATTTGCACATTTCTACTGGAAACTGATGCTTTCAAGCTTCAAGCAAGATAATAATCCATCATGAAGTATCGTATAAGTAGTCCATATGATCTGTGCGCTATTTTGTATGTAGTGTATGGTAGCTTTGTGTGAGAAATAGACAAAATAGAAATAGTAAATGATGGCATAGATTTTTCACGCAAAGCTATCCTGTGGCTTTAGCAGACATTAGAAGTAGTAAATGATCATTTAATTAAGTTGTTTGCATTCTTTTGAAAGCTTTAAAATTCTGGTTCCTATTGCAAGTGTATAGCCATGAGTCTTTCTCCTTTTGTGTCCCACGGAAGAAAGAAAGTCATACGGGTTCAGTGAGTAAATGATGACAGAGTTAACAGATCAACAGATAGTTCTCCCTTTGTGTTGCAGTCACTCTAGCTTTGTCATCTACTGTCTTTGATCATGATAAACAAAGAGTGAGATTTTTTACTTTCTGCAAAGAATGAGGTCTCTTTTATCCTGCTCACGTATTCACAAGTGCATGATGACAGCAGGCACGATGAACTTCTTTTGATGAGATGGATGGTCTCTCTGTGTTGTACACGTGACTCTCTCAGCTCTCATTGACGATCTGTCTCTCATGGTAAAGTCCATTGTCCCTTGCCTCTGGTGGGAGATATACAACTCTTATCTATGGCTGTTTTGCACATCTATTTCAGCGCCGGGCTGAAAGAGTGATTTTCCATTCCAGGCCTCTTTGCTTTGCTGATGTAATTTACTGTGCAGGTAATTTATTTGGCAGCAGATTGTACTTTTCAAACACCGTGAGGCTGAAGGCCGGTGATAACTCTTTCCTTATGACTTGGCTAGTGTCATCTTCCAATGACACCTTTTTGTCAGAAGCTGCTAAGGTGCCCTCGGGTGCGAGAGGAGAACATTAAGGAGGAGACACCAGAGGTTGGCCTTGCTTCTTTCACTGTGCTGTGATCCAGAGTAAAGCTGCAAAGACCTTATCCACCGTGTCTGCAAAATAATTACTGAAAGATTGAGAATATACAAATTACATATTATACAAGCAAAGATTGCTCCTGTTTTCATAGTAAATAAGTTGCATGTCCCTATGCACATCCAATTTTGGGTTTTGATTCCATGTGATCATCTAGCAGAGCTCTATGGCATATTATGATAAACTGTATAAACAACCTTTACTTTGATGTAGCATGCAAGGATTTTGGTAGCAGCACTGTGGTGTGTCATCGGTGTAAGAACTAGGTATGAAGTGGTGCAAGTGATTACTAGCACTATGCCTAGCGATCACAAGCTTGGAGACAGCATACTAGCACATGTGTCAGATGATAAAGGCAGGACAAGCTATGGTATGATAACTTGCACTTTATGATGAAACAGCACTTTATGATTAAGCTATAGATAGACTATCACAGCAGGTTGAATCTATGATGATAATGACTTAGCATGAATCACATGACTACTAGCACTATGTATGATAACCAGGTTACTAGCACTATGTAACTATCACATGCTTGCAGTATATGCTTTAGTTACTAGCACTATGATAATTTACACTATCATAACTATCACTATATGATAACTTGCAGTATAAACCACTTATGATTACTAGCACATGGGTGATATACAGCAACTGATTATGCACTGTGATAACTATCACTATATGATAACTTGCAGTATAAAACTTTATGATTACTAGCACTGATGACATTATAACTACTTATATGACTACAGTATAACACTTATATGATTACGCAGTATAAACAACTACTACTATATAATTTACACTATCATAACTATCACTTGTATAAACCACTACTAGACACAGGAGTGCAAGCACTAGCACACAACTACTACTATGATAACTATCACTTATGCTTGCATGACAAGGACTAACTGCACTATATACTTACAGATATGATTACTATGCACTATTATGCTATGTGATTATGACTTACTAGGTGATTACTATGGTGGGCACTAGCACTATGCTTGCAGCATGCCTAGCACTAGCACCATATGGTGCATGTATCTTTAGCACTGCACTACTATGCACAACTTGCAGTATAAACCACTTTATGGTTACTAGCACTATGATAATTTACACTATCATAACTATCACTATATGATAACTTGCAGTATAAACCACTTTATGATTACTAGCACTATGATAATTTACACTATCATAACTATCACTATATGATAACTTGCAGTATAAAACTTAGCACTATGCACTATGACTTTAATTACTAGCACTATGGTGTATAACATGGTTAACAGTATAAAACTTACTATGATAATTTACACTATCATAACTATCACTATATGATAACTTGCAGCACTATGATAATTTACACTATCATAACTATCACTGCACTTAGCACTAATCAGGATTACTAGCACTATGCAAGCTTAGTATCATAACTATCACTACTGCACTAGCATGTATCATAACTATCACTATGATAATGACTACTAGCACTGATAATTTACACTAGTATCACATGATAACTTAGCAGTATAAACCACAATGATTACTAGCACTATGATAATTTACACTATCATAACTATCACTATGATACTGGATATAGGATTTACTAGCACTATGATAATTATACACTACTAGCACATACTATCTATCACTATATGATATGCAGTATAAACAACTTTATGGTTACTAGCACTATGATAACTATCACTATATGATAATGCAGTATAAACCACTTTATGGTTACTAGCACTATGATAACCAGCACTGCAAGATAACTGTTACACTCTCTTAACTAGTACAGTGATATTCAAGACTATCATAACTAGTATATACTGCATAATTGTTAACACTATGATAACTGACACTATCATAACTAGTACTATTATAATCGGTAACATGATAACTAGCAGTACAAACAAATTCATGGTTATTAGCACTATGATATAAGATAACCTTAACTAGTTTTGTGATAATCCATACTAAAACTGGCACTATTAAAAACATTATAATTACTAGCACTATAACCAACATATCATAATTGTATGATCATTAGCACTATGGTTGCCAGAACTATGATAATTGACACTATTATAATTAGCACTGTGATATATGCTATGATACCTAGCAGTATAAACAACATCATGATTACTAGCACTATGATAATTCACACTGTTATAACCAGCACTCTGATATTACAGTGTGAAATAACCAATATTATGATAAGCAAGGCAATTATTAGTACCAATGCTGGCATTGTTGCGTTTCATGTATTTAGATGGTTGTGAAATGGCTCACTGAAGCAGGCAGCATTTATTATTGTAATTAATTATTACCAAATCTATGTTTGGATGCAAGGACAATCATTTTCCAAAGAATCTCAAAGAACTGTACATTATTTAACCGCATATACGCGTTATTTTATGAGTTAGCACGATGTAACTCTTTGTCAGGAAAGAAACCACACGTGGGATCACAGTCAGGGACCGATTTCACACCGGATGACTAAGTGTGGACAGTCTCTTGCTTAATAAAAACAGTAATTAGTTTCACTCTGTGGCTTTGAGTTTTCCCTGAGCTGTGGTCTATATGTTGATGAAAGGAGCTAGGCGATATATTACAATTTGTCTATATTGCTAAGCACCATAAAATCTAATGAATATAATTATCACACAAAGATTACTTGCATCCGAACTAATAAAGCGTAACCGGCAGAAAGTGCTTACTCTGAGATTTGCATCGGCTTGGAGTCATTTAAATACAGCCTTGCTTTCATTTCCTCGATTGGGTTGAAATAGAAGTTCTCATATTGTATATGGCACTTTTCTCAGGGGTCTTGTCTTTGCTCTAACAGGACTAACAATGATGTATGTTAAACCCATTGAAGAGGAAATTAACAAAAGCCTCTAATTCTGCACAATGAATACATAACAACCCAAGTGTAAACACAGCAAACAGAGAAAAATAATGAGGATACACAACAATCCCTCAAGTCCTTTATTTTGCACATTTACTCAGAATGCATAAAATAGAGAGGGGGAAAAAACTACATTTTGACAAAGTTCTGGATTTCCGCCTTTGTTTTATGAGTGTTGGCTATTTCTTTTAAACCCCATGAATCAATTCAACAGCTTTAGGCTTTCAGCACATTAAATTCTCTCTCTTTTTAACAGGTGGGGAATTATGAGTCTGGTATCCTGCAGATGAGGTATCCTGTCTGGCCACGTTATGGGACCTTCCTGGAGCCTGTGTCTGATAACCGTCACTTGACAGTGGCCACACTGGAGGAAAGGCCTTTTGTGATTGTCGAAGCTGTGGATCCTGTTACTGGCACCTGCCTCAGTAACACTGTCCCCTGCAGACGGCAGTCAAACAAGACAGAAACGTAAGTAACTGTGCTTTTTGGACTTTTCAGCTAAAAGTTCAGCTAAAGAGTAAATTCTGTCATTATTTACTGACCCTCATGTTGTTCCAAACCTGTATGCCAAAGTTTGTTTGAGTGCGCACGTTCACTGACTGTATTCTGCACGCTCGTGAATACTCTCATCATAAAGAAACGCAGAAAATATGTAATTAAGAGACTCATTCTGCAGCTTCAGTGATTATTATGGGAGTTTTTGCATAACTTGCGCTAGACTACTCCCAAGCAAACAAATACAGAAACATGCTGCACATATGTAGTCAAGCTGATGAAGATGTTTTCTACATTTGCAGGGAGTTTTTTTTTTTTTGCATCTGTTGCAGTGTGTTGAGCTCTCTTGGCCCCTGTACTTCCATAATTTAATGCATTCTTGCAGAAAAAAAAGTTTTGTGTATATGCACCTTGCCAGTGATAAAGTAAATACCCAGAAGCCTCTTTGGTAACCTTTTCCAATCAGAAGCTGCAGTGATCATTATCAGCCAACCACAGCGCAACTCCTGACATACATGCTTGAGCACTTTATCAAAGGATAATTAAGGAGACCTGGGCTGAATGAGAAACTGATATTCTCTAACTGTTTCATTGCTCTTCTGTTGGATATAATTCTGGTTGCAGATGGTCAGGTGTTGCTGTTATTTTGAGATGCCAGGTTTTTGCAATAATGAATTAGATAATGCAATATGAGACAGATGTTAACATGGAAAAGGGAAACACAAGGAGAAAGGAAATAATTATTTTATTCTTATTTAATTCTATTCATAAGTCTTCTATTGACAGTTTACTGTGATCACACTCTGCATGCAGTGCAGAAAAATGTTACTAACTTAACTATGTTTTTCAGTGTAGCATTGGAAAGTCTGATTAATTTGAGTGATTAGTTATACAATTGTTAATTTGGTATAAGGGTCAATTCTCACTATTAACAAATTGCTTATTTGCATGTTTATTATTAACATATTGGCTGTTTATTAGTATTTCTAAAGCACATATTCTATATCACTAATCCTACCCAATACATAAACTAAACAACTACCTTACTAACCATTATTAAGCAGCACATTATGATTTTATTGAGGAGGTTATATAACACTACTTTACTGTGTTTTTCTGAAGTATATTCTTATTGATTGGCAGCTCTTGTTGTAAAGCTTTAGGATCAGTTGTCTGTTTTTGGTCCTTCACAACCTGAGAACTGCTAGCGTTCAGCTCTGGTGAAGATAACTGGATACTCACAGGACTGTGTCTCACCTCATGAGAACTGAGTGGTAATTAGCAGAGCTGATTAAACCTGCGCTGGACTCAACGGAGGGTCTCAAACTCCTCACGCTCTGCCTCCCCTCTCCAAACACACACATGGTGTTGTGGTAGGCCCATTAACATGTTATTTAAGACTCATTCCCTCAGGATGTTTTTACTCATTACTTTCGGGCCAAATCTGATGGGCTCCCGGAAACAGCTGAAGTAAAAAAACAAAGCAAGTTACCGTGGATGGGAAATAGACCTACAAGATAATTTAACAGTGGCCTCAAAATAATGTGGACACTTACAGCATACTTAGATTGTCAAAATGTCCAAATCTGTCCAGATATGTTTTGAGGGGCTGGGCTGTCTGTGTTGTAATCAGTGTTGGGTTAGTTACTCAAATAATGTAATATATTACTCATTACTAGTTACTTCTTTCAAAAGTAACATTGCTACTTTACTTATTAATTTCTGGCAACAGTAATAACTAGTTACATTACTTTTTCTTGCCCCACAGAAGTTGTAACTGTGTATCTTCCACATAAAATTATTCTAGAATGTTACTAATAACATATTTCTGCCTCATTATTTGACCAAAATCCACATTGGATCGAAGTCAGAAGTTATTACAAACACTCAATAGTGATAGTGACATTCAAGTAGAAGTGTTGTATCAATCTCATTAATTGTCATGTGTAGCTTGAAGCTAATTGTAATTTCTCCGGTACCCATATACGATTATATTACATTATGTATTTGATCAAATCACATAAGTTTGTAACAGACTGTTTCATTTTACAAAAATATGTTATAGTAATATAATGTACTATATGCTGATCAGAGGGATGAGGGTGGGATGCAATGCCAGAGTAAAGTACAGACACAACTTACACAACAGTGTTCAGATCATCTTTTTTCCTCACAAAATCAATATAATGCAATGTTTCTATCCACTGAATGTAAGCTTTTCCATATTCTAAGCTTGCCTGCTGCACTGGGGACATCACATGCATATCACATGTGAGTCGTGAAAATTATGAAAATAAATGTAGGAATTATTTGATTGTTGGATTTTAAATCAGCGGGGTCGAGGCATTAAAAGTAACTTAGTAACTAAGCTGTTTATGGATGTTAACTGTAATATTATTACTGAGATATTTTAGTAATTAGTTACACTACTAGTTACTGCAAAAAGTAATATTATTACAGTAATTAAGTTACTAGTAACTAGTTACTGCCCAACACTGCTTGTAATGCATGTCTGTTGATGCTGTGACTGATGTCGAACAAATAGTTGTGTGGTTTATGGTGATGATAGCGTGTGCTATTGTGTGGGTGGGTGTTTAGTGTGACTCACTGCCTCTAATCCCCTTTATGTCACACACCATTAGTCAAGAGGTTACAGGGAAGGTTAGAGAGCGTAGAGTGTCATTAGAGCGCTCTCTTTCTTCCTCTCTTACATTTACATTTATGTATTTAGCAGAAGCGACTTACAGTGCATTCAGGTTATACATTTATTGTCAGTATGTAATTCTCTTCATTTCTTTCTCTCGTTTTTGTCACTCTTAATTAGTACTGCTAAGGAATGCATTTAAACAAACAATTTACCATTGTTTTAAGTAACTTTGTTAACTTTCCCTGCACCATTTGCGCTACCGAACTGAATGTTACTTTAGGAGAGGTGTGCTATAAGATCACAATATCACAGAGCCGTTAGGCGCTTTCGCACCGCATAGATCTAGGAATCCAGCATGGCTAGAGAACCAATAACCCTCTTGGGCTGTTTTACTGATTGCATCCGCACCGGGAGCAGAAACTCTGAAGCAGCTGACAGCGACATCTCTATTCGAGGCATTTACAAACTTCAACAACTGTGTGAATGGAGGATGCATAAATGTAAATGTAAATGAATGGAGGATGCTGTGTTCGGAGCAGTTTTTGTTGTGTGTCGTGGGTTTCATGTTAACGGAGATGGAATGTAAACACACAATTTACACAATTGAAAATCTTACTAAATCTCCTATGACAAATTGCAGTGTTATATGTCATCCTATGTCAAAATGCTGCAGACAACAGGCACTGTAAATGTCGATAATGCTCTTTTGCATGTTCGTGGAGTAAATATTTTTACATGGCTTTTTAAAATGCCGGGTAGCCGGTGTTTCGTATGTCTTTGGCCAGTCAGCGTACACTTACGTCACTGGTAGTTCCTGTAAATCTGTTTTAGATCCTACTTGAAGTTGTAACGCAATTATGAGTGAGAACAGAACTTATATACTCTAGGTGTTGAGTGATGATTGATCTATGAGTAATTAATGACGTGACTGAGTCTTCCCAGTAGAACTTGTGTTAGAGCTCTCATTTCCTGCGGTGCAAACTCGCCAAAAAGTGGAAACATCCACCAATAGTTCTAGTAACTATGAAAAGGTGCCCCTGGTGTGAAAGCCCCTTTGAGGTTGGACTCTTTTGACTTGGACCAGTAAGTAACATCTCACCAGCCACCGAGCAACCCTTCAGAACACCCTAATAACCACACAGAAAACTGATGCAACCTCCTACCAATACCCAAGGAACCACCCAGAACCATCTAGAAACCACCTAGAAAACCCTAAAAACAACAAAGCAACCATCCAAAACATTCAAACTACCTCCCAGAACACCATAGCTATTGTGGCAGCAGGTTTTCATGAGCAAACACTCTTCAGGATTCTTTCTTCAGGAAATGTTTAAATCCACCTCTCTCTCTCTCTCTACTCTCACTCTCTCTCTCTCACACACACACTCACACACACACACACACACACACACACACACACACACACACACACACACACACACACACACACACACACACACACACACACACACACACACACACACACACACACACACACACACACACACACACACACACACACACACACACACACACACACACACACACACACACACACACAGAAAGTGTTCATGCTCCCTTTATTGCCTGCAGTCCATGTTAAACCAATATGGAGGCCTGCTGTTGTTTTCCAGGGTTGTAATTCTGATTGTGAATCCAGACTGAAGATCTGGCTGAAGGCTGTGCTGTTTATTTTTCCTCAGGCGTTGTGAAATGAACCGGAGCTCTGAAAACAAACAATGCTCAAGTGCAGAAAGCTGAGCCAAAATAATGCTCAAGACACACATTTAAGCTCAAATCACAAGTGCTCGGGAAACATTTTAAGCGTATCGATTGCATTTCTCTGAGTTTGTGAACCTGTTGATGTTGCAAAGTGTTTTGGGTGGCTGTTCTGCCACACATCTCACTGGACATTTCTACCACTTCAGTAATGCATTAACCCACTCCCTGAAACTGATGCTCTTCCACACTACAGCAGCAAGAATCTGCACTTAATATTGATTTCTGCAATTACTTTCTGCTTTTTAGAGAGAGAACAGGAAGGGGACGGGATCTGGAAATTTAGGAGTCAGGATCAAACATGCATTGCTTGCATGAACACCATAGATCAGAATGTCTGCATTCAATCAATAAGATTTTACAGTAAAAAGAGGTAGTGTTAGGTTTAGGCTCGAACTATTTGTCTTTGCTCCAGTGAAAAATATTTTACAGATAGCCTGTACCCAGATGCATTATTTCTACATGTTCATGTTTTTGCGATAGATGTTTACCATTCATTATATCTTTCATGAGATCAGAATTCAATACTGAAAACATTTATCATAGACAGCAGCTTAAAACGAACGAATCATTAACTAAATGAAGCTGAAATCAAATTTAAATATTAGATCAAAAAATGTAGCTTAAAAAACTTTAGTAATTTAAAAACATAAGTAACTTAAAATTATAAATTGTACCTTGGCAATTAACTGAAATAAAAATAAGTTGATGTTGAAGTACTAAAACTTAAATTAAAACCTAATTAAAATATGCAAGAAAAACTAATAAACATAAAACATTTAAACGTTAAACGCTTAAACTTACTAAAAATTAAAATGAAACCTTAAAATATAAACATATATTTAAAATTTCAAATACCAATAAATACTATAAGTGTATACAACACTGATTTATCTATTTTGCTTTATTTACTTAATTTTATCCTTATTTAATTATTAGCACCTGATCTACAAGCCATTTTACCCGCAATTGAAGCAACAAACGATGTAAAAACAATGTGAAATCTGATTTGATCATTTGAACTGAAAAAAATTTACATAAATCTGATTTTAAATCAACCACATAATAAGGTAGTTTGACTCATGCTTTCATGTGTCGTATTTCGTGTATGTGTTTTATTTCCTGTTTAGATTTTCTGTGCCAGTCAAAACAAAGTCTAAAACATGGAGTCATATAACACCACTATTCAGTTTACATGTATTTAACTGAGTAAATACCACAAGACGTCCCTTTCTATAAGAACCAAGCGTCTGAGCAACAGTTTTATCCTAGCGGCAGCATATACAATCTCTGTACAGTAACAGCTCGTATTCAGTGACTCCGCACGCCGTTTCTCTTCCATCTTTATTTGTTTGTGATTAATTTGAGTTGGATTTGGTTTGGCCTGGCCCGGCTGTCCTTCCATCTGTCACAGCTGCGACGAAACACAAGGACCCGTCGTGACGGCCACTACCCACTCACTACTGACGTCACGCCACGTCTCACCACCAATGCTCCTGTAATCCTCCCTTTTTGAGTTATTTGCCATTTTTAGGTTCTCCCAGAGGATTTCTTGTGTTTTCTTATGTGCATTGGTGCTATTTAGACAGTATAACCATAAAGGCTCCTTGTTATACATCAGAATGCAGTGTTATTCCCTGTCTGGCCGTAGAAAAGCACAAACAGCCTACGTCACTGCCGTTAGACAGCATGAATGGATTTATTGGAGCTGTCGTTAATCACTCGTGATTGGATGTGAGTTTCGACTCGACATTAATAATCGAGGAAACAGGCCAAGACTGAGGAAGCAATGTAATGTTAATGATGCACAGCCACCGCTGAAAGGTTTTTCATTTCAGATATCTGCACAGAAATGGCCCTTTTTGTATTTATTTGTTGACGGGGGCAAATGGATTGGCACTGAACATAATAACAAAACTAGTCTGAGTAACTAATGACAGAAGCAAATAGATTATAAGACCTTGTTCTTGTATTACGTCTGACCTATTTAATAAACGTCTCGCATACTACAAGCTGCACATAAAGACTAAGCGTGCATGTCTAGAGCTGGTCTTATATCATTCTGAGATATTTTTAAAAAAAAAAACATTCAGATTGCACAGATGAACCATGTTCACCTTCATTGTGGAATTGGCTCAATTCTTGTTCTTGTTTAGAAAGCATGTAAATGTTTGCAGGGCTCAACAATAAGGATTACATGGTCAGTCCTCCTGGAGTGACTTGAACAATGGTCCATGGCTCATAAATCACCTCTTGTTGAATTTAAATCTAAAACCTTTTGGGAATATTTAACCACTAGGCCACAGCAGCCCCCCAAAAAACCAAACACTCTCCATTTATCCATTATTGGAGCTTGTTTCTTTGGTTCGTTGTGTGTTGGAGAGATGGCTTGTTACTTTTCTAAGGAATCAGACTTACTGTTGAGATTTGTTACTTATTGCTTGGTGTGCGTGTGCTTCTTGAGATTTAGATTCAGATTTGCAAAACAAATCATTTAAATTTTTTCATGAACCAGTTTTACAAGTTCAAAAAACCCGGACTGATTAATAGATTCATTCGTGAACTTGATATTACTATGACCAATCAGGAAAGATTGTGCCAGTTATTTTTTGCATCTGCGTCTGAAGAAAAGTATCAGAGTAAAAGTATACATTTTCTCTTTAATATGCAGTACAGTAAAAGTAGAAGTCAACACAAATGTTTATGCTCAAGTAAAGTACAGATTTCCAAAAACTGTTCTTCTGTCATGACAACTCTCAGAAAGTTTAGCATGGTAATATATACGAGGCAATGCGTTTGGTCTTGGTGGAATAGATCCGTTACCCTGCTGCTGCTGTGGCAGTAGCAAGAATTCCACAACACTGCTGCTAAAATATATGAAATAGCCCCCATATGTAATATGAATGAATCACCCCGTAGCAGATCTAAACAGGTGGAGCTGGGGAAGGTGGAGGGTTTCTGAAGCATGCTGCAACTGCTACAACAAGCAAGTCTTTGAATGTTGAGCAACAAGCTCATCGGCTGCTGATGTGAAAAGAACCAATCAGCTGCGTCATGTGATGATGTGATTCTCTCTTGTTAATACTACCATCGAAAATTACAGTTCTGGGTTTATGACGTCTAAATATAAAGATATTTTTTTTCTTTTTGTGCAATTTTGGTATTGTTATCGAACTTAAATAATATAATAATGTTCCTATTGGCACGTCCTGATTTTGCTGAGTTAGATGTGTTCCTGAGTCAACATATATTTTTGACCCTGGAACAACATTTTAATCCAAAAATGTAATCTTGACCATTTCCCTAAACCTAACCTTACCCATGAGTAATCCTAAAATCAGAGGAAATGATAGATGAATGACACAGATGTACAAACAACAAACACTGATTGTAAGCCTTGTTCTTCAAATCTGATTGCTTAATAACAATGTTGTTCCACGGTCAACATAGAAGTTGATCCAGGAACATGTCACACTTGGTAAAATCAGGTTCTGCTTCCTGTTGTGTTCCCACAGGATAGTTGGACACACTGAGCCTTACACCAAACTATGCTGCAAAGGCTTTTGCATAGACATCTTGAAAAAGCTCTCTCGCAACATCAAGTTCTCCTACGACCTCTACCTGGTCACCAACGGCAAACATGGCAAGCTGGTACGAGGGATCTGGAACGGTATGATTGGAGAGGTGAGAAAACAAAACATTTCAATTTTTATTTCAAGTCAACAAAATTCACCTATATTAATTACTTAATACACATTGCTGGTCTTGTTTTGAAAGATGTATTGGTCCTCTGCGTAATTGGTCCACGGCTCCACTTTAACATCACCAGGCCCTCATACTTTTCAATCCTCTCCCCCAACAACCAGATATTTTGATACCTGTTTTCACCATCCAATCAATTCCTGATGAATAAAATCAAGTGCCATTCTACATTTTGTTAGATAAAATACTTCATTGTACATACAGTAAGTAAAATGGGTTGCAAATGCTTTACATGTTTTTCATATAAATGATTTTGATATGGACAGATTCTAATGTAAACTAGTTCTATAAGCTGTTTAGCATCTGTGATGTCACACTGAACAAGAAAACAAAACCTAAATCTATACGAGAGAAAGACTGTTCAGAATGGATCTAAAAGCTTGTTCATTCCAGCGGACGTGACTGGCATTGAAATGACACAAACAACCTTGTAAATAACCATCTCCATCAAGCAAGTCGACGTCTGATGCACAGCGGCGTCTAAAGAGTTTCAGACGGTGACTTGTGCTCCTGCTTTGTCTGTTGTATTTTTTATTTTTTTTTAGAAAGACTATTGTGCTCATTCAGGCATTATGCATGGTGTGGGTTAACCAGAGAGAGAGAGAGAGCCTGGATTGTAAATCTGAAACACACACACACACACACACACACACACACACACACACACACACTCACACACACTCACATAGTGATTACTGGACTCTAGCGCAGCCGCAACAAACACGTTTCCGGATGTTAAAGCAACAATTCACCCAAAAATGAAAACTGTCATCATTTCCAAACCCATATGACTTACTTTCTGCTGTAGATGTCTAGACAGTTCTAAATTAACCTCTATTGCATAATCTTTTATATACTAAAATCTATATATACACTGAAAAAAGACACATTTTCACTTAGAAATTGCTGGTAAATTTTACTATGAATTATTATATAATATTATGTATATTTGCATCTTTCTTCTCAGGTGTTTTATAAGCGAGCGGACATGGCCATTGGCTCTCTGACCATAAATGAGGAGCGCTCTGAGATCATTGACTTCTCTGTGCCGTTTGTGGAGACTGGCATCAGTGTGATGGTGGCCAGAAGCAATGGAACTGTATCTCCGTCAGCCTTCCTGGGTAAGAAATACTACTGCAAAATGAACTAAAGTTATCACTATTAATGAACTGAACCACACTGTATGACATTGTACAGTTATTTTATAGTATTCAGAGACATAGGATTTACTGAAAAACTTCACAGCTGGTCATGTTTGTACAACTAAAGCATACAGCAGATGTGAAAGTAGAGCAAATAGTACTCTAGTATAACTGAAATTAAGCGGAGCTTTACAGTAATCACTAATTTGCCCTTTGATCCCTTAACATTACTGTTGCTAACTCAAATAGGCTTTCAATACATCATATAAGAATTGACTAAATTTTGCCATGCTGAATGGTGTTATTTTTATTATTATATGCACATAAAGTGCTAAAAATAGATTTGCTAATATTCTTAAGTGGGCTGGAATGAATTGTGACATTGAAAGGGTTTTAATCTGCCAAAGAAACAGAAATTACGCAGAAATCACACAGTAATGTGATTAAAAATTAATAATTATAATTTTTATTTTAATTGTAGTGTAAATTCTAGCCATTTTGTTTTATTTATTTTGTTTTTACTTTTGTCTTTTACAATTGTTTCGCTTTAATTTTTTTATATTCGATTTAGTCATTTTAGTATTTCAAATTTTACAACAGTAACACTAATTTTTCATATAATATTTATATTTTATCAGTACTAGTTAATAACAGTGACATATTTTTGGTTTGCAGTAGTTCTTAACTGACTACAACAGTGTTGGTTTGTGAATCTTAAACCCTATGTTGACACTATTTCATTTTCACTGATGTAGTCGGTTAGCCATCCCATAAATCCTTTTGCACATTTTTCCATAATACTGCAAACAATAAACTTTCCCAGAACCCAGAATCGCATACTGTCATTTCATATAACAAGATGTAGTTATAGATATTTACAGTTCAGTTTCACTCGTGTGTGAGAGAAAACAGTGTTTCTCCTGTTTAATGGCGTATGAATCGTGTTGACTTTAATTTGCTCCTCATTTTGCACGTATACAAATTTAAAAAGGTTTTGCAGTCCTACTAGAATAAAAAGCGTGTCATTCGGGAATAACGCAATGTGCTTCATCTATGTTTCTCTCTCTCTCTCTTCCAGAACCCTACAGCCCAGCGGTGTGGGTGATGATGTTTGTCATGTGTCTTACAGTCGTGGCGGTGACTGTGTTCGTGTTTGAATACTTCAGTCCTGTGGGCTACAACCGCAGCCTGGTCAGTGCCAAAGGTCAGTGAACACCGCCTCTGCTAACTCTTCAGGAACTGTGACAGATGTCAGGAACAGTGGAAACCTGAAACTTCATCATACATGACAGGTTTGACAGAACATAAGGAGGAGAAAAGATAATTCATGTAATCAGAGGTGCATGCTCAGAGGCTATGTTTTCATAGCTCGGGTAAATTCACTGAGCTCTAATTTATGTTTAACTATCTCATTTAGTTTTTCATAAAATTATTTTGGAGAAGTAAAAATAGACACACATGAGAGAACTGACAAACAGTAAGAGCTGAGTTAGAGATCAATTAGTTTTGGAAGCTTGATGAGAAATGTTTTGAGTTCATTTTGAGAAATCTGATTGCAGACTTTGGAAGGAGTCTCTACAGGAGACACATGAGATTACTAAAGGCGTTTTTGTCAGAAGAAACATCTCAGGAGCATTAACTTTGTATTTAATCAAGAATACGAATGAAGAAGCAACTATCTATCTATTCACCCAACTATCTGAACACCAAAAATCAAAATACACGTCTCACAGAACTCTCAAAATACAGCATATCTCATTTATGAATTAAATTACTTAAAAAATAGTCAAAATGATGTGCTATTACGGTAATAATACAGTATTACTGTATTATTAAAATAAATAGCTACTATTATTCACCTGAGTAATTTTAATAAAAATTATAAAATAAATGTATGCATTTATAAAAATAATAATAAATGCAAATAACTTATTTGAGTTTTGATTATTATATCTAAAAATAAATATCAATTGAATTTAATAGTTTGGACTCTGTTGATAATTGTCACCTTTAATATTATAGTATTGTGCAGTAATAGGGCTCCCTGTATAGTTTACATATTTAGATATTTTGGTAACACTTTAATATTCTCACTCAATATTAATTAGCATGCCTATTATTAACATGCTGGCTGTTTATTAGTACTAAAAAGTAAAGCACATATTCTGCATCACCATATTCTACATCTCTAATTCTACCAATACCTAAACTTAACACCTACCTTACTAACTATTAATATGCAGCAAATTAGGAGTTTATTGAATCAAAAGTCGTAGTTAATAGTTTATTAAAGGCGAGAATTGGACCTTAAATTAAAATGTGTTTGGAAATTTTTATTGAGTTTATTTAAAGTAAAAAATCAACGAGTAAACCACTGTTTACTAGAAAGAAAAAATAAGCAATTTCCATGTTTTTCCACATTGCTGTACCAAAAAAAATACCAAACAGTAACTTCAAAACCAATTATTTATAAAAAACAAAACTAAAAATTACAACCAAGAGTAATGGCAAAATAACTTTAATATTGTCTATTTCAGATCCAGGTGGTCCGACGTTCACCATTGGGAAGTCGGTCTGGCTGCTGTGGGGGATCGTCTTCAACAACTCGGTGCCCATTGAAAACCCCAAGGGCACCACCAGTAAGATCATGGTGCTGGTGTGGGCTTTCTTTGCTGTGATCTTCCTGGCCAGCTACACGGCCAACCTGGCAGCCTTTATGATCCAGGAGCAGTACATCGACACTGTTTCTGGACTGAGTGACAAGAAGGTAAGAGCTGCCAGCGTCTCTCTCAGCCAAATGGCCAATCTAGAGCCATGAGTTTTAATTAAAGCCGTCACTCTGTGGAACTACAAGAGGAATCTATGATTGTAATATATATGAATATGTACACTTTCATGATGAAATACTGTGATTAGAGCACTAATCACTAATTTATGCCATTTTAATAAGACGTGTATGGACAATTTGAAGCATTAAAACTGTTTTCAATACTGGCAACATGACAAAGTATTTAGAGGTGCAAGTATGATGCCAAAGTTTCTATCTATCTATCTATCTATCTATCTATCTATCTATCTATCTATCTATCTAATATTGTACTTATAGTTTCACTTTTTGAAATAAGTTACAAAATAAGTTACAAGAAAAAACTTTTTCACAATATTCAAATTTGTTAATATGTACCTGCTGTACATATATATATATATATATATATACATTTTTTTCACATGCTGGTGTTGTTAATCATGTATTGTAAACTGGGTATTGTTACAGCCATACTCATGGCTGATACAAATAATAAAAGGATTGTGTTTAGTTGTAAGGATTTTGTTGCTTCAGCATTTTGAAATGTGTCAACTAATAAATTGCATGTTAGCCTAAGCTGCTTATCCTATTTAGATAACTCTGTGACACTGTTTTAATCAGTTGTGTAGGGACACATCAAGGTGAAGTGATTTACAATGATACTGAAAGCTGTTACAACTGACGAGCTTCAGATGGAAACTGTTAAAGTGCAATTTTGAAGACAAAGTGTGACTTCAAGCCACAAGACTGTCATTAAAGAGCCACACGGGGAATTAGACACTGACAGCAAGATGTTTTTGTATGTATTTGAATTCAGACTGTGGGAGGCATTAAAGAGCCACACGGGGAATTAAACTGACACAAGTGCAAAACAGCAAAGTGCATGCCTGAAGGGCAAAATAGCCAGAGGGCAAGAATATCACGCAGTGATCTGACTGTTGCTTCAAACTGTGTAAACTTGCATAGCTGCAGTTTAGTGCACTTGTATTTGTAGCATTTTAAAAATGTATTAAAAATATATTTTGCATTTCTGTTGTATTAAAATAATATAAAAAGTCGTAAATTTAAAATAAAGTACAACATTATATTTGTTTAATCATGATATTATCAAATATGCTAATGTTATTTTGCATTCTTGTATTAAAATAATATAAATAGTATCTTCTTTTGCTTCAAATATGCTAAGTTAGGGGCTTTACATATAAGTATTGAAGGGCATTTTCATTCTGTTCAAAAGGGTTCTTAAGGCTCTTAATTTTTCTGCATGTTTTTCCTTCTCATCAGTGAGCATTTGAAAGTAATAGTCCCTCACTTGTCCTCGGTGTATGAGATCTCAAATCATACATTCATTGTTCAAATGATCAAAAGATACTAACAACACAATGCAAGCTGAAGGATTTTTCTGAAGATTTTTCTCAGCAGACACCGTTTAACTGTTCAGGATAAACAAGGGACTCATGAACAACTATCACTAAACAAAAAAACACAGCTGTGGATCATTCAGGTAACAACACAGTATTAACAATCAAGGGGATGTAAACTTTTGAACGGGGTCATTTTTATAAATTTAACTATTATTTTCTCTTGTGGACTACATGTAAACATCTTTTATATATGAAATATCTTATTCAGTTCAGTACTAAATAAACATAACAAGGATTTTGTATGAACCCTCTTATTTCTGTAAAATAATCAACATTTTGCAGATACTGAAATGTGTATGTAAATATATAAATGTAATATTATATATTGTAAATTAGTCAATTACATTGATTCATCACTTCGAACAGGTATGTCAAAACAAGTGTAGATACATAATACCTAGAATAAAACTAGAATAAAAAATTTAGCAGTAAACTCTTGGTGTGGTCAGGGCCATGGGACAGATGAAAGACAACGCTTATGCTGTCAGACGACAGCAAACACACTTAGCATGAGGCATTCACTGGCACTGGAGTCCGTCACATGCACTCAGCCGGAATACAATCCGTCTACTCGTTCCTTAGAGACTGTTCTCCTTCATTCACACCAGCAAGGTTACCCACATTACAGCACAATTACTCATGGCTTGATTTTTGAAGTGCCGTCTTAGTGGCTCTATATTACATTTATTTGATATTACATTAACGGCACTTAATGAACATGGCTGGAATCATGTAAAAACTAAATGAGGAGAAATTTAGCAAGGGAAAAGTAATATTGAAAATCCTCGGATGTTTGGTCAGGCGGCTGAGATCATTTCTCGTCTTTGTGAGGACAATCTGAGGTTCAAATGTTAGAATTTAAACAGAGCTGAGAATTAATTGACTGAGAAGCACTTGGGGCTTGAGACAGAAAAGAGCATTGATGACCCAATGGCTTTGGTCCAAGTCTTATCACTGTAGACATTTTTTTCCTTCCTGAGGATTAATTTCAGTCATATTCTCACTTGGAATTAGATTGTATTTAATGTGTCATTTGCAGATACAGAATCGTGAGAATCCTTGGATGAGGGCAAAGACTAAGTCTGAACCTAGAATAAATTCCCATACAGAAATCCAGCTTAAAGAAAAATCAATCACAGCTTTCCCAGCCAAAAGCCATTGCTGGCGTATCTAGCATTCCTGGAATCTATTAAAATGCATTAATCCATAACCAAGTAACTCATCCAGGGATCTATTTTTACCACTTCTTTAGCACACACTTGGGCTGTACATTGTTCACAAAGTTAAATTTAAACATGCTAACTTGTTGAAATGCTAACTTTCAGTTCCAGAAACCGCAAGAGCAATATCCTCCGTTCCGGTTTGGGACCGTGCCCAATGGCAGCACAGAACGAAACATAAGGAGCAATTATCCTGAAATGCATTCCCACATGGTAAAGTACAACCAGAAAGGTGTGGAGGATGCGCTCAACAGCCTCAAAACTAGGTGTGTTTACTGTAATTGTCTCTTGAATCTTTGAAAATCAAATCTGTCCATAGTGTATTATCTTTTCCGCTAACATGTATAGTTTCTTTACTGCTAACAGGAAGCTGGACGCCTTCATATACGATGCAGCTGTGCTTAACTACATGGCCGGTAAAGATGAAGGGTGTAAATTGGTAACAATCGGTAGTGGGAAGGTATTTGCAACAACAGGCTACGGTATCGCCCTTCAGAAAGAATCTCGCTGGAAGCGCCCCATAGACCTCGCTCTTCTCCAATTCCTTGCTGATGGTAACTTCAGAAACTTACTTTTGCTGGAGGAGCTCTCATTCTGTAAGTCTGACGGAAATGTATTATGTATTACAGGTGACACTCAGAATCTCCAGACAGTGTGGCTCACTGGTATCTGTCGTAATGAGAAGAAGGAGGCGATGAGCTCTAAGCTTGACATTGACAACATGGCCGGAGTGTTTTACATGCTTCTAGTGGCCATGGGTCTCAGTCTGCTGGTCTTTTCCTGGGAACATCTACTGTACTGGAAGCTACGGCATTCTGTCCGCAACTCTGAGCGCTTGGACTTCCTACTGGCCATTAGCAGGGTACATTTTATGTTGTCAATATTCTGAAATGAATTTCACTTTTAATCTTTGGCTTTAACACATTGTTATGCTAAGGTTACGAATCCATAAATCCATAATGTAAACTAATTTAATATGATCATAAAAAATCTCATTTAAAATTAACCTAACCCTAACATTTAAAAAAAATCAGCTGTTTTTATATATTTATTTTTACCAAAGCAACTTGTAAGAACATGCAGAAAAATATATCAACAAGAACACAACTCAAATGAAAATTGTACAAAGAAGGTTTAAACAGTACCTTAGCAGAGACTTTAGAAACACAAACGTGGTGAAATTGATGTTCAGGGGAACTCCAGGCAGTTAACGAGCACAAAAAGTCAAGGGAAAACCTGTTCAAATTAAATTAGGGTCTTAGGGTTATAAAGTCCCTTTTTAAGTACATTCTTAAGCTTAACAAACTCGAAGATCTCATTTAAAGGTGGAATATTACAAATGCATAGGCAGCTGCTTTTCTATTGGCTAATTACGGCCACTTTCAGAGATAACTATAATGCTGATAAACAGAGAATCTTATCAGTCAATGACAGATCTCCAGGTAATTAACCACCACAAAAATCAGCTAATATAATTTTGATGTGGTAAAATGAGTATGACTTTAATTCATCTAGGTCATTGCAGCAAAATTATAGCAAATCAATTTTGTGAGACCTTTGCCATTCACTACTGTACTTTGTGATAGGGCTGTGCAATTAATCGATGCCCATCCTCATGCATAGCCAATGTTACGATACTTTAAATATACACATGAAGAAGCTATCGATGCAATGCAATACAATTCATACCTATAATGATGCAGTGCGATTCATCATCACAATACGATGCGATGGGATAAAATGCTATGCAATTCAATATGGTACAGATAGTTCGCTTTTATTGCAATTATTTGGTGGAAGATGCAGCTCTACCTCTGCCGTGTTAATCTACATTATATGTGACTCTCAGGATACGTATTCCATATAAAACATTCGTCACAAATTATTGTTATCTTTTTAAATAATAAAAGTTTAGCGTATCTACTAATAATTATATGAATAAATCTGTTTTTACTTGTGCAAATATATAAGGAACGATGCATTGTGATACAAATGCCAACTTGTATACGATGCACACTTTTTTTAAATGATGCATCGCATCATTAACTTTTATGCCAATGCACCGATGTGAATCGGTGAATCTCGCTATTCCATAATACAGTAGATTTTAAGTAGATTGATTTTACTATATTGTGAGGTGGAAAATGTAATTCTGTTTGCCATGGCACATAGAACGTTTGGGTGGATGCGCTTCAAAATGCCAGCCTCATTTTTCCTTATTTCTTCCCTGAAGGGAATCTACAGCTGCTATAACGGTGTGGAGGACATGGACCGTAATGGGAACATGCAGAACCCAGATGTCACCACCAGTTACACTCAGGCCAACATGCTGAAGATGCTCCAAACCGCTAAGGACATTGTCTCATCTGCGAGAGTTGAAGACTCCCTGGACAATGCCACAAAGACCATCGAGAACTGGAGTCGACGTGATCCAGAGGCAGCCAGACCTAGCCTTCCTACCTGCCTCATAGGGACAGACTTCAGCCATAGCCACCTGCCCTGCATCGCCAGCGTTGCGGACAACCACTCACCATACCCTCAAATCATGGATAGCACCACTCAGCACTTGTTGGATAAGCCTCACGTGGGAACACGGCCTACCTCACTGCGCTACACTCTTCCAGCACGCAGCAGCTACCACCACATCTACGAACGAACGCTACCCATATCTAGCCTCAGCAGTCCCCATATTGCCATGAGAGACCCACCACCTCCCACAGCCCCGAAACCCCACATGTACGTGGACCAGTCCTGTCACCACCCTACCTCTCGCTACGTCTCTTACCGTGACTTTCAGGTACCAGACATCTTTGTGGAACACCAAGAACCTTTGGGAAGCCATAAACAATACATGGCAGGTCTGGGTCGCAAAAAGAGGTCCCACAGCTACGTAGCAGCATCTCCGGAAACTCGCCGAAGGGACGACTACGATGTTCCCCAGTCTTGTCTGGCTGAGCTCAAAAGCAACCACCTTGTGAAAAACCATTCCCATACCACACCCTGCACGAGAAGCCACTTCCAGAGACCCGGCTCAAGCTGCAACTCCTGCACAAAGCTTTACCTAGAACCAGAGATGGATGACATTCCTCTTCTGGGGGAAGATAAACTGAACCGTCGCACCTCTTTTCTCAGGGCCACGTGGGGTGGTGACAGGATCCGGCAGCTGGATGAGAAGCCCTCCACCTCTGCATCCTCTACCAGTTGCATCAACATGCCCGATCTGTTCCCTCGAGTGGTGGTGACCAATCCCAAGCCGCCAAAGATGTACGGCAGCACTGGTAACAACCTCCGCTACAACATGGCTGTGGAGCCAGGCTATTTGGACCCAGCCCACATGGGCTCCTACCCGTACAAGCCACAGAAGTTAAAGTACTCAAAGTCCATCCGCCTTCCTTCGTACCGGGAGGCAATTGTACAGAATACGGCGGCCATTCGGCGCTCCTCTTCCACACTAGTGCACGGACACTACTCAACGTACTTGAACTCTTACACAGACCTGCCGGTGTATTTGGGTCCTCTTCCACAAGGACCTGCTCACTTCCATGAGCATTCTAAAGACACATGCCACCTGTTTCCATGCGTCAACCATTGCCCGGAAAATGCCGCCTTGGTTCCCCGGTTAGGCAGCAGACCTATGTTGTACCAGAGCAGTACTGTTGGAGGCTACGAGGCGGCCGGGCGCTCAAACGAGGAGTCGTTGCACACTGTACCGGTCTCTTCCGTGCGCAGGGACCACAGGCAGGTTCTAGTGGCACGGAACGTACACAGTCCCTATGCCCCACGGCCCTGGGGCAGGGTATCTAGTCTGGAGTCAGAGGTTTGAAGGCCTTTGAAGAGATATCCAGAGACAGTTTCACCCAAACAGTGAGGGAGAAATGGTGGAAACTGCTAAACGAAGTCAAGCAAAAAAGATAAAGGTGGACTAGAGGTGGTAATCTCAGTGCAATAATACCCTCAGACAGCAGGGATGGGCCGGGGGGAAGTACAAGTGGTTACTGTGGAGACTTGTTTTAGTATACTTAAAAAAAAATAAGAGTTGAAAAAAAACGAACTGTTCTTAATCTATAATATATTGATTGTTAATTAAACTGTTTTTAAATGCCATTACACCAGTTACACTCATTCTCTGCAAACAATTGGATGTAGCATGTAAGGCAGCTTTACAACCAAAAGGGTTTGAATTGAAAATCTGTTTTTTTATTTATGCCAGGGCATTCAACCATTTTAAATCTGGAGAACCACTGGAGAATTTTATAACATAGCCACACAAAAATGTCTTCCAAGAATTTTCTAAATCCAGGGGTTTGAGAAAGCCATTAATTGTCCAATTTTATCACTCCACCGATGTAATTCAAGTCTGATTTCAATAATGGTGAAGAATTGATTTGCCATCTGTAGTTCCACAGCAATTTCACTGTTTAATAAATGATGGGATGGCCTTGGGGCCAAATGAAAAGAACTGCTGTATTTGTGTCTTCTACAAAAGAAAAAAACAAGTAGAGTGAAAACGATTCATCAAACAGCTGCATGGTTAAGTAAATTCTTATCTTGATGCAATGAACAAAACAAGTTGAATGTAAGATCTCACATCTTCTTGCACGGACAATCTCCCAAAAGGCCTTGTGTTACCAACAGAAGGTGCTTATCAACTGTGAAGTAATGGGGATTTATTTTTGAAATTCTAACATTTCTATTAAAACAAATAATAATGTCCTTAGTAATTAATAAACGTGTGGCATGCTTTTACAAAGCCTCCCTAAGAATGAACTTTTTATGAAATAAGTACTAGCCTTCGAAATGTACAACCTTCTGAAATCTCATGCATTTTGCACTGAAATTAATTGTTGGTTACTTTTATAAGTAATGTTATAGACACTCTCTTTTAATTTTCTTGCTCCCTTAAAGTCCTTGGAAATATACAATCTAGACAACCAATGTCTACAAAACATTGCATGCATATATACAGTAGCCACATAAATGTATGCCAAGATTATATATGACTAGGATGTAGAATGTTTCATGAATATAATTTCACTCTTCATTCGCTCTACATAGTGGCAAATGCATTACTATTCATACTTGCCAAATGGAAAAACCATTACATCTGCAGATTCTTCTGCAGGACTTAAATATCAGCGCATGGAATGCATGGACTGCATTAAAAAGGCACACACGGACACATTAAACAGCTGTCTTTTATTTGCTGACCTCCTGTTTTGAAGCAGCCGATGGTGAAGTCGACGCATGGCGAGTAGGTCAAATGCTGACTCAGCATGCAGGTTGTATACCCTAGAGAGCAGTTTAATCCCTCTCACCTTCCTATATCTTTAAAATGTGACGTGGGTTGCTAACATTCATCTTTCCTGTTGAGCACTGTTGGGGTCTTAGCCATTCCTGAGGGCCCCAAGAGGACTGGAAGGGCTCCAGCGCTCCGCCTGTAAAGTGCAAAGGTCAGTATAATAATGATTGGACGAATGGGCTGATTGACCCTGGGGAATAATGTTTAATTCACGGCAATTTAGGATGATGCACATCTGGGCAGTGAGCCAATCAGCAGGGACATGATGTCGACCTATAGTGTCCACCCACCTTCATTTAATACCCTCGAGATGGAACAAGATGGAAAAGTGACCACAAGAACCAGGCTCTTGAATGAAGAATGAAACCTTGAACTCTCCTTTCGGCAGTACCAGGGTTTGGTGGAGAGAGAGATATAGCATGCATAACAGTGTCATTCAAAGCTGCTGATAGAGGAAGCTTTTCATTAAGAGAGATTTGGTATGTGATTGTGTGCAATTCATTTTGCCGGTCATTGTTATCAGAGCAACTTTATCTGCCAACTTCCCAATCACAAGATTTATTGTCTCATCTCAAAAAGAGAATGCAGTTGGCATGCAGAAACAATCTGAGGCTTATTCTCTCATCTCCACACTCTGATCTATGATGGCGTTTGTCTGAGCCACAACGTGAATAATTGGACATTGGCAGACACTAGTCAGATGACTTTGGGGCTCATACATGTACATGAGTGGGAGAGAAAGGCACAATGATAACTGGGACATGATGGATGGATCTGTTTCATCAGGTCCTGCACAGCACCTCTGATAGGCGGAGTTTCAGGGACGAGTGGGCGTGGCTGAAGATCAGAAGTTTAAGGTATTAACGATGACCTATGAAGGAAACAAACGACAATAATATTGAAAGCCCTTCACTGCTGAGATTAATCAAAGCTTGATGACAGATCTGTTCTTCGGGCGATCAATTTGTACGCCTATATGAGCTATAATTTTTCATAACCGCACTGAGGTGAAGAATGGTTCCTAGAGGCCTTATTTAATTGGATCTAATAAGAGAGGTGGGATTGTTGACATGGCAGATCATGCAATGTCATTAAGGCTGTGATCAATGAATGCTGAATTCTGTTAAACAAAGTGAAACAGGATTTTGAGACTGCAGATGTACCAGGAACCACTGTTGTTTTAAAGTTTTAAAGAACAACGTTGAGAAATATAGATTTTTTTCAATCTGAAAGTCTATTTTTTCAGATTAAAGATAAAGAAAATAATTCCCAAGCAAAAAAAAGTTCCGCCCCCTACTTGCACCATTGGTTGAGCAAAAACAAACTTTTGTGCCAAAATAAACTTTGGTGAGAGGAGAAAGTATTTTAACATTGAAGACATAACACATACCACGCAAAACTCCAATCTCAAAACTTAGGTAAAATACTTTCCTTTTTTATTATCATCTGACAAACTGGATACGCAGTATGAGCTTCAGTGTCTTCACTGCCATTGGTTCGCATCACGTAAATGCTCATTTGCATAAAATATGGACACACACCCACTTCTCATTAGCCATCCTTATGTTGCCCCAAATCAGAAACTTTCATTGAAAATGGAATTCTGATTGATTGTATTGCTGCATATCTCCGTCAACGGAAATGCATTGTACTATACCCGTTTCTTTTTTACAGTCTATGTTCAGATATTATTTGAACCAACTCCCTCAATAATTTGAATTCTTTACAGGTGCATTGAATTTATTTGTGCACGAGTTTCACTTTTGCGGTTTGGTTGAATTACTGAAATAAATTATTTATTTTAGGCGCTAATTTATTATGCATTTATTAGAAGTTTTTTTTCAACATAAAAACTGCATCTAGGCTATAACACACAACCAGACCATATGAGCCAGACACTATCGCATTAATGCAGATAATAAAGACCTCATCTACAATCTGCTTGGCGTCCACCCAGATTCCAACAGACCCTGGCTGCAAACTATAAGCACTGCCCTGTCCGTGTGCATTGGCATGAGTCTCGATTTTGTGGGCAGATGCCATGACATCTTGCGGAGTTCATCAGTGTGCACCATGAGTGAGATGGCACATGGGTAGTAACGCTGGTGTCAATGCAGCGAGCGGGGCAGTGGCAGATTGCAGACCATGATGGCATCTGATCTTCCTCATCCATTACTTTACGGGTGTGCAGATGGGTCTGGCTCCCATTGAGAGGTCCCTCTCTGCTGGTCACTCAAATGGACTCTCACATCTCTCATGGGTGATTAGAGATGAGCTGTTCGGATAACGGATAAAATAGCTCAACAGATTACAGCATGATAACTATTCATGCAATTTGTGAGGAAAATCTGAATGGTGCATGCATGTGAAAAAGTCGGCACAATGCCAGAATGTCACTATGCATTTGATAAGTTCTGAGCAGTGTTCAATTAAAAGTTTTTATTTTAATCACAGTCATGGTCTAACCTTTAAAATTTTAGTAATGGCACAATGTTATATTCAGTCATTTTAGCCATTAAAATGTTTTAATAGATTGTAAAATTCAACCAAATGTAAAGATCGTATATATTATTTTAAACATGCTTCAATATTTAACTAAATCAACAACACTTACCTTGTTATGAAGTCTTCAGACTTTGAACTGTCCATATTTAAGCACTACTGTAGCAAAACGTTTCAGTTTACCATCTTTATTGCTGTTCAGCTTCAACTCACATGAGACAGTTTTCAACCGTATATAATCATATTCTTTATCATTGGAGCATGTCAGAAATTTCAAGTTCCACATCATTTAAAAGCTTATGTTATTCTTTTGAATTCATGTTCAGATGGTCTCAGACTTTCGAACATTTTAGTAATGGCACACGATGATGGGGAAAAAATCTCATACAAGTACTGCACTCTTCTAGAAACTTTGTGTTCTCTTGCAAAAGCATGAAATATAGTTTTTGCTTCCACCTCACATTATTTCCATCACAGAAGTTTTGCAAGCGAATACAAAGTTTCTCATGGGAATGCAAAAGTACAAAAGCACTGAATCACAATGTGATTAAAAAAATATATGTGGAAAGAAAACAAATAGTGTCTTAGACCTCTTGATTCACTGGAATTGACTCTTGGAATCAAAAAATCTGGAATCAGAATCAGAACAACACTACTAGATATGGCTTGGTCCGTCCATCAAAGTTTGAGATTTTTTTTTTTACAGTCAAGGCCATTACCACAGTCATAACATCTATTTATTAGCATTATACTTATTTGGGGACAATTCTTTACTTCTATGACTGGGCAAACTGGGAAACTGCCATCCAATGAAGCAACAAATTGACACATTGCTGCTTAACCAACAGTCCAACCAAATAAGCACTTGAAGAACTTGTTCTGATGTATTGAATCTGAGAGGTGCCCTTCTAATCTTCTGTCATCTCATCACGTGTTCATTTTATGATACTCCTATATGCCAAGAGCTACACACACACAGTAATTGATATTCTTCATACAGAGAGCAGCTATGAAACAGCATTCCCTGCACACCCTCACCCTGAATAAATTACCTCACACTCCATACATTTTCCCAGATGTTAAGAGTCACCTTGAGAATAGCTCTCCGGATCCTATCAGTAGAAGAGGAGTGTGCGAGGAAAGAGAGAGAAATGGCTAGAGGCTTGAGAGAGGCAGGATAAGTCCAGCAGACAACACGAAATGAAGAAAACAAAGATATAATACTGCATGCTAATGCAAAGCATGTGTACACATATATTCACAAGCAAGCTGCCAATATGATGCTTACATTTGAGAAAATTATTTATTTAAAAAATTCATTAAATAGATGAAAATAAATGGCAGATGCTAAAAAAACAGATCTTAATAAAGTATTTAAAAAGCAACACCTAAAACCATATGAAATGATCTAAATGTACAATATAAGTTAAAGACATCTGCAGTCAGGGTGGAAACTATCTATTAAATTCTTTCATCTGCCATTATAATGAAATCTCTTTTAATTACATTTAGTTCGTTTTTTCTTATCAAATAATGATATGTGATTAATTGAGATTAATTTGATTAATTATTCTGCATATGGTGTAATTAAATTGATTACAATATTTAATCAATTGACCACCCTACTTCACAATTAATCAGTGAAGTCAGTGAGGTCAGAGCAAAGGAGCTTTTTTAATATATCCAAAAATGTCCTCTTCCTCATGCCAGCATTTCTCATGAACACTGGTACTAATTTATATCATGTCTTCCAGGGTTTGAACTGTCGGCTTATAAGCCCAGACCTTTAGCCAGTGAATCATCACTACACCTCTATGCAGGCTAAAGTTATGGAGTATAGAGGGTAAATGTATAGGCAATTAGTCAGAGCATATATATTATTTAAAAGAACAGTTCACCCAAAAAAATTGAATTGTGTCACCATTTACTCACCCTCAAGTCGCTCCGGTTTGACTTTCTTTCTGTCTTCTGTGGAATGCAAAATGAGATATTTAGACGAATGTTCAAACTACTCGTTAAATACAATGGAAGCATAAAATGACCAGGGCTGTTCAAAAAGCACAAGATTAAAATAACCATAAAAGTAGCCTCATACGTATGTCAAAGTCATACTATAACAAACTGAGATCAAAATCACTTGTGCATGTGGACATTGAAACTTGGAGTATCAAGGTTGGCATCAATGTTATGATTTTTCTTTTAAAATGTTTGTAATCTCCTAGAGCTCCAACTTTTACATGGTTTCACTGACGACAATGGATACACAACAGTATGACATATTAAACAGATTGTAGCTCTATCCCTCACAGCCTCGTTTTTTATCCATGACAAATGAAACATGGCGTCTATTCTGATTAAAGTCTATATGGAGCTTCTTCTTAAGATTCCCGCTGATGTCAGCATTGATTGATTGCCATTTGCATAGCATAAGCATGAAATCTAATTACTGCCTGCTGTTATCATCTCTGAAGTCCACGCTCTCGGAGCTGAAAGCATCGTAGGGTGGGTTCCTGGAAACCATTAGCAGAGTGTTACAGGAAACCCTAATATCCTTATGTGGCTCTGATGCCTAACGCCGAGGCCACCAACTGTTTCAGGTCATGTGACGGAGCCTAACGCCAGGCGGATGTCCAGCTGCTTCGGACCACTGTGTTTAATCCCTTGAGCGTGGCAGACCGTGGACACATACATACATATATACATGTGGGTGGACATGTGTATCTACTGATGGACTGGGGTGGCCTGTGGAGAATGAATGGCAGAAATCCTCCTTCCTTCAGCTTTCTGTTCCCTTTCTTCCAAGTGACACACACACCCCGTTGTGATCATTACCAAGCTCTCTCATTAATTGTTTCCAAGGTTGGCACAGAGGAGAATATCACACGTTTCTATTGCTTCTGTTTTCTAATTAGTTGTTCATTCCATGTGAACAACATTTGATTTGTCATTTTGTGTTTTTCATTAGGGTTATTCCTGTGATGCAGTACTTTTTGAACTCTGTAACTTAAAAATGGAAAATGATGTCACTTCTTGGAGGAGGATGTCATAGTGGACTATTAGGAATAGCAGCATTGTTTGAAAACCAAACAATAAAGAGCAACAATAAAAGCAATTATAGTGTATTGACTTCAGTGATAGAAAAAAATGGAATTGGTTCTTACATGTACAGCACAGTAACCAAACATGATGCAGAATTTGAATTTTGGATACAAATGAGCTTTGGCGAATGGGAAGACAAATAATGAGCTAATTGTGGCATGCATTATTCATTTAAAGGGAGATAACAAATGGTAATAAGATGGAAAACCCCAATAAGATAGAAAAAGCAAAGTAATCAATATTCCTGGAGAAACATTTTATTGAAACAATTTAAAAAGACTAATTCTTCAACATTCTAAGTTTTCTTCAATTTTCAACAAATTTTCAAAAGTTGTTCTATTAGAAAACTGGTTCAAACCAGTAATGCAATCATTCAAATTTTACCCCATGTTCCCTTCAAGATGAAAACTAATATGATTTCTATCAAAAACTATATGTTTAATATTTTATATAATAAATTTTTTTATGGGAACATGATAATGTACTGCAGAGCAGAAATGACCTGTTCAAATTCTGATTTTCAGTAAGTTTTTGGTTGGATGCAATTATTTAAGGATTCACCTCATTTCAACAAATCCCATGCGACCACCGACCGTGTACAAAACATTTAAGCAGTCAGTGATAAAGTGAGTAACAGGCCGCCATTCATACACGTTTCATGCATTATGGCTCCCACTAATTATTACAGCTGAAAGAAAATGAGGCCAGATTGTTTAAATGCTCAGCCATTAATTACCCAGAGCTGTTGGTTCAGTTTTGCCTAATTTAAGACCTTTGAATTATTCAAGTGTAACAAATTTAATAAACGGTACTTAAAAGACAAATACCTGCAGTGGCGCCTGCCACTCTGTGTACACTAAAACTGACCTCAGAAACAGAAACTGACCAGGCAGTTTTTTTTGTGAATATTTCAGTACGCATGTGTTTTTAGTTTTTTAGAGAAGCCATTGAATCATTCTTTGGATTTTTTTTTTTTTGTGAATTGGTCAAATGGCTTTGCACAATGACAGAAATCAATTAAAAATTAAATTCATTTGGACAACTGTCTCACTGAATCATCTGAAGCAGTTTCTCAGTCAAGTCAGTATGACAATAGTACAAGCAGGCATCATGCCCATTGAAAGTGAGGGGGCACATGCCCCAAGTTTTTGTTTTGAGCCAATTTTAATGCAGCTTCCAAAAGACAAAAATATAGCAGAATAATATTTTAGATATTTGATACAATCACACCAGCGTGATTAAATCGTCCAGCGCTTCATATTGTCAGCTGCTAAATTCAAATCTGCAGTTCGCTGGCTGGTGCTGAGTCAGAGACAGACGCGTGTTTACAGCACTGAGCATTATAACCAATCACACTCGATGCTGTTGAGCTTATTAATGCAATCACCAATCAGAGGTGTTCAGATGAGTCATCGCTAAAATGCCGGTGTTTTCTTCACTCGCTTGCTGACTGAATACCTCTTTCTAGTGAATTCTCCATTAGAAACAATAAAGTGCTGATGTGTGTATGAATCTGTAAGTAAGATATTCACTCCACAGTGTAAACAGCTTCAGGGATTTTAATGGGAGTTTTTGAAAGTGCTTGAACTCTACTGCCCTACAAAGGCAAAGTGCAGTAACTACGCAAACACTGAAACTGAGAAAAGTGCCTTTAAAGTTTTTTACATCAGCCAGTCAAACATGTTGTGGGTAGATTAGTGGCAATGCATTCCTTTTTAGGATAATTTTTTATAGATAAAAACCATTACCACTGAAGTGACATTTGACTACCAAAATGCAGATACTGCACTCTGCCTTTGGATGACCTTACACAACTAAAACACTATTGCAAAAATAAAGTGCAGTATCTTCAAACTAAATGTGTTCATCCAGCTTTTTTGTTGTGTTTCTTACTACATGTTGATTGTTTTTAATAACTTTAATAGTGTCATTGATGTTTGCATGTTGTGAATGTTAAAATTGCTCAGTAGTAAGCCTCAAGGTCGTCTTATCACAATGCTTCTTTCACCACAAAGAGTGTTTTGCTCATTTTATTTAAAAAAGTAATTCATTATAGACCAAGTAGTTAAAACGGTAGTTAAAACAAAAATCACACAATTTAAACTTTGCCTAATAATATAACTAGGGATGCCATAAAGGAAAATAAGTGACAATTGTGAGTCTTTATAGGAAAATAAGGGACAGAATAAGGGATGCTCAAATTTTTGTACTGTACCACATCTTGTACGTCATTTACATGTCTGCGGTTAAGTATATGTATATAAGGTGTATAAAAGGTTCTCCGTAAAAAAAAGAAGCTAATTTGTTTTCTCAACAGAGGCTGTTTATGTACAATTATTCTAAAAATAATGTTAATGTCATACAAAAAATGTCACACACATTACACACAAACCACGGGCCTGTAAAATAGTGAAAGAAGTCATTCCTCGGGTAGATTGCATGCGTTCTTGCCTAGCTGGATGTTGTGCTCATGATAATAACGTTGTTTGCATTCACCCAAACTGATTTGCCGAAATCAAAACGCGAATGGTGAGGGGAATTGCAAGTCAGCGCGAGTCCCGCTCGCTGTGAAGCGGGAGCGACCAGGCGGCAGAGGATTCCGCTTGCTCATAAAGCCTTCCTCGAACGGCTATGTTAACAAATGAAACAGTGATTTGTGCAAAACGAATGATTACTTATTAATTAAAAATGTGTTATTTGCATGGTCTGGTAACCTTAGTCATATGGCGTATGCCTGCGAATAGGGGACAACCTGCATTCTGTATAACTTTCATACAGAACGGCTCTTTGATGAATTATATAACTTTACCGTAGCCAGCTAACTTTTAAAGGAATAACCCCTAAAATTGGATTAGCTGCCTGAAATGTGGAGATATGTCCGAATCAACAAACATCAACACGATTAAATCAGATTATCGTTATGTTGTCAGAGTGGATATAGAGCCGTGCAGGTAGGCTGTTTAATTTGCTAGCGGCTGGCTAGTTAATGTTAACTGATTAAAGCTGTCATTTGCCTTGCTAAGAGTTAATATTTTGCTATCTTCCTTACCCGTCTTTGGATATTTGCATTTTAACGCGAGTTCAACCATCATTTGGGCGCGGGATACCAAGGCAGACTGCGCAGTATCTGCAGTGTCAAACAGGAAAACAAAGCCAGAACGCAGTAACTTCTCTTACTGCTGTTTACCTTGGTTTTAGCTTGGATTTTGTAGTTACTGCAATTTTTACACTATCGTTTCTCTGAAACGGGACAAAATTAAACCAGGAGGCTTTGTCACAAGACAGAACAGATGTCGCAAAGCCCATTTTATGACTTTGTTTATGAGGGGAGTCTAGACTGTCAGTGGAAATGTTCTTTGCTTTATTTCTGTACAATAAAGGTGTTATGATAAGTTGCCTAACTTACAATGTTTTTATTCACATTAACTTTCAATGTTAAATTCACATTAAACATAAAGTCAGTCGTTTTAAAATATGTTATGGAATGACACCCATATTTGTGATATGTCATTCCATAACATATTTTTATTTTTTTATATATTTGTATATGAACAGACAGGTTTTATGCATAGTTAATAGACTACATTATTAGGCTACTTTGACAATCGCCCACTATAGATCAACTAACAATCTATAAAGGTGAGCATCGAGATATTTCGTGATATAGTTAATGCGTTTGGGAATGTTTCGAATAAAACTGAAAGAATAAATAAGCCCCCCCCCACGCGTGCCCCCTCAAAAATAATGAGTGCATGATGCCCCTGAGTACAAGGATATGTCAGAACACAGAACAAACAGAGCACGATCAGTTAAAACAGAAATGATACTTTTTGAAAAGGTAACTTTGGGAAACTTAGTGTTGTGTCATAATATGAGCCTGTTTGCTCTGAAAGTTTTCCTATGTAAACATGCATGAGAGGCATTTGCCACTTTACTGCATTGCTGTTTTCACTATTTCTTTTTTCTCTCACAGGAGTGATGCATTTTGTAGACACAGTACATGTCAAGTTAAAACGTTTTGTTCTGCAACACCTACACATTATCCTTAAAGAAACTTCAAAATAATTCTCTCAAAGTTGAACTGAAAGTTTCGGTGGTGTTTTTGCAAACATTTTCTCCAGGGAAGCACACCCTTAGGCCCCTCTTTACATCAGCTACTTCTTTACTTTGCCGTTTCTGTGCATATCCTCAGACGAAAACCTGCAGTGGTCCAACACGCTCTTATTGACTCCCATCAGTTTGTCCTCCCACACTTCACTTAATGAATGCACTGCATGTGTTTTTTATTTCACTCTCCTTCATCAAAACTGAACACGCGTATAGCTGATCCTTTTAGACATGATTTCTCTCGCAAGGCCAAACATAGCTGATGATACTCGGAGAAACGGCAACATAAATCTACTGTAATACACAGACTCATAGTTCCACTTCACAAAGTTTACAAGCAGCAGCGGCTGGCCTACAGGGGTCGTAAAGTGTTTTTGTAATTTAGGGGGATGAAACTGAATTCAGAGGCAAATGGGTTCAGCAAATCCATTCTTAAAACATCATTACCTTTCAGTAATACTGGAACGTTCATGAAACAACATTACCGGGAATGTCAGCAAAACATTCTTATAACATATTTGTTAGCTGGAATGACACCTCAAATTTTTTTTTTTGTAAAACAGGCAAGATTTGAAAGTTGCATGAGCAACATATCAGCCACACAGGCCGCATCTCTGCCCTGACATAAACAGTATAACTATTTACTATATTTAAGATTCCGTTTCAGCCTCCTGTGGACACGGTGGCATCGTAATAAAGAGGCGCTCACCTGAAGGAAGTGACCCGCGCTATGAAGGACAAACATTCATTTTCTTGCCTTCTGGCATGATGTGAGATGAGAGGAGAGAAATCCCATTGTTTGTAATCTGGGATCAACGTGACTCCCCCTTATCGGTGTTTCACCGTTCTACCAGGATCTGAAATGGACTAATAAAAGGCCTCAATGCACAGAGAGAGAGAGAGAGAGAGAGAGGGATAGAGAGAGGTAAGGACAGTACAAATGTGCTGGGAATGAAAGGAGGGAAGGAGCTAAAACAGGGCAAAAAGTGATTACTGAACATTTAACAGAGCTGGGACTTTATGTGTGTGAAAACTGCTGTTCTCCCTCAGAGAAATCTTTTTGAGGGAAAGCTCCATTACAGCATTCATCCCTCCCTATCACTGCTAAATGATCAGACACAAATCTCCATCATTCCCTCATACTAGTCATTGCCACGTTTGACCTTCATCAGTGGAAGAACGTTTTCCCTCTTTTCACACTATAGTTCATTTGAGGCACTTTCCACTTGTTTTTTCAAAGCATTAGAGGCAAAAATCCATTAGCTTTTTGGTGTTGTGGGATCTATCAGATATAGTTTATAAAGTAACAATGTAAATTCAAATAAAAAACTAACATACAAATAAGCGATGCATAAAAATTAGCTACTGTAGGGTTAAACGCATCAATTGCTATGTGGCCCGCCTTAACATAGTGAGTGAATGAATGAATGAATGAATGAATCAATCGATCAATAAATAAACAACGTTTGAATAAAAAAAATCTTACATTTTGTGGTATCTCACATTCTGCATGTAAACCTGTCCCAGACAGCAAATAGTGTTGGCCCAGATCCGCCCGCATGGATTTCACACGGGCTAGATGTGGGCCGGATCTGGGCCAACACAATGTCGCTGTCTGGGACATGATTATATATTTAAATAGTATAATTTAATTACTTAACTTTGCTGTTTTTCTGTTTACTTCTAGTTAATTTTGTTTTAGCTGCATTAACTAAACTAAAAAATAAAAATGATTTTTAACGAATAGATTATATAAATAATGAATAGATAATAAAATAGCTCATATTGTATTAAGTTTGACATATTTTGGTCAACTTTAAGCACCTGCTTTTACTGACTTCAGGCCATTTTTGTGTTTTATTTGATGACGGTAGACTGATTAACTTCAAATCTGACAATAAAGTTTTGACTGACAGCACAAACTTATGTCTAATGATATGAGACATCATGTATTCTCAGATTGTTTGACATAAACAACATATTTGTTTAAAAATGGATTGCGTGTCTGTCCTCTAGGCATGTCATTTTGAATCCATTGTCAGGCTCAATAACAGATTTGTCATGATGATTTTTTTCCTAGAAAGTGACTGTTACTATTATTACCAGCGCAGTGAACTCTAGGGTTTGGGGCGATGTTTGGCTGCATTCATTACATTAAGTTTACAAAATGAAGTTTATAAATCCTATATCATGGTTTCAACAAAAATATTATGCAACATGATCATTTTCAACTTTGATGATGATAAGAAATGTTTCTTAAGCAGTTAATCAGCATATTAGACTGATTTCTGAAGATCATGTGACACTGAAGACAGGAGTAATGATGCTGACAATACAGCTTTACATGACAGGAATAAATTACAGTTTAAAATATATTAAAATAGAAAGCAGTTATTTTAAATTGTAAATATATTTCATAATATCACTGTTTGTACTGTATTTTTGATTCAATAAATGCTTCCTTGGTGAGAAAAAGAGATTTCTTTACCTGGGCTGGGCATTAAAAAATCTTAATGATTCAAAACCATTGACAAGTACTATAGTTTCCAATTATATTATGCAATTAAATCAGTGTCCTAAATGTTGTTACCAACAAAAACTAATATAACAAATGCAATTACCAGACATCCCAACTCCATGCAGAGCTTCAGCAATAATAGGGAGCCAAATCTGAGGACAATCTGCCCCACAGTCCTGCCTGGAGACATTGTTCCTGGGCAGCGGTTCTGTGCCACTCCAGTCTCAGAGTCCAACAGAAGAGGCTTCTCACGAGCCCAATGCCCTAATTCAAATGGATGAACATTGCTGCAAACGACCTGCTATCATTTGTCAAACTCTTGCCGTGTTTTGACAAGCAAAGTATAAATAATTGCCTTTTAGTGTAATGCTACAAATTCCAGTTAGGCAAGGTGAGCTGCGCTGGCGGCTCAAGTTGCCAGATTGTGTGCAACTAAATGTTGGCCGGCATTTCGTTTCTGATCGGCAGCTGCTCAAAAGGCAAAGCCATGCATCACACCTCCTTTCCGTCCATCATAATCACGTTTAACTGTTCTAGCATTGATAAGACTTAATTCCTGATCATCGTTTTCTCTTAATTTATCCATCAATCTGTCACTGTTTTTATTGCCCTCGCCATTCGATGCTAATTTTTTAGTCCTGGAAAAGTTTACTGTGCAGGTGCCAAAACCGCACCATCTGTCTTCTCTCGACCACTGTTGGTGCCACAGAAAGCAATATCCACCCATAACACGCCAGGAGTGAGTCAGGACCACAGAGGAGAACATACGGAGGAGAACATGGGTCGGGTCGTTTTTACAGCTACACAGTATCCATAATCAGTGTAATCCCTGAATTTAAGGATCTGTCAGGATGGTAAACTAGTGTACTTAAATGTTTCTCTAGAAATAATGTACTTGTTTAGCTTTAAAATTTTAGCAGCAGTGAAAAATTAAATAAATAGCTGAAATAAAAACTTGCTGTTAATTTACTGACCCTCAGGCCATCCAATATGTATAGTAAGTGGCTTTTTGTCTTTAGTAGAACAGCATAGAGGATTCCTGAAATCGTGGTCCTTGGTGATTCATAAAATTCAAGTCAGCGACTACCTGTACTTGAGAGTCAAAAAAGCATATACAGACAACACAAATTTGAATACCCATGGCTCCTGATGATATATTGAATTATTATGAAGTGAAACAATTGGTCTATGCAGGAAACATTACCTGTAATCCAAAAAAAGTGAGAAAACGGCAACAGAAAGAATTGGTCAGTTACTGCAAGCTGGGATTTCACTAAAGAATGGCTGCATCCAAAATAGCATATTTCCCTTCTATGTAGTAGGTATTCATAAAACATTCATAAAAAAGTCCTGGAATGACCTACTGTTCTTACGATTCTTACTGTAAGTGTGCATCAAATGGACAATTTACTATCCCGTAAGGCCATAGGAGATGACAACAAGATGAATGTAGTATGTCTGGATTGTGTCTGAAATCTCATACTGTTTGAGTAGATACTGCATTTGAATGAGAACTTACTTCACAACCGTTAAAAGGACAGTCTGAATAAATGTGCCCAGTAAAAAGTGCCCATCAGATGCACACTTTAGAATCTCTCTGGAAATAGAAGCTCATCTGGGTACTTTTTGCCTACGGTCTTATGATTACTATGAATTCATACATAGACTCTTAAAAATAATAAAATGTTGCAAAAAAAGGTGTTTTACAGTGATACCACAGAAGAACCATTTTTTTAGTGTGAAGAACATTTTAAAGATATAGAGAACTTTTTTCCACTATCAAGAACCTTTTGCACACTGGAATGTTCCATGGATGGAACCATCAATACCTATTTACTAGAACCTTTATTTTTAAGAATGCACTTCACTTTTCACACACTGCTTTTTGCCAACTATACAAAAGTAAAGATATTTGGACACAGGGTTTGTCTACAGGCCTACAGTACATGCAAATGGATGTTTTTGTTTGAATCTTGCAGTTCAGCTTTTAAAAACGTGCCTTAATGTACTTACAGCCTGTTCCATTTTGAACCATCCTATTGTTTTTTCTGTGTGAATACCGTATAATAAACAAGTCTGATCAGACCGGACTTTAAATTAGACTAAATATACAGTGGCAACTAGTTGATTAATCAAATCACTCAGATTTTCCCACCATTTGCGTTCAGCTACAAAGAAGAACAGGCTATTGACCCCAGCTGAAAGCAAGACTGAGGGGTGAATACAGGGGTCCTTGATACTTACTGACGAACAGCTGTTGGGCAGCAGGCGAGTTTCTTCCCCTGTGAGCATCTGCCATTGCAAATTGATTACCCAGGGGTAGAGCAGCTTGTGCCACCCGCTCCAGACTAATCGCATCTGTTGCTTTGATTAAGAGGAGAACAAGCTCTCAGCCTGGTCCTGGACCACCGAGGGGTGGTTAAGAGAGAGTGAGGAAGATAAGATGGACCAAGGGACGGAAGGAGGGGGAAACGTGTCCGTGAGAACCAGCTGGAACAGATTGGAAGGAGAAAGGTGTATATATTGAAAGGATGAGGAACACATCGTTAACACAAATGTCCTATCAAACGATGAGTTCATATTTACAGTAGTTACATGTGATTCAGTCTTGAGCTGAGTTTAACTGCTATCAAACATGCACATGATCTCCCTCTGTCTCACTTCAATGGTCACCAGTTCCTGCTCACATCCAGTTCAGAACAGCCACTGAATAACATAATGTAAAATGCACAGAAAATGACGATCAATACCCAACCTCTGAGCTCTTAATTACGGCGAGATCGAGTGTCACCGAGGAAGGATCCACAAATTAGATGCAGCTGTTCCCCCAAGAGCACTTAGCAATTCACCGACTTAAACCATGGAAAATAAATAGCCGCAAACACAATCAGTCTCTAATATAAACTGAAATTCTTCCCCAGCGTCCCTAAAGACCTCTTCGATTTGAGGATTGAGTCAGCCTACATCTGCCAGACTTTAAGCGCTCTCGGAAAGAGACCAAAAAGGTCAAAATGAAAGAAACTGGTCTCGTATGTGCTCTGACATGAGCGGATATCATCCTCACCCCCTGATGAAGGCTCATTCAATTAATCGCTACATTAACTTAGCAGTAACGTGGTCCAGGACTGCGGTTATAGATCGTCTTTAGCTCAATATCACTCCATGTATAGTTACTTATTTCTTTATGTTCTCGTTTAGTCGCACCACACGCATTGTTAATGAAGGCTGTTTCCTGATGCACACATGCTTCACATATCATTACTGCATGCTCATGTGTAAATATAGATTTTTAATTGATTTTCTGAAAACACAATGCTTTGCATGTGAAGAGCAAACAAGCGAGTGATGATTAATTAGCCCATTACTGTTGTGTTTGTTTCATTAGCTAAAACAGCTCATTTCTGAGGGGGAAAGGAAAACAATTACATTTGCACACAATTATTTTTCTAATTTAGATATTTTATGCCATGTAATGAAACAAGGTGATAATTTCACACACACATGCACAAGAATATTTTTTCATTTCTTTCTTAATTTTTTCTATGTTTTACCTTTTTGTCTAAATCTTTTGTCTAAATGGTTCCATAAAGAACCTTTAACATCTGAAGAACCTTTCTGTTTCACAAAAGGTTCTTTGTGGCAAAAAAAGGTTCTTTAGATTATAAAAAGGTAAGAAAGAGATGGTTCTTTAAAGAACCTTTGACTGAATGGTTCTTCTGTGGAACCAAAAATGGTTCTTCTATGGCATCGCTTGAAGAACCTTTTAAGCACTTTTATTTTTAAGAGTGTATGTGATTATTTTCGATCATTTTGGAATTTGAAATCAAGTACTATTCAAGGTCAACATCACAGCTGTCAACTAATCAACTATTATTTAAATTAGTAAAAATGCTTTCATTTTCTGTGGATTAATGGTTAACTTCAGCTATTTAACATAAAGGTTATCATTGCTTCAGTTAAAATGAATGGAGGACGTGAAACAGTTAAGTTTTTTTATTTCAAAGCCAATTTTAAGCTTAAAAATACATGATCAATAAGTCATGGCAATGTGTTTACATTGACTCATCAAAATAATTTTTCGAATTTCAACTTCATTTTTTAAGCTCAGCTTTGTTTTTTCAAGTGAGTTTAATGAGCCAAGGCAAAATTGTACAAAGTACTGCCAATTTACTTATACTTAAACATGTTAGGCAGCAAGTGAGCTTAAGTTTTTAAGTTGAAGTAGGTGGATTTTTTTTTAATGTAAGAATTGATCCAATGTCACTATCAAATATATCAGTAAGCTACTTCTAAATGGATTCAATCATCCCTAAAAGACAGCAGCATCAGAGAAACTGATCATAATCAATCTAATGTAATTTAATGAATGACAGTTAGTGAAACAGAAAAATATTACAGGAGAGAGAAATTACAGCATCAGGGAAATTACATAATAGACTATAACTGTGACTTTCACTCTAGTGGCTGAAAGACCTTTTCTCAGGCATTTATCTGACACCATAAATCCCACATTTACGGCAGTAAAGAAGAAATGGATACTTCATTTTTTTGAGAAAAGGTATCCATTTACAAAGTTTCCTGGGTGAGTTACTGACAACTTGATTGAAGTGTATAACACACTTCTCAGCACAAGCGCCATATTTTGATCTTCATGTGAAAAGTGCTGCACATCTTCACAAGAAGGTGATTTTAGAAGATGAAGATTGCTATGTAGCAACAAAGCAGAAACGTTTTCAAGTCGGTTAAAAACCAGGACAGAAGAGAACATGAACATGTTTGCATATGTGCCCTGCATATTTCATCTGTCCTTGACACATAATAACAACCTCAAAACTAATTTAATCTTATTATCAAGGGTGCTGTTTTTCATTCTGCAGACCCCTCTATTCAGAGACTAAAGCAAAACTAACTCAGATGCTGAATTATTTCAGATATCATAGATCATTCTTGAATATTTAAACAAGAATTTTTATATTTTCACATCACAATTACAATGTGAATGTCTACGGGCTTCCTCAGGTTTGTTTCGTTCCTTCTTTCCATCCAGTCGAGCCATAATCTATTACCGGAGTGCTAATGAACTCTCCTCATTACAGCAGGGAGGCGTGTCGTTTATTGATCTGTGTGTATGAGTGACAGCAGCGCTGAAAAGACTTGATACGCATTGACATTTCCTTGAGGGGAGGAGAACGGAAGAAAAAAGAGAGAGGCCTCAGAAAGTGTTAAGTAGAAACTTAAGTCACACTTAAAAATGTCTGAAGGCCATTGCATTACATAACAAAATATGAAACCAAAAGGCATTTACACTACTGTTCAACAATTTGGGGGCAGAATTTTTTTAAATAATTTTATTATTATTATTAAATTGATCAAAAGTGACAGTAGCTGCATTTCCATTACATTTCAAATTGTGCAAATTAAAATCGCAAATTGAAAATACGCCAAATGGAAAAACGTCAATTTCGCAAAAACAAAAAAACAAAAAAGCAATATTTTGTAAAACTGCAATAAAACCGTTTTTTAGAATTTACAGGTTACCTGGCGTAGGCCTATGTAGCTTATGTCACATGATCATTCTTCAATGTACTATAGCCTCCAAGAAACACTCCTTGCCATTAATGCTTGGATAACCCCATATTTACACTGCACACATCTGCGGCACATTACAGCTCATGGCTGATCACGGTCACTCTAGTTAATGTTACCAGCTGCGCTGCGACGCACTTCAGAAGCAGCTCTCTGCACTGATTGGCTAATGATCCATGCATACATCTCCTTTGATCAAAAATAATGGATAGTGCGGTGGCTGCACTGCAAAAAAAAAATTTTTTTCTTACATAGATTTTTTTGTCTTGTTTCCAGCCAAAATGTCAAATAATTCTTAAATCAAGAAGGATTTTCTTGATCCTCAAACAAGCAAAATATTCTGCCAATGGGGTAAGAAAAATAAAAAAACATTCTGTTTGACATAAGATAATTTTTCTTACCCCATTGGCAGATTATTTTCTCATTTCCAGCAAAAACACACTTAATTTTGACAAGTTTTTTTCTGAAAACAAGAAAATAATTTTTACTTGTCTAGAAAATCCTTCTTGATTTAAGAATTTTTTGATATTTTGACTGGAAACAAGACAAAAAAAATCGAAGAAAAGCATTTTTTTTGCATTGTACGTAAAGCTACCAACTATCGTCAAAATAATAAGCAGCATAACTGTTTTCAACATTGATAATAATAATTTCTTGAGCAGCAAATCAGCATATTAAAATGATTTCTGAAGGATCATGTGACACTGAGTTTTCAGCAGCATTACTCCATGATGCTAAAAACTCAAAGGAATAAATTACATTTTAAAATATTTACAAACAGAAAACATTTATTTTAAATTGTAATAATATTTAACAATAGATTCGTAAGGTTTTAGTGTCTTTTATCAAATAAATGCAGCCTTGGTGAGCATAAGAGACGTCTTTAAAAAACATAAAAAAATCATGCCAAACCCCAAACATTTAAACAGTAGTGAACATTAAAGACATTAAAACAATAGATTGAAATCTATTGAAAAGTTATTACAGTGTTTGATGCAACTCAGTTTGATATTTAGTCATTTATGCAGAGAATTGTATACATTTTAAGTCCAAAAATACTTAAGGCTACTGTACTTATAGATAGAGGCAAGAGGACAAGCTTTAATTTCTCACTAAGTTTTATTAAAAAACTAAATGAAGAAGTCTTTGATGTGACCAAGGAAGCACTTCTCGGTACTTTAGCCCTCTGTCAGCTCTTTGATGACTAAATGTTACACTTTTTTCCTCTAAATTGTAAGCTTTCGGCTGTGGCGTGTTAGTTGTAATAGCTTTCAGTATTGCTGTTCTCGATACCGTTGACCAATCAGAATGAACCTGGGGCTAAATTTGCTCAAGAGAAAATGAAGTGGAGAAATTAACATTCGGACAGGAATGACAACTGGAACATTTTCTGTGTCCAATGATATTGGGAAGTGTGTATGCCTTTTTCATTTTGATTAGTGGATTGAAGGAAAAAGGTGCGTGTCTTTTATAACATCGGACTTTGATATGCATGCCAGACTGTAAAAAGTGGGAAAACATCAACTTTTAATAGAAAAAAAGACACGAACCGTATTAATGCCTATAAACCAACTGGAACACATGAACACACCCATAGTAATTCACATTGACAGGAAAATTTTGAAAAATGGCAACTATGTCAGGCTGCTATTCATTGACTATAGCTCAGCTTTCAACACTATAGTCCCCACCAAGCTAGCTGTCAAGCTCTCAGACCTCGGCATAAACTCTCACTTTGTGACTGGATTCAAGATTTCCTCACCGCCAGACCACAAGTGGTGAAAGTCGGCCAGTTCACCTCCACTCCATCACCTGAACATAGGAGCCCCACAGGGCTGTGTCCTGAGTCCCCTGCTCTACTCTCTTACACCCACGACTGTGTGTCCTCTCACAGCTCCACTTCCATCGTTAAATTTGCGGATGATACTGTGTTCTGGGCCTTTGACAACGATGACGAGGCCGCATTTGAATGAGGTAGAGAGACTTACATCATGGTGCCAGGACACTGTCTCTCTCTGAACGTGAAAAAAACTAAAGAGTTGATCGTGGACTTCAGGAAGAGTCAGCAGCGGCCCTACACTCCTCTTATTATCAGTGGGACCCCTGTGGAGAGGGTGAGTAGCTTCAAGTACCTCGGTGTAAACATCTCCGAGGACCTGACATGGACTGCACACATCCAAACACAGGTCAAGAAAGCCAGGCAAAGACTGTACCATCTGCGACAGCTGAGGAAATTCAGGGTCTCACCAGCAATCCTGAAAACTTTCTATTCAGGGGCCATAGAAAGTGTACTGACTCAGTGCATCTCTGGTATAACAACGCCACAAACCAGGACTGCAAGGCTCTACAGAGAGTCGTGCGCTTACTGAGCGCATCTAGGGTCTGCTCTCCCCTCTCTGCAGGACATTACCTCAAACGCTGTAAAAGCAACTGCAAAAATCATCAAGGACTTCACCCTGTAACCAATTTCTGTTTATGCATCTGGCAAGCGCCAGACATGATGGCAAAACTGAAAGAAAAGTTTCTTCCCTCAGCCATCAGGCTCCTAAACTCAGTCTCATAACATCATTACATCCAAACAATTTAATAAACTGTAAACACATCCATTATTTCCATTAATATGTGTAAAAAAAGACATTCTCTTGAACCGTGTTTTTTTATTAATATTATATCAATAGCACATTTTACCATTGCACATCTTACCTATATTTGTTCCCTTTTTCATTCTCACCAACTGGAACTTATGTTATTTTATTTTATTTTATTGTTATTATAATTTTTTTGCACTACCTGTTCTGAACACACCGTATGATTGTGTATGTGACAAATAATAAAGAACCTTGAACCTTAATATCACTCAAAATAATTTGGCAACAGACCTGCAACACACTAGCATCATAGTGATGAGTTTTCTCTCAGACTTCTTTCAGAAAGTGTAAAAGTCTCCATCAAAGAAATGAAAGCTGACGCCCAACATTCAGTGTGCACTCAGAGGGACATTTTAAGCTGTAGCTCTTGTGAACAAATTAAATTAGTCAGCTTGGCTCGTGCACGAGTTTGGGTCGAGTACCTCTGCCCTACAACCTTCTTGATCAGCTTTCCTTCCGACTTGGCAACAAAACAAAGGCGACAAGAAGGTCGAAGCAAAAGCCCTGCATCAGAACTTTTTAAGGGTTTTTTTTTCTGGAGCAGTCAGCTTTGCTGAAACAAAGTTGTTCCCCGGTCCACATTGTCCCTATGAAACTAGAGGGTAATCAATGGGATGCCAGGCTGTATTAGAAATGATTTAACCTATGTGTCCTCCATTGGCCCAGCGCACTAATTAGAGTATCGGTTTGCACGACGGCCGCGGGGCGGAGGAGAAGGGCGGCATAAATCCACACGCTCCATTATGGATGAAGTAGCAGACAAAGAAATAGAAGTAACGGGTTTTCTGACAGGCAAACATTTAGCATTACAGCTATAAATAATGACTATAAAACAAGGCCTTGGCTCAGACTTTCAGAAGGTTCTCAACAAATCAACGTTGCAGATTATCGGAGCACAGTTTGTCCACACACATAAAACTGTGACAAAAGTGTATTTCTGAGCAGAGCCCACAAGCAAGTCCGTTATGGGCCGAGGAAAAGATGCTTACTGTCCATTAGGGGTGGGAATATTTAGGCATTTCACAATTGAATAGATTTGAATATCAATCCAACTGCAAACTGATTGTTGATGCATCTCTGTTTCAACATTTTGGGGCTGGCAAGATTTTTTGATGTTTATGAAAAAAGCAATATTACGCTCACCAAGGCTGTATTTATTTGTCCAAATATACAGTAATATTATGAAATATACTTAATTTATAATAGGTTTTCTATTTGGTATTTAAAAAAAAAAAATTCTCTCTTTTTTCTGTATTCTCTCTTTTGCATCATTACTCCAGTCTTCATGTCATATGATTTCAGTCTTCAAATCATGCTCAGAATATGCTGATTTGCTGCTCAATACATTTTTCTTAAATATTATTTTTCTTAATATTATCAATTTTAAAAGCTATTTTTGTGGAAACCAAATTTTTTTCAGGAATTTTTTTCAGGATTTCTTGGTGAATAGACCATTAAAAATAACTTTAATTTATTTGAAATATAATTTTTTGTAACCATGTACAAGTCTTTACTGTCAATTTTGATCAACGTAATGTGTCCTTGCTGAATAAACGTTAATTAAAGTGTGGATATTGAAAGGACAAGAGAGGCCAGCAGAATGCAGGATGAATTCTCTTCTCTGTTTGTTTATTAATCATTTAATCAAGCATCTGTCAAAGGTCATATAGCGTCTGTTAAAGGTCATATCGCTGGAGGTCACATGACGCACCTCAGCGTGAGAGAGAAAGGACCTTTTCCTCCAGCACAACGAATCACTGTAACGACTTCCAGCACTCTGCACTTCACACTTCCTGTTAATTACTTCAGTCAATCAACACCTTTCCGGGCCACTTCCTCCTAAAGAAAATAGACTGGTGGAGGACGCGGATACTGAGATGAATAACACACCAGTCGGTTTCTCTCATCTACATTACTACTTTTTCATTGTTTAACTTTTCTTAGCTTCAGAAATCACATGTATAGTCTTATGCATACTGACAAACGACAAAAGCCTTCCAAAGACATAGACATATGTGTTTAAATAATCTATCAATTGATAATTCAAATAAAAATGAATGTGTTTATTGTCAGGAATAAGGACTGTCTGTGTGTGTTTTGCTCCCTATGTGCTCCCATTGACCTAGTTTTGCCTCGTGTGTGACATCCCATTGTTTCAGGTGTGTCTCGTCTTCTCCTTGTTTAGTTGTATATTTAAGAGTGTCCGGTTCTATTGTCCCTCATCTGGTGTTATACGTCAATTGGTGCTATGTGTCTCCTGCGTGCCCTGTGTTTTGTATTGTTAAAGACTCTTGTGTAGCGTAACTCCTATGTCTCCGAGCTCCTCACAGTAGCCGTTGTGACAGAACACCGGACTGAATATAGTAACTTTATTTGCGCCTTCCTCTTCGTTTGTTTTCCGTGTTTTGTACAGTGTTTTTTTCCATTGTGTTCCCCATGGATCCCTCGCCTCTAAGCTTACCTCCCTTGCCCGGAAAGACCTTCCCTTCTTGGAGTATGCTGTGGAGTTCAACTGAGCTGGACGGGGGAGTAGGAGCTCTCTCAGGGCTAAACTCAGGAACGGGAGCGCTCCCAGGGCTGGGTGTGGGAACATCTGCTCTGCCTTGTCCCTCCAGATCCTCTGTGTTGCCCTGGACTTTAATAGAGAGTATAATAGCGGTAGGCTATTTTAGAAAGGACAGTTGAAAAGCTGAAAAAGAGGAATTAGGGAGAATCAAATTATGAATAATTTATAGATATTATGTGAATAATGTAATCAAAATGTAGTCTGAATATGAGCATTTTAAAATCTAATTTAATCTTAATTTTAACAACATTTTTGGAATCTGATTACATGTAATCAGTTACTACCCAGCTCTGAGTATAAGTACATTTGGATGCCTTACCCTTGTAACTCACAGGACTTGACTATCAGGTGGGTATTTGCTGACAGGTAAAGTCAAAATCACTGTGGAGTGACAGCCAGCAGTGATCGAGTGCTGGAGGAAATCATTATTGATGTCCGTGACCTCATGAGAATGTCAGGCCAACAGTGTAATAAACCTAAACAACTGGCTGAAAGAGAAAAGCAGACAAACAGCCCAGACCAGAGACTACTACAGACCAGCTAAACAAACTGACGAGGACAGCCAGACGGTCATTGGACTCTTTTCAGTCTGTCAATATGACTTGGAAGACCTTTATGTACTGGCTTTTTCCACCAGTATGCTCTGAATAACATTACTGGAGATCCATTCTAATGGTTGCTATTAAACAGAACCAGGGGTGCAAAAAGTACTCAAAAATTATAATCAAGTGAAATTACAGATACTAAAAAGTACAACATATCTGGCCAAAAACATACTTGAGTAAAAGTAAAAAAAAAAAAAAATACGACTTTAAACTGTGGGGATTAAAAACTACCCCGTTGTTGTGTTCACTTTGTGTGGTTTTTAAAGTGGTCCTGTACACTTGGATTATATGGACTAAACATACAGAAAGCCAATTATATGGAAGCAAGTCATAAACATCTGGGATGCTGTGTGAATAAATCATGAGAGGATTTTCATCTTTGGGTGCACTGTCCTTTAAAGAGCCAGATGTGATGCAGAGGCCAGAAACATTCAGACACAATTAATGAGGACAATTAAAACGTTTTAAAAGGCCAATTTTTATGTTGTCTAAACCACGCCCTGTCTGTAGTGATAATTCTTATTTTAATTGTTTATTTGTGGCATTTACAGTTTTTCTCAGCAAATATTGATATATGTATAATTATTTGTGACAAATTAGATTAATTATTGTGCAAATCATGTAATTATTTAGATTTATTTAGAAACAATTCATTGACAGTCCTAAACTTTAATAGCAATATCTGTATTAAAAAAACAATATATGATTTTTACTATACTTTCTTCTACTACATTTAAAAAACAAACATTATTCTGGAGTCAATTCTTTTTCAATGAACCCCTTCACAAGTTGCACTGAATAATTAATTTGTGAATTTGACTGATTCGATTAGCAGTTACTGATTCAATGAACGCAGTGATCCAGTGAGTCTTACACTTAAAATGTATTTTATTTAAAAAAAATCACTTAACCGATTCAAAATGAGCCAAGAAGCAGAAGTCATGATCTTCAGAGCTTGAATGTGTACTCGTAACAATTAGACCTATATAATAATATAAATAACGTAATATATATTTATAATATACAATTACAGTTGAGGTCAAAAGTTTACATCCTACTTTCACAATCTGCTAAATTGTAATTATTTTACCATCATAAAAGGGATCATAATAGTGCATGTTATTGTTTATTTAGTACTGAACTGAATAAGATATTTCACATATAAAGATGTTTACATGTAGTCCACAAGTGAAAATAATAGTTTAATTTATAAAAATGACCCCGTTCAAAAGTTTACATCCCCTTGATTCTTAATACTGTGTTGTTACCTGAATGATCCACAGCTGTGGTTTTTTGTTTAGTGATAGTTGTTCATGATATTCATATTGAACCCTTTCCAACAATGACTGTATGATGTTGAGATCCATCTTATCACACCGAGGACAACTGAGGGACTCATTTACAACTATTACAGAAGATTCAAACACTCACCGATGCTCCAGAAGGAAAAACATGCATTAAGATCCGGGGGGTGAAAACTTTTTGAATTTGAATATCAGGGTAAATTTGACTTATTTTGTCTTCTGGGAAACATGTAACTATCTTCTGTAGCCTCTGATATGTAGTCTATATGATATTTAGGTAACATAAGATAAATGTACACATCTCCACTCTGTTCAAAAGTTTTCACCCCCAGCACCTAATTCCTTGGTTCCTCTTATTTCGGTAAAATTATTAACATTTTGCAGATTCTGAAAGGGGGATGTAAACTGTATAAATGACGACAGACTGAGCTTTAAACCATAAGATGTTGTATGACTGGGACATTGGACTCGACCAGTGGTTCTCAAACCTCTCCATGAAGTACCCCAGCACTGCACATTTTCTATGTTTCCCTATATATGACACACCCACTTCAGGTCTTGCAGTCTCCACTAATGAGATGAAGAGTTGAATCAGGTGTGACAGATGAGGGAGATATACAAAATGTGTAGGGCTGGGGTACTCCAGGACAGGTTTGAGAACCACTGGTCTAAACTAAACTAAACTAGCCTAAAAAAACATAGACAACTTTTAACTTCTAATACTTAAGGACATAAAAAAGTTTACATTTATATATCCATTTTCTTTCAAAAATGACTCATGTCAATGTGTACCTTACATTTGGGAAATATCAGTGTGACCTAGTTGTAAAAAAGGTTAGAGAAAAACGTGCTGCGCCATGGTACAACAGTTATACCCATTCTCTCAAGAAAGAAACTCGTATTCTTGAGCGCAAATGGAGAAAAACTAACTTGGAAGTCTTTAGAATTGCGTGGAAAAAAACAGTATGTTCAGCTATAGACAGGCTCTAAAAACTGCAAGAACGAGTATATCCGCAAACTCACAGATAATCACCAAAACAATCCAAGGTTTTTATTTAGCACAGTGGCTAGATCAACAAATAAACAGATGTCACCCGATCTAAATATTCCCTCACAGTTTAATAGTAATGACTTTATGAATTTCTTTACTGAAAAAATAGATAATATCAAAAATACAATAACAAACGTAGATTCTACAGCGTCTAGTACTTCAGCATCATTCATCGCACCCAAAGAAAAACTGAAGCGCTTTACAACTATAGGACAGGATGAGCTAAATAAACTTATCACTGCATCTAAACCAACAACATGTTTATTAGATCCTGTACTGACTAAACTATTGAAAGAGTTGTTACCTGTTGCAGAACAACCGCTTCTCAATATTATTAACTCCTCGCTATCTTTAGGTCACGTCCCAAAACCATTTAAGCTGGCAGTTATTAAGCCTCTTATTAAGAAACCAAAATTAGATCCTTGTGAACTGGCAAATTACAGGCCCATTTCAAATCTTCCGTTTATGTCGAAAATATTAGAAAAAGTAGTGTCTGCTCAATTGTGCTCCTTTTTGCAAAAAAATGATATCTATGAAGAATTTCAGTCAGGTTTCAGGCCCCGCCATAGCACAGAAACTGCACTTGTTAAAATTACAAATGACTTGCTTCTTGCATCAGACCAAGGCTGCATCTCGCTGCTAGTTTTACTTGATCTTAGTGCTGCGTTCGACACTATAGATCATGACATACTGATAGATCGATTACAAAACTATACAGGTGTTCAAGGGCAGGCTCTAAGATGGTTTAGATCCTACCTGTCCGATCGCTACCACTTTGTTTATTTAAACGGGGAGTCATCTCAATTATCACCAGTAAAGTATGGAGTACCACAAGGATCTGTCCTAGGTCCTCTATTATTTTCATTATATATGCTGCCCCTTGGTAATATTATTAGAAAATACGGGATTAGTTTCCATTGTTATGCTGATGACACTCAACTATATATCTCAACAAAACCAGATGAAACTTCTAAACTATCTAAGCTAACAGAGTGTGTTAAAAATATAAAAGATTGGATGACAGTAATTTTCTCCTATTAAATTCAGATAAGACCGAGATATTACTTATTGGACCTAAAAACAGTACACAGAATCTCTTGGATTACAATTTGCAACTAGACGGATGTAATGTTACTTCCTCTACAGTTAAAAATCTGGGTGTTATATTAGACAGCAACCTATCCTTTGAAAATCATATTTCCAATGTTACAAAAACAGCATTCTTCCATCTTAGAAACATCTCCAAGCTACGGAACATGTTAAGTGTTTCTGATGCAGAAAAGTTAGTTCATGCATTCATGACCTCTAGACTGGACTATTGTAATGCACTGTTAGGTGGTTGTCCTGCATCTTCAATAAACAAGCTACAGATAGTACAAAATGCTGCGGCAAGAGTCCTTACCAGGTCAAGAAAATATGATCATATTACCCCAATTTTACAGTCTCTGCACTGGCTACCTATTAAGTTTCGTATCAGTTACAAAATATTATTACTTGCCTATAAAGCACTAAATGATTTAGCTCCTGCGTACCTAACTAATCTACTATCACGCTACAATCCAACCCGCTCCCTTAGGTCGCAAAACTCTGGACTCTTGGTAGTACCTAGGATAGCAAAGTCCACAAAGGAGGTAGAACTTTTTCATATCTGGCTCCTAAACTATGGAATAGCCTTCCTGAAAACGTTCGGGGTTCAGACACACTCTCTCTGTTGTCTTACTGTTTCTATGTTACTGCCACGGGATTAACATCCCGTGGTAGTTAGGAATTACACAAGCTTCAGTCTGGATCCTACCCTTAAACGATAGAGATGACCGAACACCTGAGAAGAGACGATGACAACCCCTCCGAGGACCTCCGAGATGAGCCCCAGAGACAGATCTCCAGTGAGGACCTCGTCACCTAGACATCCATCGGGGAAAGACCCTGGAACCAGTGGACCACTTACACTCTGACTTTGCTGCAGTTGGAACAAACTACTGATTCGTCTGGCCGGAGGGGAACTGGCCCCCCGACTGAGCCTGGTTTCTCCCAAGGTTTTTTCTCCATTCTGTCACCGATGGAGTTTTCGTTCCTTGCCGCTGTCGCCTCTGGCTTGCTCAGTTGGGGACACTTCATTTCCAGCACAATCATCGACTTGATTGCACAGATATTATTTAAACTGAACTAAGCTGGACAATGCCATTACTAAATTCAATAATGAAATGCATTCAGCAGATAATTGAGTGTTAAATCCTGTCATTTTACATTATTGACAAAATTTGCCTATTTTGATATTGTGCAGTGCTTTGTTACAATTTGTATTGTTAAAGGCGCTATATAAATAAAGGTGACTTGACTTGACTTGACCTATAGAGGAAGCAGGAGGAAAAAATACAAGCACGTGGAGATGGGCGGCAGGGTTGAAAGACCATCATTCACAGATGATAACCAAAGTCTACCATGAACATCGACTTTAAAATGCAGTTTTTCTCTGTAAGAAATGGAGCTCAGAATAGATGCTAGAAAATTGCATTCACCGACCGAATGTGGAAATTTTGAAAAAGGAGCACTCGAGATGAGGGCAGGTCAGGAAGACTTGAACTAAGAGCAGCCTGCTGATGATCTCAAGGCCATGCAATTAAAGGTAGAGCAGTCAATATCGAGCAGAAACGTGATAATATTGAGGAGCTGACAGGTTTATGAATGTCAATGTAACTAGTGTTCTTCCACACAATCTGAATGTGGTGAAGAAGCCCTTTGGGACCATTAGTCAACTCTATGTCAATGAGAAAAGACTGCTGTGTGGCCATATTCACCTGTATTGGGGTATAATGTTCTAATCTCCTTTAATAAGAGGGGAATATCTCTAAAGAAAGCTAGTTAGCCTTTCCTGCCCTTTCTGTCTTTTGAATGGCCCCATAAAGTGTGACACACACACACACACACACACACACACACACACACACACACACACACACACACACACACACACACACACACACACACACACACACACACACACACACACACACACACACACACACACACACACACACACACACACACACACACACACACACACACACACACACACACACACACACACACACACACACACACACACACACACACACACACACATATATAGCATGGCACACAGCCTCAATTATTCCCTTGAAATACTTACACTAGTTCCACTGTTAAAATCAAGAGAGTTAACTAAAGATAAATGTTGTTGGCAACTTATTTGACAGACTAGATTTGCATTAAGTTAATTCTGATGCTAGAATGTTGCTAATAGTGTCAAATTTTCTGAAAATTTGAATAAAAAGTTTAGAAGGTCTTTAAGTTTGAAGGTTTTATAGGCTTAACGGAAAGACTGACATATCTGTTTAAAAATTCACCAATAGAGAAATCTGTATTTCATTTATATACACTACCGTTTAAAAGTCTAGGGTTGGTAAAATTTCTTAAAATTTCTTAAAATTTTTGAAATTCAAATTTTCAATTTCATTGGAGTTGTACAATGACAATAAATACATTCATGAAATAAGTAATTTATGGTCCAAATCTGCATTTATTTGATTAAAAAAAAATATATATAAATGCATAAATGCAAAATATTATCACAATTTAAATGAACCATTTTCTATTTGAATAGAACTTAAATAAAAAATGAATGAATGAATGGAAAAGCTGTATTTTCAGCATCATTACTCCAGTCTTCAGTGTCACATGATCCTTCAGAAATCATAATAATATGCTGATTTAATGATCAAGAAGTATTTCTTATTATCATCAATGTTAAAAACAGTTGAGCTGCTTAATATTTTTCTGGAATCCATGATACATTTTCAGTGCAATCAATAGAAGGTTCAATAGAACAGCTTTTTGTTGATTTTTTTTGTAACATTATATATTACTCTTTTTACTCTCATTAATTATAACACTTTTTTGGAACAATTCAATGCCTCCTTGCTGAACAAAAATATCAATTTCTTTAAAAAAAAACCCAGCACATTTCGCATCTGCGCTAGAGAACCGTTACCGTCCCATCACGTACATCTCAGCGGGCAGAAACATATTTGTCACAGGAGCTGTTAGGAGAGGTTGACATGAAGGTTTAATTGAGGCCAAGATTTGTTTTTGACTGGACATATGGCAGCTTCTAACCAATCTCACGTAGAGGCTGGTAAAATGATTGAAAAAACATTCAGTGTTCCCAGGACCAGTTTACGGTGTTTTCTGCCAAAACATTGATTTATTTTGACAACCAATATACCAAATGACAGCTTTAACACTTCAGAACGGAAAATTGTTTTGTGCTCAAATTGTTATAAGCTACAGAAAGAGTCCATATTCACCATATATGTCAAGCCATTCAAGTATTCCGGTCACTAAATACACTTTTTGCCTAATCTTTCCACAGAGACACCAAGAGGCCACATAACACAACCTCTGCAAAAGATATAATCAACCCAATTAATAAGATCAGCACAAACAGAGGTTAAACAGAAAGGTTAAACGCTCCTTTAGAGGTGTGAACGTTACAATCAATAGACGACCTGTCAGCATGTTGAGGACACAGTTCGGTACACGGGATTTTTCCTGTACATGATATTTCAGTGGAAACTCTCAAGAGTGAAATTCAGCGTGACCTTGACCATGCTGTAAAGAGAGAAACGGAAACTGTGCTAACGGAGAGTAAACTATCCGCCATCAATACAGAGGAAACATGTCTTGTTTGCTTATTTGGGTCAAAACTATTAATATCCGACATGAGCTTGAGGCTGTCGGTTTGACCCTGCTCTCGGACAACATCAATCCAAATGTTTCCTCTGAAGCTGCAGCAGCCCAGATGGAGGCCCTCGAGAGGGACGGGGAACCCAGCGATGAGGCTCAAACAGACACCCTCTACACTGCCCACAGGTGTCATCTTGTATTTATATTTTTCTGTCGCAATTATCGGTGATGACTTGACCCTGGAGAAATTCACAGACTTTATAACTTTGTTCCCAAACCAAATAAGCTGCCTACATTCCCTACATAGTCTGATGCAAAAAGTTGGCAGAAACATTGCACTGCTATATAAGATTACTTCTTTGGGCAAAGAAATTATGCACTCAAGATGCATATCTAATTAAATGTTAACCAATATTATGTTTAAGTCAGAAAAAAGTCTGCATGTGTTTTTGTTAATAGTGCTATATCATTACCAGAGCCGATCCTCCCAATACGCAGAATACGCAAGCTGCGTAGGGCCCCTGAAACACCAGGGGGCCCCCTGCTCTCAAATATTCATTTTAGTTTCGTTTTAGAATTTGGCCAACGGCTATGAAAACATGAATGATAATTTATTGTAATGTGGCACTGTCGCCCTTTCTACGTAAAATCTGTCAAATCATGTAACGTGAATGTCGTAAAGTCTCTTGCTTGAGACTAAAACAACGAGTTGAAAGCATAGCGAGCCATGGAAGAGAAACTGTTTCTCAGCGCTTTCCGCGAGCGCGATTTGAACGGAGTGAAACACGGACAAATGTGTTTCATTCATAATCACTCGTAGGGCCCCCAGAAGTTTAGGATTGGCTCTGATCATTACTTCGTAACATACTAATGTTTTCCAGTTGCACTTCAGGAGCGCAAAATAAACCAAAAAAAAGACCAAATTTGAGACGTTAGAGTGAAACACAGAGGTGGACAAATGCTGAAATTTTCATTCATAATGAAGCACCAATGTTTCTGTAGGGCCCCCAGAAGTTTTTTTAGGATTGGCTCTGATCATTTTACTATCGTAACATGTAATGTTATAAGAATTCAACCAGTTGCATGTCTTCTAGCAAATAATTGATTTTAAAATCAATATCAGCTATTAAACAATTTCTTGTTATGATTTAAATCTGTATTTAACCTCATAATGATTTTAAATAAGTCTGATTTTGAGGTGGCTGTGCTTCAAAAGGAAAGATTTTCCCAAGTGGGTAATCTAGGGTATCTTGAAATGGTCTCGGTGGGCGTTAAAAGAGCACAGCGACTCGTTTCGGTTGCATATTCACTGCAATGGCTCTGCTCACCCGCCCCTTTCTTCTGTGGAAGAGCAAAGGCGATTTGCAGATAATCATAAAAACATATAAAGTGGGAGACTTACTTCTGCTGGAGGTGCAGCTGGTGAAACAATGGTTGCTGTCTTTAGTTTGAACTTTTTAACAAAACTTGCCTTGAATTGGCCCTCATTCAGAAAGCAGTCTGGAGTATGATGGAGCCAGACATAAACTAATGAAAGTTGACGTGTGGCAAGGATGGGACCCATTCTCAGAATTTGTGCTCTGCATTAAACCCATCCAAGTGCACAAACACACGTGAACACACACACACCGTGAACACACACCCGGACATGGGCAGCCTTTTATTGAGGCGCCGGGGAGCAGTTGGGGATTCGGTGCCTTGCTCAAGGGTCTCACCTCAGCCGTGGTATTGAGGACAGAGAAGTGCTGTTATTCACTACAAAACTCTGTTTAGGCTTTGGGGGGACAAAAAGGAGTGAATTTTTTACATTGTAGGTGGTTGTGTCCACAACTGCAAAGACACACTTACACAAATGAAGATATTTTGCATCCAACATCTCCTTTAAATTTAAATATTCTAATCTTAATTCAAGTGATGAGGCTTTCGAGAGTCTGACAGTAATTATGTTTAAACTCTATTACTGTAAGTTTAACCCTGCTGGTTTACTCAAAAAGTAATCAAATGTAATCAACTTTTATAAAGTAATTGAAAAGTTACACTACTTATTACATTTTAAGTAAATGATTTGTAACCCTGTCAGCCGTCCCAGTCAACTGGAAGTAGCATTAATGTAAATAGGAAACACTTAGGAGACACAACAGTTCATCCGGTCACATAAATATGAACCGCAGTGTGCTGAAAACACAAACAAGTGCAAAAGGTTAAAAACGCTCACACCACTGGTCAAATCTCAGGTTGTGCAATATTTTGCTTTAAGTAATGTGTGAGACGTTAGCAGTGGAATATGAAGAGCCAAATTGCTATTTTTTTCAGTGGCAGCTTGTCAGGGAGAAAAGGGAGGCACAGCCTCCCCAACATTTTCAGGTGAAAATGGGAGGACGACAACAATTTAATGTTAATAAAATTCAACATTAATTTCAGTTCATGTCTCAAAATGTGTATTTTTGGTTTGTAATATCTCAGCTGTAATATCATAACATGCTACTGAAGTTGGAAAGAGCCACTTTTCTATTGCGAAACGCGAATGTGCCGAATCTGCTGATGTACTTACAACCGCTAAGTGATAGAGAAGGGGAGGGGGAGACCGGGGAAGAGCGGAGTCAAAGAATATAGAAGCTATGCTCTTTGGCTGAGCTCTCGTGCCTTCGTTGGTAAAAAAAAATATCCAATCAGCATCGAGCGTTCACTTTCAGCGCTGAGGAGTGTTGATAAAAAAACCTTGCAAGGGAGGCTAGCCTTCCTTCTGGTTAGGGTGGCCATATGTCCGGATTTTGGATTTTGGCCGGACAGTCCAGATTTTAAGCCTCCTGTCTGGCGTCCGGCACAGCCTTAAGCCTTTCTCCTCCTTTTTGGAGTTGCGCTGAATCGGCCTAAAAAAAAGCAGCAGCATAGCGTCTAATGCCGTAAGATCTCTGGTCAAACAAATGATTGGCTGAAAGTGGTGTCAAATAAATATCTGATATATCATTGGCTAAAAACGTAAACAAGCCTCCACGTGCTGGCTACGTCATATCATGACGTTAACATGGCGAAACGTCAGACCTCATTTAGTGGACAAAAGAGCACGAATCTATATCAAAAGCAGTAGTAGAGACACTTTTCGTGGATTTTGCACACTGTGTCGCTGTGAAGTGTATTTGTGTATTTCTATTATTTCCAGAAGTTCAGAAATGTAATGTTTTCAGGCACTGTGCACTTTGCAAGACAGGTTCATCTCAGTGGTCAGTTTTTGAAACAGACATTGAAACAAAACATTAGGACATGCCTAAGCTGGATATAGGCTACAGCAGTCGGTTTAATTAAATGGCACAACAGGCAGCTTAAATAATTAATTTAATTAAAGCGGAATGCAATATTTCCCCATTTTATCGTCTTTTACCTGTTGTGTAAAATCAGTAACATGACTCAACTACCTAGTTATTTGTGTGAATGAGCACCAGTCAATGGTCAAACGCTGTGATGGGGTTGGGACGGAGCGTTTGAGTGAAAGTGTGTCTCATCATCCATGCAGGGCACACACATGCAGCAGCACTTCGTTAAACAATGAATGCAGCAGGCCAGCGGCGCTGACAGCCAGCTTTATCACAGAGATCAAATGCAGCTCTCTGTTCCTCCTCTCTCTCTCTCTCTCCACACCTCCACTGATGCTTTAAGCACCTGATCCTTCTTTATCTCAGCTGCTGTGTGTAAGAACAAGCACCAATGGACTACATAGAATCATTCTGCACATCTTCGTAACACACACAGGATTCGACGATATACAGGAAACCTTTCTTTCCCCTCCATATCAATCAGTTTCTTTATTCTAAACACTTACGCCTGCCACAAGCAAAATGTTGTTGACTGTGGTTTTTATATAGTTACCAATACACATTAGACGTGTACATACGGTGTATAATGTGTATTGATAATTAAGTATGTCTTTATAGTACACTGTGTGTACTGAGTATATGTATGTGTTTTTTGCACATTGTCTTCTGTACAGTCTGTAAATATGTACTGTCCATATGTAAATTGTTTTTGTTTTTTTGCACTGTCTGGAGCACGCTCGTAAGAATTTCACTCACCAAGGCACTTGTGCTGTGGTGATGTGACAATAAAAGTGATTTGATTTGATTTGATTATATGCTTGTAGTAAATGCTGGGAAGCTCCCCCCATTAGGACATCTCATAGGCCTAAAATTTTGAATCTTTTTTTTTTATAATGCAACTGATGGTTTCAACAAAAGTGAACACTTGATTATCAACCTTGGAGCTCATATGTCTATAATTAAAATTGTCTCTATAGAAAATAATTTTATAATTTTTATTTTTTTTATTCCAGAACCTGATATATGGCCTTACAAACCATTGGAAGCCCATTTCTGGCACAGTATAAAAAAATACAAAGTACAACTTTTTGTCTCACTTTATTTTTTTTTTCAATTTTCAATTACCTTTTTTATTTTATAAAAGAGAAATGCTAGATGTAAACTCACAATTAAAAAAAGTCACAATTATCTTTTTTCTTCTGTAGTGAAATGGCCTTCCATATTAATCAGATATACACAAAATAAACTTCTGCATAAAATTATGCGAATGTACAAGTAAACCTGAATTAAGTCACGTGCTAGTCAGAAAATATTAAGTGATGTTAATTGTGCTCTTTCCATAACAACACACTAATTTTGTCAACTAACATTACATGCCATTGTATTTTGTATAAAATGTTTAATTATGACAAAATGTTAACTAAATTCAAAATCAGTGTTGGGAAAGTTTACTTTGGAAATGTAATAGGTAGTGTAACTATTTCAATTAGCCAACTTTATTAAAGTAATGTAGCTGATTACATTTGATTACTTCTCTAAATGTCTAATGTTTTCAACTGTCAATAATGTTCAAACATGTAAAGCAGGCAGGGTTAACCTTACAGTAGTACTCAACACTAATTACTGACTTTCCAAATCCTTCATCACTTGAATTAAGATTATAATAATTGAATTTTAAAGCCCAGACACCACAAAATTAGACTTTAGCACCTGTTTTACTTCGAGATCGTTCTAATGCTTGATTTTTAAATTTCCAGCATTGGAACACAATCAACCACACTCTTAAAAATAAAGTGCTTCACGATGCCATAAAATAACCTTTTTGTCTAAATGGTTTCTTAAAGAACCTTTAACATCTGAAGAACCTTTCTGTTTCACAAAAGGTTATTTGTGGTGAAATAAGGTTCTCCAGATTATAAAACAATAAGAAAGAGATGGTTCTTTACAGAACCTTTGACTGAATGGTTCTTTGTGCAACCAAACAAGGTTCTTCTATGGCATCGCTGTGAAGAACTTTTTAAGCACCTTTTATTTTTAAGAGTGCATTCAAAAGCATGAGAATAGCATCGCTTGACAACCCAGCCTTTAAATGACCGGAGGCATTGTGCACACCAAAAACAGGCAAACCGGCAAATTAAAATTATTCAACATATCCTATTTTTAGCTGAAAATATTAAGATGTAATGCAACCCCCTTTGTAATCGTTAGCATTTTCATGACCATCTGTAATTTAATTACAAATTTTTTAATCAGGATTAGTTACATTTATTTAATAGTTAACATTTATTAATTTTTGTAACATTTAGTTACATTTAGTATATAATTTTTAGTTTTTTTGTATTTTGACCAGTGTTGGGGAGTAACTAGTTACATGTAACAGCGTTATAAAATGTAATTACAAAATTGGTTAACACTTTATTTGAAGGTGTCATAATACAGAGTAATTACCTAATTAAGTTCTTAGTAGCTGCTGTACTTACATGACACAAAATGTACTTACCATGTAACTAAGTTTTAGAACAGCCTGTAATTACAGTTTGTAATTATGTAGATGTAAAAGGAAGCTACTGTTACACATATAGTCTGTAACATAGTACACTTAAGTACAATCTAGATACACTTCATTTTAAGTAGCTTATGCCTGTGTAATATTCTGTAATTGTAATGTAATTAGAAAAGTATTACATGTATTTACGCTGTGTACTGGATAAGGTGTACAGTACAGTTACACATTAAGTGCACTTAAGTACAATCTTGATACACATTATTTTAAGTAGCTTATCTCTGTGTACTTACATTTATAATTATTATTCTGCAACACATATGTAACAATATTTTGGTTACATAAGTAGCTGTGTAACAGACTCGATCGTTACATATGTGTAACAGTAGCTGCCTATTACGTCTAAATGATTACAAACTGTTATTACAGGCTGTTCCATAACTTAGTTACATGGTAAGTACGTTTTATTTAACACAAGAACAACGGCTATTACTAAGTAGCCTACTTTATTAGGTAATTACTCTGTATTATAGACACCTTAAAATAAAGTGTTACCCAAAAGTGTTGTAATTAAATTACGTAACGCTGTTACATGTAACTACTGGCATTATTCCCCAACACTGGTCAAAATACAAAATCTCAAAATGAACACGGCCCCTAACTCACTTCAGTTCATGACTCAAAGAAAATGTCGATCATTCTTGCAGGCAGCAGCAGTAATGTGTTACAGACATGCTTCATATGTGCCTGTATCCCGTCTGACAGCACAAACCGTCTGGAATAAACACAACCAGACCCATATAACATCCATCAACGCTGAGAGCAAGACAATTCATTCAACCCAATACAATACATTTATATAAGACACTCAATATCAATCAACAGAAACTATGGAGCAGCCATGTATAATAATACAATATCAATCTGCCAATCTATTAATTCACTTTGTTGAGAAGCAGTAAATCAATAGTTCAGTGTAGTTATTATGAATCATCAAAATGAAGAGTTGACTAATGCCACAATAAACAGAAACATTAAGCATCAATCATCAGATTTACGCGTTCCCTTAAGAATAATAGTAGCCTTAAGATAATAGAAGCCGATTGGAGAAAAGTCATATAAAACCATTGACTTGATTAACAGGTGAGCACAAATATGAATCTTTCATGTGGGTAAACCTCACAAAAATCCTCTTAAAGTAACAGCTCATCTCAAAATGAAAGTTTAGACATCATTTACTCCCCCTCATGTTGCTCCAAACTGTCCTTTCTTTCTATTCTTGAGACGATCGCTGCTCTCTTCCAGCCTAATGAAAGCGGACGCCGTCCAAGACTGTCAACTCCAAAGAAGACAAAAAAGTAGTTCATACAGGCATATTATAGAGTCGTGTGAAACTTTAGTCGTTATTTATTTTCATTTTGGAGCGTACCGATGCCACATCAGGGCCTAAAAGCGAATCTCATGGGTCAGTTCGTCAGCGCCCGTGTTTATCAACCCTTTCTGATCAAACGCAGTTTTAGAACCACTATGCAGACTATGATTAAGATGGTTTTAATATAGTGTCATGTAGAGAAGCACAGTCATAAATCAAACAATGACATGTTGTCCAGGCTCTCGCTTTGCAATACTCAAGCGGCAGCTGCCTCACAGTTGATCAATAGACAGCGGGTCTGCATTGAAACGCTGTTTACAACACGATCTGTACCTCAATATGCAGTTCATGGAAAGCCTAAGTCCACAATTTTCATAATTTCATTCAAGATTTAAGCCAAAAAGGTCCAGTCTATGATATATTATCCATTATTGAAAAAGTATGAGGCATAAGCACCAGAAATGAGATGCAAAGTCTTCCTGTACATTCGTTCTGAAACAGATAGGCTATAGTCGATGTTCTCGGCCCGTGCTGTACTCTATTAAGTCTAGTTTGTGCAGCAAGCGTGGATCAATATCCTTCTTTATCTAATCAATAGAGCGGAGCTTAAAGGTAAACGAATGCAGGTTAGGCTGCTCAATCACGACTGACGTCCATTTATGAGATTGACTGATTGATGGACTGTAAAAAAAGTATTAATTTGTAATGTAATTTTTAATGACCTAATACAAGATAAGGATGTAGAATAAGTTTCTTTAAAAATAAATAAAAACACCTGATAATAGAGCAAGGTTTATGTTGAATTGGTAATTGGCTTCTCTGCTATTATTACTCCGAGCATGCACTACAGAAAGCGAGTGAACCCATAAAAACGGCACATTTCATCCGATCCGGGTGAAATCCAGCGACTGCACTGCCTTTTCATGCGGCTCCAAGATTGTGGCATAAATCAATGCAAATTATACGAATAAACTAGAGGGACGTTTTAATTTACAATAACACAGCCCTGAACAAACGTAAAGGGACGGGTTGTAGCAGACATGCTGGGATTAAAATGCAGAAGTTTATGATCATAATAAAGAGCTAGACTTGCCAACTCTGAGAACTTTGGAAAAGATTCAACATGCCCTCGAGTGAATGTATTAGAATTGTCCTCTAGCTGATTTCTGCAGTTTTTACACATTCTAAAGAACTATTATATCAATGTCAAGCTAATAAATATACTAAAAACAACTTTATAATTTTTGATAAGAATAATATTAAATAAACAAACAAAGAATAGAGTATTAGAGAATGTGGAAGGTATTTTATGGCAATATTGACAACTAGGTTAATATCTAAAGTGCTCCTATTACGGGAAATTAAAGCTTCATATTTTGGTTTTGGGAGTCCTCAACAACAGGTTGACATGCATGCAAGGTCAAAAAAACACTTTCATTGTCTTATAATATGCATTTATTTTTTACCTTATCTGCTCAACGACTCCCAAACAATTCATTCAAAGATTCATTTTTCCAAACCTCTCCTTTGCGTGAGGATAATCTGCAGTGATTGGTCGGTTTCATTTTCACTGCATCATGCCTGATAAAGCAGCTTTTGTGAGCGCAGTGCTGCTTTGTGTACAGCGTTACCAGGGAACACGCTATTCTAAAAGCGGCACCTAGTGACAAAGAATGAATTTGCATTTTCATTCAGACCAACGTAAAAATCAAGTGGGCGGAGGAATATGCTAATGTTTCATGTTGACTCAAGAAAAAACGGCTTGGGATTGGTTTTAAAAACGACTCGTTTCAATGATTCAGAGTCGACTCTTTCTTTTGAGAGACAATAACTTTATACACGGTGCACTTTCAGATTTCAAACTTTGAGGATGTTTTCATTCACTTAGAGCTGTGTTACACACGGCATGAAAGGTATTTTCAAAAACCCATAATAGGGGCACTTTCATTTCACTTTCCATTTCTAAATAAATGGTTATTGTTTTTAGATTCAAAATGCATAATCCTTTTTTAAAAATCCATTATTTGACACCATTACAGGCGCCAAGACAATCTTGAGACGATGCAAATATTAAAATGAAAAGGCAAATTTAATGCCAAACAATACCTTACATACGCTTTGAGAATTTCCTTTATACACATTTTATAATTTCAAATATTTATATATTTTGTGACAAACCATGGAATAAAAAAATGCACAAGTCAATCTCAAAGATGAAAAAGAGCATATCCATTTTTATTTTAACGAGACATCGGTGGATGTGATTGTCAAGTATTTGAAGTGACTTGCATGCAAGAGACAGGCTGCACAGAACATACACTCAAGAAAAAGACATTTGACAGCAAGAAAAGAGAGAAATAGGTGAAAGCAGGAAGATTCCTGGAAAGAAGGCACATTTATTTCATTCATGGACATATTACATGAGCATTTGGTAACATTATAACATTTCACCCGTGTGAAATGACTTGCTTTTGTGCTTTAGGGAGACCTGAATGAGTTCTTACAGTTTGTTTGTGGAGCACATCAGAGAAAGAACCGAACACGTCCATTCTGTCCACAAACATGATCCTACAGATGTACTTCCCTTTAAATCAACAGCAGTCTGAAGCCAAGCCTACAGCAGAAACAGCGTAAACTCAAGCGTTCAGCGTTTCAGATCAGGAGACAGCGCTCTCACAGAGAGCAGCGATCAGTTTACAGTATCAAACACCTCACAGATCAAACGAATCAACCGCTGGCAAACAACACAGGGGAAAACAGAGAAACATGTCAAACTAATAAGTCTGGGACAGATTCATGTTGCCATCCAAAACCTGAGGCAGACATGAGGTGGATGGAGCAAAAATACACACAAATAGAAAATCATTCCAGAAATTAAAGCAATAGTTTAGCTAAAATGTTATTCTATCATTGTTTACTCACCCTTTAGTGCTGTTTTGGACCGTACTGACTTTCATTTCTCTCTTTTTGGCCATATGCTGAAATTCAACGGGGTCCAAAATAACACTAGACCCCACAGACTTTCATTATATGGCCAAAAAAGAAAGAAAGAAAAAATAAAGTCGAACTGTTTGCAATGACACGAAGGTGAGTAAATAATGAGTCTGTGTAAACAATCCTTTAAAGAAGCAAAAATTAACCAAAAATGTGCAAAACAAAAAGGCAGGAATCAGCTGCCGTACATTTGGTATGAATTAAAGCCAAACTCAAGACAACTTCGTCAGAACTAAAGTGACATTAACATTAATAACTGTGTGAACGTGTTCTCTCAGGCACAGTATTGATCATGATAAATCTCAGTCTCTGACTGTAGATCATGACGCAAGTGTGTCCATTTAATATCTGGTTTGTCTTCCCTTGCTGCCTCCCCAAGGGCCCGTTTGAGAAGGTAAGACGTCACTACACGGAGAACATATGGAAGCCTTCAACGCCTCTATCAATCTGCTGATGAACGGAGATTGAACTCCAGGTCTGAGCGCATCATTCAGACAAGCTGGAGTCACCATCCGTCAGCGCAGGAGACCAGCCGCCGCTTAGGAACGCCAGCAGTGAAACGCTAACAATCTCAAAACACGTGTAATGTCAGTCTGTTTGTCTTTGACTTGATGAATATTAAGAATATTTTTAGTGTACTTTTTTTGGGACTGATTTTTCAGTCCAATAGAACAAAGACACACCAGCTTGTTGTTTCTTCTGAAGATCAATGAAATCAGACGGTGAAATTAAATCAGTCAGGAACATGTGAAGGCCACATTTCACCCCAATATCAAAAAGATTTAGATAAGGAATACAGTTATGTTTAAACACTTACGATCTCTATCATTTAAAAAGTTGATTAAACCACACCTTCCCACCAAGTTTTCATTGTCAATGCAAAAAGTGTAAATACATATAATATATATTTTTTATAATACAGTAAAAAATATATAAGAAGCATGAATCAGAACAGAATTTGGGGTAAATGTGCTAAACTGTCTTGTAAATAACATCACATATGCAAAGACGTTTCATTCTAATGCATATGATTTTATTTTTATTTTAATTTAATTATTATTATTTATGTATTTTTTTTTTGCTTTTGGGGTGGAGCGTGACCAAATCATGTTTTAATGAGATTCACCTAACTGAAGAGGAAAATAAAAAAATAACTCAAACACATCAAGTCAGGTTTTGAATGAGCACCACATCATAAATGTTTTTAAATAATGCTTTTGCCATATCCTGCCCTACAGAACATCCACTAAAGGGTTGTGGATTTGTGAGAAAGAAGTCTTTTGGTCCCTTTTAAACACTGAATTAAAGGGTTACTCCACCCCAAAATGAAAATTGTCATTATTCACTTACCCGCATGTCGTTCCAACTCCATAAAAGCTTCGTTCTTATTCGGAACAATTTAAGATATTTTGGATGAAAACCGGGAGGCTTGTGACTGTCCCATTGACTGACATGTAAATTACACTGTCAAGGTTCAGAAAAGTATGAAAAGCATCGCCAGGATACTCCATCTGCCATCAGTGGTTCAATCTGACTGTTATGAAGCGACGAGAATACTTTTTGTATGCAAATAAAATAAAAATAACGACTTTTCAACAATTCGTCTCCTCTCTGTCTCTCCTAGTCAGCGTAGCGCCATTTTGGATATTGCCCATCGAACGCACGCAGCGTGCGCTCTTCTGTATCCACCTCAATGCAAGGATGCGTATTCTACGTTTTTTTATGCTTTAATTTGAATGAAAATGGCGCGACTGTGACGAGGAGACGAATTGTTGAAAAAAAATCTTTATTTTTATTTTCTTTGCATACAAAAAGGATTCTCATTGCTTCATAACAGTCAGATTGAACCACTGATGGCAGATGGAGTATCCTGGCGATGCTTTTCATACTTTTCTGGACCATGACTTGGTCCATACTTGGCAGTCAATGGGACAGTCACAAGCCTCCTGGTTTTTATCTAAAATATCTTAAATTATGTTCCGGAGTTGGAACGACATGCGGGTAAGTGAATAATGACAATATTTTCATTTTGGGGTGGAGTAACCCTTTAATTTAGACTGAATTAAACTTCAGCTAATGCCATTCTTTTAACATTAAACCCTAACAAACACCCTTCAAAAATTCAAACAAAAACACGGCTTGACAAAACAAATCTGCTTGTACGCTCAGTTCTTGGCTTCGGTAAGGACAATATTAGCCGTCACAAACATTAGACAGAACGTTGCCCACAATATCACAAACCAAACCCAGAACGCATGATGGAAAGGTGACCGGTGCTTATTTACAGCATCCCTTCCCAACACGGGCTCGAGATGACGGCGACTTAAATATACTAGGAAGGCCGGGATGATATACTGAATGCCTGTTCCGGCATACGCCCCAGTGATACCCACAAGCACCTCTAGATCGTGAGTAAAGAAGGCTACGATAATGGGCGGCACTATAGTAATGAGCGGGAAGACGATACGGTCCACCACCCAAGGGTACGTGCCGCCGTCCCGATGGAAGAGAGTCTTCCAGTTGTTGCGTAGCGTGACGGCTATTATGGGAAAGTTGGTGCTGATGGTGAAGACCGGAAAGAGGCCCAAGAAGTAGCGCAGCACGGGAATGCTCAGGACGTCACAGTTATCCGTGAAATTTAAAGTGTACATGTCCCGCAGCAGAGAACTATCGAAGCAGAATATGGCCGTGACGGACAGCAGGCTGTAGAAGCACAGGATGAGGATGTAGTCGGCCATGACCATGGCGCTCATGCGCTGCTTGTTGGAGATGGGCGTCACGAGCGAGGGCAGCGAGTGCTGGCACATGAACGAGTAGACGCAGACCCCGAAGAGGTTGGGCACACCTGAGATCTGAGCCACAGTTGGGTGGCCCTCACTGTGCCCCTTGCCAATACGAATCAAAGCCAGGATGATCATCATGGTGAACGCTGAAAGAGACAGAGAAATTCATGTAAAATAATTATATAAAATCATGTAACACAATATGACTTTGAATTTGATCTAGTGGATTTTGTTGTATTTAAGGCAAGACAATTGCCTTAAGTCAATTAGTTGCAATTAAGTCAAAAACATTGCTTTTTCATATACTTTGCAATTTAGAAATAATTGTTATCAATGTTGTTTCAGACTAGTGAAAGAAAACCTTATTTCATTTCATATACATTTTATTTCTAAAAACAAACTTTTTCTGCCAGTTGACTATTGCCACTGAATAAAAAATAAAACAAGGTAATTGGGACTTTTATCTCAAATTCAGACTTCTCTCGCAATTGTTCATATCTCAAAATTCTGACTTTTTTCTCAGAAATGCAAGATATAAACTCGCAACTGCAAAAAAAAAAAAAAAAAAAGAGAAATAAAGTTGCTATTCTGAGAAATAAATTCAGAATTGCGAGATTTGCTTGTTATAAAGTCAAAATTGCAAGATAAACGCAATTCTGAGAAATTAAGTTGATAAACTTGCAGTTTCTTCTCGGAACTGCAAGACTTTATAACTTGCAATTGAGAGTTTGTATCTCACAATTCTGAGAAAAGAGGTGAGAATTGCAAGATATAAAAAGTCAAAATTGAAAGATGAGTCAACATGAGAAAGTCCTGATTACCTTTTTTATGTTTTATTCAGTGACAGGAAATGGGTTCCATAATTTTCTGATTTATGGAGTGATAAAAAGAGATATTCAAAATCCCCTCTGTGAAAACATTTGACTTTTCATGTAGAAGCTGTAAAGCTACAGAAGTCATTTTGTTTGCGCATGGAATATAAATCTCTTGAAATTATGATGATTGACACTTTGGCAACCATACCAAGGTTCTGTCATTTCGTGCATTTGTTTTCCACTACTTTTGACTAAAATAATATTAATGCGACCAAAGACTTAAGACTCTGTGATTTTATCTACACCACGGTCGACAGAGATGTCGTTTTGGTTTACATCTGGAAGCAGTCTTGAGGGGTTGCCATGTCCACTTATTAGTGTTTGGATTTAAGTTTATAATGTTATGTTTTTTTAGGAATATCTAGCAACACTGAGTCAAGACCTTTATGCCTGAGATTTCTTGCACTGTGAATACAGAAGAGACACACAACTCTGAAACATGTTAACTAGTAGTTCGGTTCTGTGATCACTTTGTATTTTGTCATTACCTTTCATCATAGTTGTTCATCTAATTCAGTTTAGAACGCGGTTGTGTGTAGAGAACAGGATTAAGCACAGAAAGGTGAACTAACAACCGAATTCAGCTGTATGTGTCAACAATACAAAACAAGAATTTAGAACCAATGTTCACATTTCTGTTCTAGAGTTATATATAAATGAGTACATACTTCATTAGATCATGCTTCATTTGCATATTTAAACAACATTTTAGAAAACTCTTAAGACAAAAAATGAACTGGAGAAACGACTGGAGAAGTATGATGATATCTATTAGATAAATGTTTTTTTTATTCACCTGGGGTATCTTGCCTTAATAGTGTATATTCAGCTCATGCATGAGATTGCCAAGCTGAGATGATTATTTATTAACACTGCCCGCCTAAAGCCGATTTTTAGACATATCCCTATTTTTGTAGCCTGAATAGCAAAAAAGCATGAAATCTGATTTGAACTAAATCAATCCAAGTCTCATGAGGATGTGACTTGAAATCCAGTTAAATTGGATTTGAGTAGATCCGTTTCAGCATGAACTGCACGAACAGATATCAAGTTTATCTATCATCATTTGGGACACATAGATTTAGGGGGAAAAAACACACAAGGTCTCTGTTGTGTATGTTATGTGCTTTATGAGTTGTCATGATGGACTTGAGTGGAGGATAGATTTCCAGTTCTGGTCTGTCCACACTGACAGCTTGCTGCTCATACACCATATGTCTACATTGGAAGTCAACAACTCGAGTCTAAACACTGTGGCATGACGTACAGCTTCAATGCGTCCAGTGTTCACCAACCACGGGCCAGTCAGCTTCAAAGATGAAACCAAAGATTTACCGGTTTATTTAGCCACAAATCCATGCTATAATAAGTTGACTGGGTCATTTAGTGTAACGTACCCTTTAATTTTAGTACTACAACCTACCTTAAAAATTGTGCAGGTGTATGTAGGGAAAAAGTGGTTTTATTTTATCAATAGAAGGTACAACACCGTTAAAAGGTTTGTGGTTGGTAATATTTATTGAATGTTTTTGAAATAAATCTCTTATGCCAACACTGTATTCGTGCACAAAATATGCACCAATGGACATACATTATTAACACTGAACTTCGGTTTGACTGATTGGTTTGCACACAGAAATGGCCACGGGTCACGGGTCCCATACTATTAGGTCTCCTAATTCTAACATATTTATCTTCTTTAAGCTTTTCATTATTTCTGTAATTTGGAATTTATATTGAGAGAAAAAAAATGCCTGACCTTCTGTATTTCTATTCTAATCAATGTAGAAATCAATGCTGAGCAAGATGAGACTGTTCAGGATCTAATAGGCTGCTGGAAAATGCTGAGCTGGTTAGCTGGACCAATAACTTCTACAGGTGATGTTCCCTACATAGACAATCAGGAAGAGAAACATGGATGTTAAAAACCCAAACACAAGTGCAATCCCCTCCGTTTAATTATCTCAAACATCTAAAGCTTAGTGCTGCGTCTGAAGATCTGTATATAGATTTCAGGCAAAAAATCAGGCAAAAAAATAATCCACAACAAACAAAAAAAAACTGTTAAACATTATCCTATCCCAGTTTCCGGATAGCTAAGAGGACCGATAGTAATAATCAGTCCTCATCCTCTTTCCTAATGCATCACACGGCCAGGTCAGGGACTACAGGTGTAAATCTGAGATGCCAGCCATCGGATTTAAAGGGGAAATGGATTGGGTCGGTCCACACATCTGAGAGCCCAGCTGACGGAGGTGACCCAAAGGTCTCCATTAGCATTAAAGGTGTTCTCACACATGCTCATTCAGTGTTTGAAAAAGATGCATTCTTCCTGGCAGGAGTAAAACTTTCTGGCAGCAAACAAGGGGCAGAGTGCATGTCACACTAATCTCAGTCTATTAATCAAGGGCAGGCTCTATGTAAGGGGAATAAATAATTCACTAGTTGCAAAGAACAAATGAGGCAATCACAGTGATGTTGTAGTAAAAGGGTACGTGTCTCAGGAGAGAGTGCATGCTGCCAAGAAAACTACAAATTACCTCATTTCAAGTACACAAATAACCACTATGAATTACTTTAGAAAGGTTTTGAAAGTAATCGAAACTCAGGAAAAAGTGGAGAACAAAGCAGAGCGACAAACACTAAATCTATACTGTGAGAGACAGCTGTTATTTTACACCAAATCTAGAGACTAACAAGTCATGTGACCATACTATAACAGCTCCTGTGAATAAATAAGTAAATATATATATATATATATATATATATATATATATATTAGTGCTGTCAAAGTTAATAATGCGTTAACGCAAATTCCTTTTAACTGCACTGATTTTATTAACGCGCGATTAACGCAGTGCATGTTTTCTGTTTGACCTGTGGCCCGACCCGTAGTTGGAGAAATTGAGTTGCACAGTGTTGCCAACTTAGCAACAGTGCAGACCCTTTAGTGACTTTTTTCCCCTTCAAAAAAGCGCTCAAACCTTATTTAGTCTCTGAGAATTGCCGGTACTGCCGCGCAAGCGAGAGATCTTTCTATCCCAGCGCGCGAGCACACATCTCTCTCTCTGCATCTGCTCAGCGCGCGGCAGAGAGGAGCAGCGCTTTAATTCAGTTAAACACAGATATTATGTTGCTTGCTTCTCTAATTTTACATGCAAGTATAGCCGAAATCACAGCACAGCTGTTATCTTTATCTTATGTGTATTTGATTTCATAAGACAACGGCTCGATTATCAGGATTTTTGTGCAGATTAACATCTTGGAAGAGAGAGCTGGTCTCTGAGCCTAGTCTTAATGGGTCGCGTTTCAGTCATTATTTCATATTCATTCCGTTGTCTGACAACAGAAACAGTTAAATATATCAATGAAAACAGTTTTATTGAGAATTTAGCTGCATCAAAATACAGTATGTGGGCACAGAGAGGGAAAAAGATTTATATTAATAAATAATAAATGTAGCCAACATTTTGCATGTTCAGAAGAAGTGAGCTGCCCTGTGTGCAAAAATGTAAACAGGCTTGTGTCAGTAAATTACTCAGTGCAAAGAAAGAGAAGTAATGGGAACCTTGTATTTCATTTTTCATGTGTCTAATAGACATGAACAATGTTCTTTGAAAAACATCTATTACCTTTGAAACATGTCTAGTCTTCATGCTCTATGTTGAGTTTCAATAATAATAAACATACATTTGCATAAAGCATCCATATTTGTCCATGCCCATGTTGATTAGAGTTGATTAAAATATTAATTTAAGGTACATTTAGAACAAATAAAAATGTGCGCGTAATTGCGATTATTCGTGAGTTAACTCATGACAATCATGCGATTAATCGCGATTAAATATTTTTATCAATTGACAGCCCTAATATATATATATATATATATATATAGTCATGGCCAAAAATATCGGCACCCTTGGTAAATATGATCAAAGGCGGCTGTGAAAATTGATCTGCATTGTTAATCATTCTGATCTTTTATAAAAATAAAGAAATATAACCTTTCATTTGATAATAAGAATTTAAAAAGGGGGAAAATATCATTATGAAATAAATGTTTTTCTCAAACACACATTGGCCACTAATATAAATAATTATACATAACTATAATAAATATTATACAAAATTTTCTTAAGTATATGCATGAATGTGCGATGTGTACACATTACGTACACAAACTTTTATTTTGGATGCGATTAATCATTTGACAGCACTATAATCAATATTCAAAACAGTTGAACTGCTTAATATTTTTGTGGAAACTGCTACATTTTTGGGCATTCTTTGTTCAAAAGCACATTAAAAATTAAAAACAATTACTTTTTTTATTAAAAAAATCTGTATATTTCAGTAAGATACACCCAATACAGTCTGGTTTGTCTGTATATTTATACATTTAATATAAAAAAAATAATAAATAATTGAATGAAATATTTTTTTTTTTACATAATATATATTAAGAATATAAAAACACATCTATATATAATATATAAAACACATCTGTCACACTATACAAATACTGTACAAGTCAGCTAAGAAAGGACAGTAAAATACAGAGCACAAAGACAAACAACTGCATTAACAGGTAACCTTCATTGTGCCATATGCTTAATATAGCACAACAGATACGCAAGAGCTCAACTAGAGGACAAACGCAATGATGGAACTGCAAATCACTGAGGGAAACGTCAGAGACTGATCATGTAACCGAAGAACCAACCAGAGAGGATACAAACATGGATGGGATGTAGTCAGATTCAAGATGCATTACTCCTTTTCATAGCAAGAGCGGAGTACAAAAGAGTTGCACGAAATAATAGAAGGGTAGAGGAAGAAAAAGAAAAGAAAATCAAGGGCACACTTAATCTAAATACTCCAGTCCTGACACAACTCAAGTCATTGTATAGACGGTTAACCTTCAGCACAGAGGCCTTTTGTTGTTTAGGGATGAGATGTGATTGCATCCCGCAACATAAGGCACAGCGATTCATCACACGTTATAAATTCCCTCAGTGACCGTGTACATGCTGATGGCCAAGGAAAATGCCACTGGTATCTGTGTCTTCAAGTCTTATTCATCATAATATGTTTGTATCTGACAGCAGTGCCAGCAGAGCCCGGTCAGAAGACACCACACATGGAGACAAGGAGGATATATAAAAAGAAGGCCGAATAAATGAATGCAGAAAAGTTGAACTTGCCATGGCATCACAATCAAAATGACACTGATTGCTAAAGCTTCCTCAAAGGACAGTGTGCTGGGTTTTGAAAGACACTCTTCATTAACAAAGCACCCGAGAGATGTTGAGTCACATGACTAGCTGTGAAAATAAAGTGTGAGTGGAGAACGGTGAGTGGCGAGTACATTTGGCAGACGCCAAAAACATCTTATCTGTGAAAGCATCATCAATCATCAGCCACAAACGAATCGTGACTTTGCCAAGTAGGACGCATTCCTAGATCAACAACCTTGCTTGCTTGTCCTGGAACATTCCTATCAGACATTCAGGTTTCAGTGATATTTACATTTATATTAGCGATAAACTACTGTTCAAAAACTTGGTCAACAAGATAGGCTGTATTTCCTCCGCCAGCTAAGGAAGTTCAACCTGCCACAGTTCTACTCTACCATCATCGAGTCTGTCCTGTGTTCATCTATAACAGTTTGGTTTGGCTCAGCTACATCAGAAGACTACAACGGACAGTCAGGACTGCTGAGAGGATTATCGGTGCCCTTCTGCCCAGCCTCCAAGAACTTTACATCTCCAGAGTGAGGAAAAGGGCTAAGAAAGTCACTGGACCCCTCACAGTCAGCCCACTCTCTCTTTAAACTGTTGCCCTCTGGCCGGCGCTACAGATCACTGAGCACCAAAACAGCCAGACACAAGAACAGTTTTTACCCCCAGGCCATGTCCCACCTGAACAACACTAAACACACCCCAGTACTGTACATCTGTAAATAACTCATAAACCTTCATCTGTACATAGGACACATGCACATTCACAGTTCTGTCTATGGAAATGTATCTTTTCTGTATATTTTTATTGTATTACTATTGTTATTCATAATTATTGTCAATTCTATTCATTGTTAGTGTTTTTTATTACCTTAATTATATGTTGTCTGCACTATGTTTGTACTTTCTGTACTGTTAGCTCCTAACAACAAGACAATTTGCTTGTGTGTGCAAACAAACTTGGCAATAAAGCTCTTTCTGATTCTGATTTCCATTTTAAATAAATGAACTTTCCATTTATCAATGAATCCTGAAACAGAATGGAACTGATTCCAACATTGACAATAATAATAAATGTTTCTTAAGCAGTAAATTAGATTGATTATTGAGGGATCATGTGACACTGAAGACTGGAGTAATGATGCTGAAAATTCAGCTTAAAATTCAGCTTCATTTTAAAACAAATATATGCAGTCTAGGTGAGCATAACAGAATTCTTTCAAACCTAAAGTAGACAGCACCACAGAGCCCCTACTGATAGTCTATTATGTGCTGCCAAAAAGTCATTTGGAATGACCGTGATTTGATTTTTGGACCATCTTTGTGATATAGTTCTGTTAATTATTGAATGAAAATGCTTATGTGACAAGAGGGTGAATATACAGGGTACATCCATCTCCCTAATCGCCTAAACTTTATTCTGCACCCAATTGCTAAAGTAATTAAAGTTTTAACAGAAACCCATTAAGGAAGCAAATTTGGACATCAATACATAGCATAGGCTTTAGAGAGTTCGAAATTTAAAGACATCTATTTTAACACAGTTTACACAAAAACCCAGCAGAAAGCATCCACACTACGCCATTTCAGACCAATTGATGATCCTCTGACATTTTCAAGCAAACGAGCGAGTGGTTTTATGATCTCTTAAGGAAAGCAGTTTATGGTAGTTTGTAGCGTGTCCATATTGCAGGCCCTGCTAAATGAGAGGCGCCAACGCATTTTCCTTGAGAGCAATTTTCAGGCTCTATGAGCTGAACCAGAGCCTGGGGTATTCATTAAGGCACAGCTATATTTCAGAGCACCTTGACTGCTCCACACTGCTGCACAATATCCCACACTGATGCTGTTCCAGATCCAGCACCCTTTACAGCATATCTGACTTATAAAACCACTATAAAGTCTGATTCTCAATGGACGCCTATTAATATGGGGAAAACCCTTAACATTTAAATAGCACTGGAGCTATAACCTTATAGTAGTGCTGTTGTTCACACACAAGTTTATTTGAAGTAGGGCTGCAACTTATTGATAAAATGTATATAGATAGAATATTTAAATGGAAAAAAAGCAGCTGGAGCTGTATAACTTTCTTATAGTAGCTGTTAAACTCGTTTCATTGTTGCACACTTGCTTAGAGAAAAATATAAATGCTAAAAACTTGTTTAATGTCAGATGAAGTAGATGTTCCTTGCTGTCATAACTAATAATTTTTTATTAAATTAATATATAATTAAATAAAAAAAATAATTATATAATAAATGAATATCTAAACATAAATATTGCTCAGGACACATAACAATTAAACAATATCGCAGTGATCTGTGTAATCTAAAGTCTTGCTTTAACATTCTTCATGCAATGTATTTGAGCTGCGCCCTCTACTGTACAGACGTGAATTTACATTTCCTTCAGCCAGAGGTGCATTCATTTCACTTTTGTTGTGAAAGGGGCTTTTACACTTGTTAAAGAATATGTTTTTATATTAAAAGCAAACAAGCCCTGCCAAAATGTAAAAAGTAACTCAAAAGTAACGCAACGTTTACTTTCCATAAAAAGTCAAAGTAACTAAGTAAAAGTAATTAACTTATTTTAGGGAGTAACGCAATATTGTAATACATTACTTTTAAAAGTAACTTTCCCCAACGCTGTTTGGCAGATGCTTTTATCCAAAGTGCCTTAGTTTGCATTCAAATCATAATTTTTTTAGTTCATGCATTGCTTGGGAGTTGAATCCCAGATTGCGCAATAGACCCATGACCTTGTTAGCGCTCAACCATTTGAGCTATAGGAACATTCATAATGACACAAATGAAGTCCTGAACAACAGATTTTTTGAGTCTTCAGCATGTTGTTCTAGCACCATGAAATACAGTCTCTGAGGAGCGTTCGGTAGCCCACCACAGCAATGCAACATGGAGTCATTAATCTCCAGTGAGTAATCACACGCTCTTTGTCCGTTCCTCAACGTTCACGCTAAATATGAATTAAAGCTGTAACCTCACTAACTCATTTTGCTCTCCACGTCAAAAGCTGATAAATGTTCTCTACTTCAGTGCTGAGAGGAGGTGACCCTTCCCATTTAAATTACCCCCGCAATAAAACTGCCTTTAAATAATGCATGTGAAGACGCACAGCTTTGCATACAAGATGCCATTTCTGTGTTCCTGCTGAGGTTTTATATCTGCGAGTAACAACACACAACAAGCAGCATTAATTCAAGTATGAGGCTGCTGCGGTCATTGAGATAATAATTGAGCTCCGCTTTCTGGTTGAGCAGAGGACGGCGCTGGTAGTAGATGGCATCAAGGCTAAAACACAAAGTGGCTCCCTTGACGCCAACTGAACCGAACCCTACTTACCACATCTCGTTTGACACAGGAGCAGTGTGTCTCTCCTTCTGTGCATTATGGGTGAACTGAGGTACACAAGGGACGGGCCTGCTTGTCCTTCTGTCTGCTGTGAGTAATGACTGAGAGCAGAGAGGATCATGGGAAAAAGCACAAGACTGGAAAGGGCGAATAGAAAGAGGAAAAGAAATGATAGGCGATTGGTCAACCTGTTAGCATTGAGAAATTCAAGTCTGGTTCAAATTCAAACACAGAAGAACAGCAACACTAATATATTAATATGCCAGTGTTAATCAATAAAAGGGGAAAAATGTGGAAGTGTTGAGGGAATTTTGACCGCTTGGGTTTTGGTATGAAATAACAGTACTAGAGATTGACCGATATCGGTTTACCGAGATTTTTCCAGATATTGAAGCATTTTACCATAATCGGATATCGGTTTAAGTTTTTTTTTTTTTTGTCACATACACAATTATACAGAGTATAACCAGCAGTGAAATGTGTTCTCTGTATTTGATCCTATTTCACACTGGAGCAGTCACACACACACCTGGAGCAGTGGGCACTGTTCACTCAGGAGAAGCTCCAGCACGACCACCGCATGTAACTTTATACAAGATTCACTTGTTTGAAACACACTAAATTATATTAACATTTACTATAGAACCATTATTTCACCAATAAACATCTAAATAAAACATCTCTATCGAAATTAATTATTTATTATCTCCGCAAGCGATCGCTGTTCTGTGCAAATGCATAGATAAACCGCGCTGTCAGCAGTTTTCATAATTTAGAATGACAAAAACATTTTAATAATTCTGATAAAACATGCCAGTTAAGAAATGCAATAAAATACGATGTTTTGTTTGTTATAGCTTATTTCAATATTTCAGTGAATATTATTCAGTGAATTATTATTCACTCTTTAGTCTATTAAACAGCTTATAAACCTAAAACTGTAGTTTAAAATTAAGTTGATATGACTTCTGTCCTTTATTTTCTCCATTTGAAAACATTAGACATTCTTTTGCTTATTGTTAATGTCAGTGTTGCTGATGATGCTTTTTATAAATAAAATGTTTTTATTGTTGTAATTTTAAGATTAAATTTGACATGAAAATGTTAATTTTCAACTTTGTTGTTAAGATGACTGAAAAGAGGAAAAAACCAAAGCGAAGAATGGACTTACTTCACTCTGTTATTTATTTACTTTATAACAGTAAATAAATATTGGTTCGGTTATGGGGAACATAAACATGCAAATAATCGGTTATAAAAAATCAATATCGGTCGATCACTAAACAGTACATATATATATATATATATGTGGATTACTACATAATGGATGAAAGTTCAGTCAGCTGGTCAAAATAAAGCCTAAAAGGATGGCAAGGGTCTTGTATCACTTGGAAGGGGTTTGTTTTGGGATGACTGCTTGAGTATATTCTCCATGTTATTACTAAACCACTTACCAAATAAATTAAATGGATATGAAATATTGATTTGAGATCAAATTATTGTATTACGTGGGATAAAAAGAAGCTGTGGACTGATACGAGAGACATGAAACTAGCACGGATATGTAGGAATGTATTTGCAAGGGACAAGTCAAATATACAGTTTAGCATCATCATAGAAAAACGTTTGTCTGCCGAATGCAGTGATTGACCAATCAGAATCAAGTATTCCAAAGAGTAATAATAATTTCAAGACTGTTTAAAAAATAAAAAGCCACTTTATATTCAATGCAAATGTTTGTCATAATAATGTCTCTGCAGAAAAATACTATAAACTAATTTAATGCTTTATATTAGATTCGGCTGTCTGGTTTTCTCCTCAGGGATAAATACCAGTGCCTCTATCTGTGGTAGAGTAAGTTCCATTAACACAGATGAGGCTGTTTTTAATCCTAATTAGAAATTGAGATAGTTTATGGATCACTCTGTATATTAAACGTCCAAATGTTTGTTAATAGTAGCTATTCAAAAGGAACTAAAACCATTGACTATTGCTGGAGCACAAACAATTCAATCCAATCTAAAGCTCAGACAAGATTTTCATTTGCTTTATTTTTTGGCTTGTTTGTTTGTTTTGCCGGTGAATCAATTTGGTCCTGCCTGCGAGAGAATGATTAATAAGCACAGCTGGAAAACAATCGGTGAGGCAAGTACCACTGCAGAATATCTGAATAACTTTGTAAGAATCTACTGATTATTTTAAACATTTATAATAAAAAACTTTTTACAATTGTTTGACAATTTGATGCTTGAATTAAGACCAATTTTGCAACTTTAAGATGAAAAAAGTACATTTTAACATTAATATGGACATTAATATTTGAATATTAATTCACTAAATTAATAATATAACAGTGCTAACGGTGAAGCTTTAAAAGTAAAAATTATTATTATATGAATTGTATGGTGATTAATAATGTGTAAAAATTTTTTTTTAATAATGATCAAATGCATTCATTTTGATGACAATTCAAGTTGTAAAGTCAGTTATGCAATATATTTGAGGATTTAAAAAAAAAAGAAAAAGATTTTTGACATTTTAATACTTTAAGGACTCGCAGTTCTAGATCTGAACGGCTCTAAATCATACTGTAGACTAAAAAGAGAAGAATGCATTATCAAATAATTACTTCAGCTCTCTGCAGAGTCAGAATAGAGGAAGGAAAAAACCGCAACAGAGAAAGATAAGGGCAGCACACATACAAAAAGATGGCCACTTTGCTGCAGGGCACCTGTGATGCATTTCCTCAAAAGAAACTGCAATACAAAGCAAACAGCGGCCAGCTAGACCAGTGATGTCTTTCACGATCGAGTGGATTCATACATAATACATACATGATGCAAATGACCCCATATTGATTCACACGGCTAATAGAGCAAGAATCCATTCTGGATAAACAGTCTGAGAAATAACAGCACTGCTGTGAAGTTCATCACCTGCATTCAGCAGTATATGTTGCTGAAGCAAGCAGGATGAGATACTTCAGCCCTCAGGTTATAGTGCCCTTAAATGGGCAGTGCATTAACACACAGATGGCAGAAATATGGGCGTACATGCTAATCAGCAGATTTCTGTACTTTGACTATACATTTCTTGATACATAAATTGAGTAATTGCTACACAATGCTGCATAGCACCAATTTCCTCCACTCAGCGTTACTGAAACCTACACAGCTAGAACAATTGCCTCCGTTTTTTGCCCCCTGGAGCTATTAGGAAACGTATCAAACAGCCAATGACTCTCATTCATATCTCATTGTGAATCAATGAGACGAAGAGCAGAGAAAGGGGAGAAAAAGGGCGCATGCTTGTTTCTTTAAAGGTCTATGAGCACTGCGAATGTGCGCCCAAGAATACATGTACGTTTTACAGGTTCATTCACTACTGCGTGCACATAAATGAATGAATGATGCATTTATATAGCGCTTTGTGTATTGTTGTACACCCAAAGCGCTTTACAATCATGTGAGGGGGGGGGTTCTCTCCTCAGCCACCACCAGTGTGCAGCATCCACTTGGATGATGCGACGGCTGCCACAGGACAACAGCGCCAGTGCGCTCACCACACACCAGCTACAGGTGGAGAGGAGAGAGTCATAGAGCCAATCAAGTGGATGGCGATTATTAGGAGACCATGATTGACAAGGGCCAGTGGTGTGAATTTGGCCAGGACACATGGGAGCACATGGGAGCAGAAGCCACAATTCAGTGCGGCTGTGATTTGAGCGGTGGGTGTAGATGGGCGGTTTTATTTTGGGCCTGTCGTCTGGTAAGTGACTGCCCAATCACGCCTGAGACGGCCTGTCTAGCCTGTCAGGCTGAAGTATGAGGGAGACAGAAGGCGGAGACATGGAGCGGGACGCATTTATGATTGACAGACCCTGGCTACGCTGCAGAGGAGAGGAACAACGTACTAACCATGATGCCGTATCTTTAAGAGGCACATACGTAAATGAAAAAAGGTTAATGGGGAAATGAAAAAAATTACTTAATGCACTTATCCTGTACAGATAATTTAAGCTTTCACAAAACAGAGCTACTCAAAGAAACATTAACAAACCACCATATGTAATTTATGTTTTTCTCCCCAAGGGAAATCTTGAATACTACAGCAGATTTAGTTTTAGGCTATGTTGTGTTGCAAAGTACAATAAAAAAAAAATAATAATATAATTATTAAAATAAAATAAAAAAAAATAAATGTAAATTATACATATCCCAAAAAAAAAAATATATATATATATAATATATACACAGTATATATACATTATGTATGTGTGTGTATATATATATATATATATATAAAACAAAACATTAAAATAAATTAAAACCAAACAAAAACTAAAATCAAACTAAAGAAAAAGATAAATAAAACCGGAAACCAAAACAAATAAAAAAAAAGGTAAAAAAAAATGGTAAACAACTTACCAATCCATCTCATTAGAGAGGTAAGGATCTGGAGGTATTTGGTCTTCTGTGCATTGAAAAAGGTGAAGGGCCCCAAAAACAGTGTGAAGATTGCCTGAAATGAAGTAAAAATACAGAAAACAAGTCAATGGAAGCAAAAAGCAGCTTGAGTAATAGCAGTGTGCTGCAAGTATGATACCAAGATAGATCTCCATAAACATTGTGATATTTTGACCTAAATAACTCACAAATTTGGCGCCTATTTCAGCCACAACTGAAGTGTATGCATGGGGCACTGACGCGTAGGACTTCATGAATGATGGGTGTTCCAATTTTATGCAAATCTGTGGAGTTTAGTGGATGCAGACTCTGTGCAAGTCTACTTTCATGGTACACACATACTTGCTTTTTATGTGCTTGTGTGTGCAGGCACATAGATTCATGACACACTTCTAATGAACTGCACTGGGTTAAGTGTTGATGCCAGACTCTTTGATATGTATATTACTAAATTTAGCATCTCCACAGACAGCTGCAAGAAGTACTGGACCTCCCAGTCCCGGTGTGCTTGACCATGCAAGCAAAGCATTTACTCTGAATGTCCCACATAACTACTCATTATTAAAATCACATATTTTGTGTTATTTGGCATGAAGGCACCTATAGCTGTTAAACGAGGCTAATGTCTTCCACCTGTGAACCCATTTTAGGTGGATTTTTAAATTTTCATTAAAAAACACAATCACTGATAAAGCAAGAAACTAAAATACATTTTTAACATTCCTGACCTGTTTTTTTTTTTCTTTAAAGTAATCTCTAATCTGATTCAGCTGGCCTTTTCTGGTACATTACAGAAGCTCTGACTCACTATTTTGCATATGGTGATTTGGTTTTCAGGCCACCGGCATACAGATATGTTTTCCAACAAAGTTGAATAAAAATCTCTCCCTTTTCAATCACAATTAGACCAGGAATGTGAATTTAAGTAAACGGATTCAATTTTGATGCCCTGTTGAGTAGACAGATTAATGGCTAAACAGAGAGCTCAACATGCTCCGCTAAAACTGATGGATGTCTCTCATTAAAGAGTGAATTGTAAATCATAATGACAACATTCATACTTTATCTTGAGAGGTGAGGAGTGTCTTTGTTTTTGTATAGTCAGATAGGATGAGAGTGAGATAACAGTCCATCATGATGCCTAAATGTCTGTCCTGATAAAAGAGCTGACAGAGAGGCTGACAAAAGCTAAAACCCTGTAGGGACGAGACAAAAGAGCAGAAGGCTCGAAGTTCATGTGCGGTTCCTATAAAGGGTTGTAATGGGAGATTTATGTTCAGTTTGAATGGAATATGGCAGAAGTCGATCTAAAACAGCTCCCATGGATAAGTAGACTTTTGGATTGCCTATTGTAGGTTTGATAATTGAACATGAAGACTTTGAGCCAAAAGAAACTGGCAGCACATTGCCTAGTACATTTATGACACAGGAATGGACGTCTTGAATGTACAACGGTATTACAGTTAGTTCAAACAACTGTGTGTCTTATAACAGTCAACCATTGGGCACGTAGTAATGTGTGGCACACACACACATACACACATACATTATATATATACATATATATAAAAATAGGATGAAAAAGGCACCTCTGAGCAACCAATAAAGCGAATACTACAATAAATAAGCATCTCCACCTTGATGAATTCCCATCTCGAAATGCATGCCTGCATCACTTCCACCACACAAAAATATACAACCAACCCCTTGTTCCGCGATGGTCGGAAACACCCACGACCCTATCCATTTACTCCTGAGCAGAACTCCTACATCCCAGAATGGCCATAAAATACCAAATGCAATCTCACGTCAACACAAAATGAAACTGAAAACATAAACCCTGTAAAACAGCTCAGCTTTTTTATGGGAGGCAATGTCTAAGCTAACCAATCTCAGCTCTGATGGCCAGGCCTGCTGTAGCTCCTCATCTAAAGCCTGACTTATAACATATGCCGCAGTTTCCGATTTGAAAAAGGACGCTGGCAGAAAGGTTGGAAACTTGACAGGAGCTCGTCCACGCATGCCAGGAGGGCAGAGTGATCGTAACGGATTTCCATTCCCTGTCCCATTCCACGAGTGTTGCTCGTGCTGATAGTGAAAATGGTGCAAGATTGGCACACTTGGTGCACAACGCATGCCAGGAAAGGACAACAGGAAGGAAGTTTGGCAATAGATTGGAGTGAGGGGAGAAATGGAGGGACAGGGCCAGGCAGAGAGGGCATCAGGGGAAGGAGAAAGAGCGAGAGCCGTGGGGTGCTTGGTGACTCAGACATGACACAAAGAGACTGTGACATACTGTACTTGTTATTAGAACACCGTTTATGCTCGGGGTTAAAGTTTTGCAAACTCTTTAGCCTGAAATCAAAGCACATTTTAATCAATGCATGATTTAAAATGCGATAAAAAATAAAATAGCATAATTAATGTAATGATGATAATAATAATAATAAATAACAGCAACGTATAATATTAATTGTAATGTAACAACGTGCTAGATGTTACATAATAATAAAACATTAAAAGATGTAAAATAACATTCAAGATTATACAAAAAACGAATTATATAACTAATAATTAAAATAATTTAATAATTTCTGATAAACCCAGATCATTCAACCATTTGCAAACTAGTATTTCAAAATGTATTGTTGTTATACACGCTTATAACATGAATTGATTATGTATGTTTAATAGAGTGAGTAGTATTTTTGATATAATTATGTTTCTAAAAAAATAATGCACTAAGGAAACTGTGGCTGATATTACTTACCAGTGCATTGTGGGAAAAACTGTATATTGTACATTTTGCGCAATTCGCCTTTCCGAATATTTCATATTTTTTTAATATAGCTATCTTCAAAGGCAATATGCACATTTAATGCTGTTCTTATTACATTTTATCTTTCATAATAAACATATTGTTGCTGGGTAAACACTGAGTCAATTTCCATGTTAATTTTGTCCTTCTTTTGCAGGCCAAAAATTGTGGTCACTGGGGCATTCTGACTGATTTGGGTATCTACTTTTGGGTGACTGTAATGTTCCTAAAGCAATATCAGATAACAAATTCAGCAATACTGAGCTCATCTAAGCCCAACACTTGACTGAAACGAGATAAGCCCAAAAAATGTAAATGAGAAAATGCAAAGGTGAATAGCTTGACGGAAAAGCAGGACTTGACTTATCGCATCAATATGAGTGAAATGAAAGCAACAGTCGATGACCGTTATTTAGCACATGGAGATGGTGACACTGTCACGGCACAAGACATCAAATTCAGGATAACAAATATCTGAGCAAGTGAGATATTGGCATTATGACTTGCGTTTCCTGTTTGGAAACAAACTATTTTTTGTAAAAGTACATACCTCACCCTTACATGTGTTGAACAAGGTGTGACTGCAGAAACCGGCCAATATATAACACCTGTCAGCTTCTATTTAAAGTATGTAGTGAGCCAAACCAGTATGGTTTTCTTCCTGATTACTCCCCTAACTTCAGATGTACCAGGCGTGGATGGCTTTAGTGGGCATTTGTGTCTCTGGGAAGGCCCATGTGGCGGCACAGAATGTAGGATTATAACTCAACTGATAGCGACATGCAAAACAGGGATTATATTTCCAATCCACACAGTATCAAGATCCCAGTGGCATTTGTCTCCACTGCTAATCTTTGTTAGATATTCTAGACAGGATTACCAAATGGAGAGCAGATACACTGCTATACATCAGCTAACAGAACAGACAGACTAGAGAATCATGTTTAAGTTACACTCAAAACCATAAGAAATCTAATACAAACTTAATTAACAACAATAATAATAATAAACACGTATGCATAGAAGATTGTACAGGAGAACATTTAACTACAACACTCCTTATATGCTATGCTACATTACCTGAACGTCCCACAAACCTCTAACTTTAGAGTCTTGTAGTTGACCTCAGATTTAAAGCCATTAGCCATCAGTGTAAAACAGGCTAATAAAACACGCGTCAGGCAGAATAAACCTGCTACGAAGCCAGTGTAAAACTGTGAGCCAATAATGACTCCGTAATTGAGCTTTTTTCAGCTCATTGTATCTGTCAGGCGGCGTCATTAACCTCCAAAATGAGCTGCAATAAGCGGTCACAATTAACGGCTCAATTAATGAATAAATGGATCAAAACAAATGAATTAAAGAAAGCAAACTAAAAAATTTTTAGTGGAACCACAGTTTGACCCATCCTTCAACAAGAAAAGCAATTAAAGGCCTTGATTGGTTTGGGGTGTGTATGTTGGCACAAATTGAATACTCCCAAATTGATGCTCAGTTCCCATAAGGGGACGATGGTTCAAGTTCTGGCTCATTCAGTCTCTGCCCAATCATTTCTGATGATCCAATAAAGTATCTGTGCAAACGTTATATAAAAAGCAGCAAATATGCTCAGAACTCCAGGAAAGCTGAAAGCTGTTAAGAAAGCCTTCTTTACAAAATCACAGAAAGCACGAATATTCCTTTGTCCCAGTAAATTTCCATATTAAGACAGGAAGAGTCATAAAATCAATGCTGTTCATGTCAATCTTTGGAGAGGTCATTGGTTTTGTCTGCTTGAATCTTACAGTAGGAAAGGCCAAAAGACCACCGACTGTTTTTTGTCCCTAACATATCTTGGTTATTGGTCTCAATCCATGACAACATTTTCCAAAAAGACATTTAAATTAAAACACGAGTAACTTAACTTTCATCTTTACATTTTAGCTGTAGCACAAACAAACAAGTTGAGTTGTTAGAAAAGCTCAAAACTAAGCCTAATAAATACCAATTAGCTTCCCAACTCAAGAGACCGGTTCAAGGAAAATCTTGTAAATATGATTAATAAGTCTGTTGAAATGGGTGTAACCCTCCTCACTCTCATTCATATCACACAATCTGTATTTCTAACGGTCACAGAGCCAATAAATCACTATGGAAGAGCTTGTCGTGAGTCAGGCGGTGTTCATTAAGGCTGGACAGTTGCATTACTCCACCATTCATGGGTCAACAGCTCTCTCCCAAAGGCCTTTCGTAAAAAAATGATGTTAAAAGAAACCATTCGTAAAAAGAAACCATTCGTCTGTTAAGAGTCATTTACAGCATGATTACTCTGGCAACTGTGGTGTGAATCAAAGCCGAAACCTTTCTAAATCAGCGGGAGCCACTGAGGAGCAGGTCTAATTTTCATGACTTTGTAATACTGTGTCAAGTTCACCAAAGTACTTAGTTCTTTTGTAAACATAGAGCTTTCGGTTTTGTGCAGTTCAACGAAAGCTAAATAGAGTCAAATCTTCTTCTCTCCAAGATCGGGTCTGACACATCTTTCACACCACGTCACCATGTTATGTCACAAGGACAGTCCCCGGAGCAAGCAGGGGCTACGTGCCATGACCAAGGGAACAACAGAGGTTTGCAAATGCAGGTTTTTAATATGCAACCTGTTGGTTAGAAATCCAGACTTGCATCAGCTAAGATTAACCACATTATAGAAAAAAAAGAAAAGGAGAAAAAAAAGAAAAGAACCTGGAAAGGAAAGAGAGAAGAGCAAAAAAAAAAAAGGAAAGAAAAAGAAAGAGAAAATAACATCAAAAGAGAAAAGGAAATAATAAAATAAAGTGTAAAAGGAAATATAAAATGTAATTGATTACATTTAAAAAAAATTGTCATACTTCACATTCCTCCATTACTAACAGTTACAGAGAGTTGTGAAAGACACATTATTGTAAAACATTTATTTCAATAACTGACATTAAGTTTATTATAGTCTTTTAAAGCAAAACAGCCAATTTTGACAGAGAAGAAAAAAATCTGCTTCGTTGATAGAAGATATGACAAACTTGAACCTAAAAAAAAACCCCACATTAAACATTTTTTGTATTCATAACTGGCAGTAGAGTGGGAAGAGTATGTCATTTTCATGTAATTTCATTTCTGTCATTTTCTTTAAAAATATAATTCAGACCTTCCCTACATTAGAGCAGTCAGGGGACTTGATCTTTTTAAAAGAAAACGAAAGGCCAGGGTTTGAAGCTGTGACTGAAATACTAAAAAATAAAAAAAACATTTTGCAGAAACTCCACCAAATAACTCGATCTAGTCAATGATCCGCACTGATGTGATCCTCACATTTATTCCATTTGGTAAGTAAGTACTAAAGTAAAGCTGAAGTAAACATCCAAATCCACTGCCATCATCTCAAACCCTGTACTACAAATATATTTGTAAATCTAAAATGCTCTTAAACAACAGTCTGAACCCCTTTCGGGCAACAAACATGAGGAATGAAGGTCAAACAAGTAGCTTGTGTGTTCAGGGGGACATACGCAAGGGTGTTTTAATAATGAGACGTCAGGTTGTGCTTGTGGATTTCATTTCATGGAAATCACGTACAGCCTCGTCCTGACACCCACCGAGGAAGACCATTACATCATTCTGCGATGTCCTTGGACCAGATAACCAGCTTTTCCAACCCGAGAACAATATTGTACCCAGCAGGAAACTCCCAGTGAACATGCAAGCTGTTCAGTGGACTGAAGTTAAGCTTGTAGAAATGGAAATTAAAAGTAATTATAATAACAGGCTACAACAGAATATGACAGATGAGGACCTGAATGAAAACTAGACACAAACTGGTGGTTGCTTACTGGTACAAGTCTCTATGATATTCTGGTCTCTTCAGTGTAAATCCATGGGATTTTTCCAACAGCTAACATTGCTAATAACAAAACAAGACACTAAAACATGGGGTGACAGCTGTGGGATCCTAAACCGCATTTGGGATCAGAGCTGTCGCTGTGATATCAACTACCACAATGTTTACAGCACTGTGACAAATCATCCTTGCATATCCTACAGAAGATATAAAGAGCTGTCGAGTGTGCTACAGACATGGTATATCATGATCTTTACCCAAGGCTGAGTTTGTTTTATCTGCATTTACTTCATTGTCGCTTTAAGTTTATCTGCCACATCTTTTCATATTCCTCACGACAACTTCTTCCCCGTTTGGCAAGGATCGGCAGTGTGACTGTGGGTCAGCCAGTGTTTGCACTGGCACGATGTTCCCACTGGGGATTAGAGAGAGGACTCTTCCCCTGGTGGGCCACTGCTCAAACTCCACGTCCTGCTGTGCTAATATCCACTAAACCATCTGCGTTGTCTTATTCTTGCAGAGCCATCTACACTCAGAGCTTTCTCAAAGAGAGCTGCGAAATCAAAATGTATTGCGGTCAACTCTCAAATGTTACTGTAAAAGTCAAATTAACCATCATTGTTTAGAACATTTCGTCATTGTCCTTTGTATCTAAACTTGTATGAAAGCACCAAGTTGGAGAAAGTTTAAATGGTAGTAATGAGGATACAGTGAAAAATCTGAATATTTAAGCTAATCAATCAAAAAAAAACGTTCAAGAAAGTCCCTGCAAGAAAATAAATGTTATATATATATATATATACTGTGTGTGAATTTCACTAATTACTGCTTTGTTATATTAGACATTTTGAACCAACTTTGCAACTGGCTGTTTGGTCCAAATCATGGTTCCTCTGGACAGAAAAAAAAATTGTTGACATAGTGCAGATTTATTAAAATAACTTGTATACATGAAGGGAAATTATGCTGTGTCATATATTTAAAGGGATAATTCACCCAAAAATTATGTCATTGATTACTCACCCTCATGTCGTTTCAAACACGTAAGACATTCGTTCATCTTCAGAACATAAATTAAGATATTTTGGATGAAATTTGAGAGCTCTCTGACCCTACATAGACAGCAACACAACTAACACATTCAAGGCCCAGAAAGGTAGTAAGGACATAATTAAAATAGTCCATGTGACAGTGGTTCAACCATAATTTTATGAAGCTATAAGAATACTTTGTGTGCACAGAGAAAAAAGAAAAATAACTTTAAATCAACAATTTCTGTTCTTCCTTGTCAGTCTTCAAAACGCGCTCAGGAGAGTACCACGACGCATGCGTGTGATGTCAAAATGACTATTTTAACAATGTCCTTACTACCTTTCTAGGCCTTGAATGTGTCAGTTGTGTTGGTGTCTATGGAAGTTCAAAAAGCTCTCGGATTTAATCAAAAATATCTTAATTTGTGTTCTGAAGATGAACGAAGGTCTTATGGGTTTGAAACAACATGAGGGCGAGTAATTAATGACACAATTTTCATTTTTTAATCACACTATCCCTTTAAGTCATAAGCACATTTTCCCAAAGACGAGAAAAACACAAATTTGATCTTGTGCATTTATTTCTGTGATTCAAAACTAAATGTTCAGCATCATTGTTCCAGTCTTCAGTGTAACATGATCCTTCAGAAATCATTCTGATGTGCCTGATTTGATGCTCAAAAAACATTTATTATTATCATATGCTGTGCCTTTTTACATTTGTGGAAACCATGCTACACATTTTTTCAGTATTCATTGATCAATAGAAAGTGCCACAGAACACCCTGACTAAAGTTGTAGACTTCAGGTGAAAAGTAAAATGTGACTAAATTACAACTTAAGGTCACTTGACTGTGTCTTTGTTTATGCCACAAGAATCTGCAGGTTTGCAGCGATCAATGAGAAGTTTCATTGTGTTAAACGACCATCATACGATTCTATAAGAGTCGTAGCTTATGAGCAAGACTGTTTGGTACAAAGGTTCCTCCCATCAAGATGGTTAAGGAAATGAGCTCATTTAACAAGGACCCATAGAATAAAGGTGATCATGTACAGCCATTAATTCCGCTTCCCCTTCAGAATAATTACCAGCCCAATGAGAAAAAGGAGGACACCTTCCTGTCCTTGATTTAATTTACAGCCTCACTCCACATTATCCCTTCCATATATAAGCAGATCCACGGAAGGCTCTCAATACTTTCCCTAAATGAATCAACAATGTCTTGGACTTGAACTCAAGTATATCTTTTTAACTTTCGAGTGCTTGTTTGACAACATTTCGGTCAAAAGATGCATGTTAGTGCCTAATGGTCAGATGCCATTAAAGCCTGAACAGATACTCTGGTTCTTTAAAAAGCTCTTTAAACCGGACACTGAAATGAATCGACAGCAGATGAAGTCTCAGTCAACTGATCTTCCTTAACAGCTTGCAGTGAACACGGCAGATAAAATGGCAGTTTTACACAGTGTGGACTTTTACTACTGATCAAAGCCTCTACTTGCTGGGCAGACAGGCCTGTCTGACTTTACAGGCAACAGAAAGACTCTGCCTTAGCCATACCCATTTCAGACAACCCTAATAGAGCTACTGAAGTCTTTCACAATTGACACAACTGCTTAATTACGGGTAGAAAAATTACTATTATTTTGCTTTGAACTGCCGTTTTTAGTCCTTGTCCTGCAGCCCTGATATTTTCAGAGGTTTGTGTGTCATCCGTCTTGGACTTTAAAAATATAGCATTGCTCAGGGACAGCTGTTGAGCCAGAGCTCAAAAATAGCTCTTTGTTTGCTGTGCCACTAGAAGAGCAAGTGCTGGAAGTTTTTTTTTTTTTTTATTATGGGATAAAATAGTGACAGCAGTGATCTACTTAACACTTAAAGGGGAGAAAACAGTGAAGAAATGAGAAGATAACTAAATTAAGCACATGCTGTTACATACACGCAGTCCATTATGAAAAATAATGTGCAATGAGTCATAAAACATCAAGAGTAAATTGGATCATAAATATAATAATTACATAACTGCCTCAGGTCCTGTTGCGTAGGATTATTCAGTGAATATATTTATACAACGTGCCCTGAATACAAATATAAAATAGTTTTAATTATACTAGTACATTTACATTTTAATTTAAAATGTATATTATATTTGGCTGCGTAATTTACTTTTATTTGAATTTTAATATTAAACTATTAAAATATAAATAAAAGGTCATTTCAGAGATATATAGCCAACATCATATGAAATGTCTTCATGACAAATCAGTGACAGCAGGGAAAAGTACTATATCATAGTCTAACATTTCATGACCCAATCAAATCCTGATGGATGAAATCCCTTCCAATATTCATTTCCAATTCATATTTTATTCAAAAATAGGTTAAATCAGGTCACCTAAAAAACAGATGCCAATCCAAGCAAAGTTCTCCTTCCATCTCAGAGAAAAAGGACCTCAGATTTCACCTGATCAGACACATTTGTAGTGTTATACTTCAGCAAATGTATAATCTTAATAATTTATGTATAAAACTATTTTTTTGCTACTTTATACAATATTATATAATAGAAATAATGCTCACATCTGTTCCCGAAAGTAAGTGTCTTTAAATTTTAAATTAAAATGACATTTTTGTTCTGTGGAAGACAAAATATTTTGAATAATGTCAGTATTATAGAGGTTTGGAATGACATGAGGGTGAGTACATTTAAATATTTTAAAACCCTTTGAGCTTGGCATTAAAAGTATGAATTTAACCAAGAAACTGCCCAATTTTATGGCACCAATCACAGCTGGTTCCATTACCAAATTCATTATACCCGTTAAAGCACCACTACTTTAAAGGAGTCATATGACGTTGCTAAAAAGAACATTATTTTGTGTAATGCAATGTGTTTACGTGGTTCGAGGTTTCAAAAAAAAACATTATATTTCACATACTGTACATTGTTGCTCCTCTATGCTCCGCCTTTCTGAAACGCACCGATTTTTGCAAAGCTCATCGTTCTGAGAAGCGAGGCATGCTCTGATTGGCCAGCTATCCGGTGCGTTGTGATTAGCCGAATACCTCAAACGTGTGATGGGAATGTTACGCCCCTTACCGTATTGTGATGCGTGTCCCGGCGTGACAAGAATAAAACAATAAAACCCATTAGAAACGAGGCATTTGTTGCATACATAATTACTGATTATAATGACTCATACGGAATGTACTTACAGGTTGTGAGTCAGAAGCACCAGACTGTCCTTGTGACGTTGGAATTGCCCCACTTTATAATGTTCACATTGTCGGCTACTCTCTCCTAGGTTCATGAAACAGAAAATGCGCTACACACACTTGAATATTTGCGTTGTACTGTTCTGGAACAGTGTTGTAAATAACTTAACCACTGATTTCTAGTTGTGTCCTCTTTTGGCAGCCCAAACAAAGTACTTTCGCTTTCACAACGAAACACAGCGTCTCCACGACATGGCGGCGGCAACAACAATACTACAGCGAGAATAAAAGTCACGCCTTCTTTCATTGCGTATAGGTTTGGGCAGTGTTATGCAAATCTCCCCACACCGTGACGTAGACATGTGGGGGCGTGTCTGAATTAGCCATTTTAGGAGGGCGGGGACAAGTCTTAACTTCTATAAAAATATATCTTTGGGTTTGAGACTTTAATCTTTGCAACTTTACAGATCTTATATAAGCACAAACAGCTTGTAACACTCCAATGACCAAAGTAAAATATGCAATCGCATCATATGACCCCTTTAAAAATTAAATAAAAAACAAAGACATCTAGTCATCCATCCTGACCCATCTCTCCTATATAGATGTCAAAATAAAGTAGGGCTGTGCAATTCAGTTTCGATTTCGGCCTCCAACGATTATGAATAAACAATAATAGAGATAAAACGATTATTGCACCCCATTCCGCCACCTTTCCAGCAGTGCGCTTTCACTCCTCCATAAAAGCCCATTTTCATGTGTAAATAAGCAAAATCGTGTAACGAGACCTTTGCAAAATGGGACGTGCTTGAGTTAAAGTTGATTAGATGTATTAATGTTTTTTATAAGCGTGAAAGACTTGCGCTGTTCCTCAGGATGCTTGCGCTCAAGAGACGGAACAGAACACGGACATGTAAAGTTATATTGTATCTGAACGTATGCGCCTAAACGGTCAAATACACGCAAAAATGTGGCGCTTAGTGATTATTCACATAAACCCTCGTCAGTTATGTAATGAATGTAAATTGTTGAGAATGAAAATACTTGTGTAACAGTAAATAGGATCCGTGCGTCTCTTAAAGTGACAGCGGGCTATATTCCTGCTGCCGACTGTGGGCTTTATATTAATAATCAAACAACAAAAGACAAAAATCACTCATTGCTCTTCACAGAAGGTCTTTTGTAGCTTTAATAAGAAACAAAGGAAGTTTAATTCTTACAGACTATGCAGTTTTATTTTACATTTGATTATTCAATTTCTATAGTAGGCTGTTAACTCAATACTTTAGACTTGCATTAAAAAAAGTGTTTTGGTTATATGGCCCACTAATAATCATGTTAAATCATTGTGATTACACTATTGACCAAAATAATTGTGATTATGATTTTTGTCATAATCGAGCAGCCCTAGAATAAAGACACTGAAGTCAGGAAGTTTTACACAATGTACAGTTGTGTTGTATTAGGTGTGAACAGCCGTTAAGCAGTACAAAGCAGAACAGCAGCTATAAAGGCCTTTGCTGAGACATGCAGTTTGAGAATCTTTAGTCCAGCACACTCTTTGGCTGCATTCCTCTAAAGAAAGACATCCATAAAATCCCTCTTTGTGTGTCACAGGTAGAGAAAGAACAGTGTCACGGTCTGCCACCCACTCAGGGATTATAGTGAGGCAAGGTGTTATGTGAAGGCATAATATCCCTCTTAATCTTCCCTTTTTATTTTCTAAAGCTTATGCCATGGGGCTGCACTAATGTGTCAAACATCAATCCCGTCGGCCACGAGGGGATACAACTGACCATCGCTCTCAAATATTCTCAGGCAAACCACGTACGGCTGCAAGTCAAAGTCAAGATGCACAAAAAGCAGAAAAAACTAACGCATCTGCGCTATGATAGCTGAGGGGTCAAAACTCACTCTTTTTTAAAGGCAGGTTTCAAAAGTAAGATAATTTAGGGATATATTCAAAACACGTTACAAGGGCATATGGGCACAGTTCAATAATCTGTAATATTTGCTTGAAACATGATGCTCCAGTGGACAACCAAAAATTGCCATGAATGCATTTAAGAAGATTTAAGATATAATAGCAGTTGAAACTGTTAGATCTTCTCATTTTTCTCACATCATGGAGCCTGTAATAGATTTGCGCTACGTCTCAGCAGCAGTCTTCTTAATAGGACGGGAGATAGATTTGCATGATCAGCACTGATCTAGAATGCAAGGCCAGATAAGTAACAAGGACCCTGGCTAGACTAACTTGCTTTGATTTGAAAGAAATGTACAGAGTGTCAGTGAGAAACTGCTAATTGACAATGCGATTAAAAAGCAATCAAAGTGATGAACTAACATCATTGTTCTCAGACAAGCTCAGGAATACGACGAAACTGAAAACAAAGTTAGTGCAAAGATGGGGGGTTTATGTAAATGTTACTCATTTGCATGCAAATGTGACCTGACATTTTTGGGGTCATGTTAAAACACCGAAGCACCAATGCGTGTTTAATTTTGCTGACGTGGTCAAAAAAATCCTTGCCTCACATTTAATCACAAGATAAAAAAAAAGTCTCAAAATTAAGAAATATTAATTTGCACCAAAAAAAATTATCCTATTTTTAGGACCATTAAAGATTTGTAGCCATTTTCATGTTCATGACAAATAGGCACATTTTTGTGAAAAATCTCATTACTGTTATGCAGAAAAAGTTTCTTCACCGTAATCTCATATAGTGATGAAAATCTTCCTTTCTAGACACTATTTTATTTATTTTTAATCAGAATAAACTAATCTCTGCATACTTAAATATTTTAACAATATTACATTAACATTTTAATAATGCATTTAACACTTAAATAATGCACTGTTTTTTTATATTACAATTATAATAATACTTTTTTATTTTGTATTGCTGTAACAAGAATTGCCAAGTGTGTGGTTAAACATCTTGTGGCACAGATTTTCCTGATCTGATAAAGCTCATAAAGTTGGAGGCTCAGACATTTGGGCCCTATGGACATTCCCCAGACTCAAAATTGGTCAATTTTCCTCCCTCACAACAACAGAGACAGTTGGAGGTGAAGGTGAGGGGAACAGAACAGCCCCAGCGACACTCGGTTCATAAGCCAGGTGGATTAATCTTTCATCCAAAAAAAAAAGATGATTTATTTAAGGGCATATCCAGAAAGAAAATGAATGATTGCCTTCTAGTCAAACCGATTCAGAGTTTGGGAACGGAAAAGGTGGGTTATGTCTTCTAGCATCCTAAATGGCTGCTTACAGAAATGATCTAATAAACTAAACCCAATTATAGCCGATACACAACATACATAATGTCACGGCATGTGACCTCATCTTAAAACTCAACACGAGATGACAAACTGAGCATGAAGGGGAAAAAGCTCCACATCTGTAAAGCAAGCACATATTGGCATATTCTAAAATCAGCATAATTTCCTGTGGTTAACACGCAGTAAGAGGCTTATCTATGCGATGAGATAAAAAAAGCTGAAACAATGCTTTTTATTGGCAGACGGGACGGCCACTTCCCTCATTTCTAGAGATGAAGGAGGGTGGAGCAGAGCGGAATGAATCGGCTCATCAATCACTGTTGAGGTGCTAAAGCAGAGAAGGAAATCACACCGGCGTCTTGTGCTGTAGCTCTACGTGAATTTCAAGGGCACTCAAGAGCCTCCTGATATGCGTGGGGCGAGGAGTCCACAGAGATTACGCAGAAGTATTAAGTGTCTCGTTTGTCTTTCTTACCTTCAGTCAGTGTGAGTCCAGCACCCTGCCGAGACAGAAGTGCTGCCAACGAGGTGCGTGTGTTTGTAACGGGCGCTGCTGCACTCACCAGAAACACTCTGTAGGCATCTTTGCGTCTCACAGGGCCCCAGCACGACTCGGTGTCGTTGTATTTCACACTCCCAGCACTGCACGAGTGATTCCCACTACGAGAAGGCAAACAATCAGACACTTCTGACCTCTGAAAATCCATTTCAGGAGTTTAGAAAACTACTATACCAGGAAAACTAAAAGACAGATTCAAACTCTACAGGCCATTTATTAAAATGACCCTGTTCATCAGTGTTGTTTACGTTCTACAGAGTGTAAACAGCGCTGATTATGTTGATTACGTTCTGGGGTACTCTACAAAATGCTGCAAGACTAACTCGAGGAGAAGAAGTTGCGCACAAAAAGTATTCTTCGCAGCTTCGTAAAACTACAGTTGAACTACTGATGTCTCATGGACTATTTCACCAAAGTCCTTACTACAATCCGGCGGAATATACCAGTTCTGGAGCCGACACCAATACTGAATATCGAGTCGATGCATCCATAATAACAATATAAAGTTATTCTTATGTTTACTTTATAAAAATTAGTGAAGAGTTCACAGCAAAAAGACACATGTGCCAGGACCTGAAGGGGAATTTTTTTTGCAATTATACTAAGAGGCCTATAACGTAATAAAAAAATACCAATCAAATGACAGAAGGCATTGTGTACAACAGGTTTTGATCATGTGGATATTTTCGAGGCCTTAGAAATTCGTTGATCAAATATGATAAAGTAGATTTTATAGGATGAAGGCCTGATCACTCCAAAATAAATGCTCGGCACAAAAATGTGAATTTGGTGTGATTTTTGCAATTTATCTGTACAAACCAATGAGTTAAAATGGCAGACAGGTGCAATGAATAATGGCCCAAAAAAGATGCCACATTGATGGCAAACAAATGTTTGCATTGGTTCGAACAATGAAATGTGAAGCCGTCTGCCATAAGAAATTAACTGAGGTTTTATGACTGATCAATTTTCTCGATCTGCAACTAATATGAAATAAGTCAGGTTTTAATGGACTCATTTTAACATTCAAAACATAAAGCTGATGTTCCATTAATTAATGTCTAGAACAATAACGAGATGGGAGATCGTGAACTCACCATGCAACCTCCATCAGTGATACTGGTACAGCAGCGGCATAAATGGCCAGGTCTCCGTACAGGTACACGATGATACAGATGTAGAACATGTTGACGCCAACTGTGGAAAGAAGCATCATCTGTCATTCTGAAGATGCATGGCTTTACATAAAACATCACTTCAAATACAAACAGGTGGAGATGTTGATGGATGGCATCATTCCCAAGAGGATTCCACTGATGTCGCTCCCCAACACTCTATACCCACTAAACATGTATAAATCCTCCTAATTAAAGAAGCAAGCACTTCATTACGAAATTCCCCCTGCTCTTCTCTTCATTTACCCCACACTCCTCTTCACCTGCTCCTCCATCCATCCATCACTCAGTCCCTGCCAGGTGGAGATGAGATGGAGAGCATTCAAGAGGAAACACATGGGCTTACCATATCACACATTCATCATCACTGAAGCTCCTACGAGGTTCTTGAACGGTCCAACCGACCAAGCTCATTAATTACTCTGAAGTCGACTAGAGCTAACGGACTATTAAAACTAGATTTAAATAAAGACAAAATTAAGATATACTCTTTTACAAGCTTAATTGAGTCATCTTTTCCTCCACATAAAAAGCAGCAAATGCTGCTGTCAGTTCCAGTTCGTTTTACGAAGATGAGTGGAGAAAACATGGGAAATTATGAACGTAAAATCACTTTTTACAAATTTTAAAGCTAAATTTATTAACGAGAAAGATTGAGCATGTTATTTAAATATAAAATATTGAGGTTAATTAATAATATAATTTTTAAAACCAGTTCTAGTTCATTTTACAAAAATGAATGGCAAAAATCTGGCAGAAAACTCAGGAAATTATGAACACCAATACAGTCAAAGTGCTTATTTTACCATTTATTAAACCAATTTTATAAAATAAAAAGTGAGTCTGTTATGGAGGTTTCTGTATTATTTTTGAACAAATTATCTGATTTAAAATTAAAACTTCTCTACATTACGCATATGTAAATGTAATAAAGAGATGCAATGGTAACTAAAATGTATGTCAATTTAGATACGCTAATAATTTTTTCATGTTATGGCTAATAATTGATGAATGGCATAAACCAGGGGTGTCAAACTCAGTTCCTGGAGGGCCGCACCCCTGCAGAGTTTTGTTCCAACCCTGCTCCAACACACATACTATGCAGTTTTCAATTAAGCCTGAAGGACTTGATTAATTGTATAAGGTGTGTTTAATTAGGGTTGCATCTAAAGTCTGCAGGGCTCCAGCCCTCCAGGAACTGAGTTTGACACCCCTGGCATAAACAGTATATTAAAATTCTAGAATATTTTTTGTTTTTTGAAAACCTATTGTTTTTAAAAAGTTAATTTGGGTAAAGAATAAGAAAGTGAGGCAATCTAAATATTAAAACAGGAAAAAGTGAGTTTTATTTATTCATTTATTAACGCCATGGAAAAAGTGAACATGGGCAAAATTAAAAATGGCTCAGGTTTTTCCTTCAACTTAAGTGAATGGGATTTTGTTCTAGTTTTATCCAACAGCTAAGAGTTGTAAGTCTAATCACTCTGAAAAGTAATCGCACACCTCTTATCAATGAGCTGCACAACTTAAGGTATCAATCATACATGTAACAAACAGAGAAAGATGAGTTATGCACCAAAGTTTAACACTTATGGTCCATCATGAGCCAAAAGTAACAGTCTTAGCAAGCACACCTAAAAGCAAAATCAATCATGAACTAATCTATCTCCTCTGTGACATTATCTGAAGCTGACTTCTAATCAACCTGTCAGTGGGAAGGTTACTGTAAACATCCCTGATAAACCAGTGGCCATGAAGAAACCCATCCAATGATGAAACGAGGGAAAGCCAGGCTTCCTGTTGGTAATTTCAGACCAAAGTGGATTCACATTCCGCTTTAACCTTAAATTGCAAAACAATAGTCGCTGACTGCGTTTTCTTTAAAAACAACCTCTAGCCTGGACAATCCTAAAGTCCATTCACAAACATTAAAGCCTCTAAATACAGTTGATTTTGGCATATAAAAGACTGTGGTTTCTTCCCACTGAGTGGCAGCTTATGGACTGATCACCCCCATTACAAAGACTGCGTTTAGCAATTGCACTAGCATTAAAAAGGCAGCATGTCTTAAGACAAGAGGGCAAACGAGTATTATATTTAAAGCTACAATCAATACAAAAGACACACTAACTATACTAATCTCCTTCACAGTGAGTTACGCTTCAATTTACTACATTTACGATCAGAGTCTGCTATGCTGCTCCGGTAGTCATTAGTTTCTCCCAAGTGCACCTCAAAAGTGGCCACTTCACTCCATCCCACAATGGGAAAGGTCAGAGCAAAGCGAGCTATTTTAACACATCACACTTAATAGAATAACGAAGAGGCGACAGGGCGTGCGTGTGATGTCCGTGCTGAGGAAACACTAAGCTCTGAAGCTACAAGAGTGTGTTTGTGTTCATCAAAAGTGAGTGCGTGCAGCACTGGTTTGTTGGAGGATGTAACGAGTGTGCCACCTAGTGGGATCCATGTGCCCTCGCATGCTGTGGACGAATAGAACCAGAGTCAGAAATGAACTTTTCCATTATAGTGCAATATTTGCCACCTGGAATTGATTTCTGGAATTAAATTCATTTTTACATTGCCTCAATACTAACTGTTTCGGTGTTGCCTTTTATGTCAAATACTACTTCCGGTCACTTCAATTAATCAGAATACTGTAGACTATTACCAATAACATTCTCTCAACATGCATTGATCATGGCAAGTTTATTTACACCAACTGTTTAATGCTGCTTAAAGATGGCACATTTATATGACAACCACATTATACTGTATAATGTAAATAGCCTAAATAAAGCAAATGCATTCCTGTTATTTTATTCATTTATTATTACAAAGAAGAACTGCATTATGACAAACCATTATTGTTGTTTATTGCTCTTGTAATAAAGCATGTAATAATGCTTATTCATTTTGATTCATAAAAATAGTTTTGAGTGGGAAAACAGCTTATATTCTTGTAAGGCTAACTCAGACATAAGTTGAAGGGATAGTTCTGTCATTAATTACTAACCCTCATGTCGTTACGAACCCGTAAGACCTTCGTTCATCTTCTGAACACAAGTTCAGATATTTTTGATGAAATCCGACAGCTTTCTGACTCTGCATAGACAGTAAGGTAACTACCACGTTCAAGGCCCAGAAAGGTAGTAAGGACATCTTTAAAATTCTTGTAGCTTCATAAAATTACGGTTGAACCACTGATGTCACATGGATTATTTTAACAATGTCTTTACTACCTTTCTGGGCCTTGAACATGATAGTTGCCTTGCTGTCTATGCAGAGTCAGAAAGCTGTCGGATTTCATCAAAAATATCTATATAATTTTCATTTTTGGGTGAACTGGCCCTTTAAGAACAGTTTAGGAATTAATTTACTTTTTAACGCATTAGAAAAAAAAAAAAAAAAAATAAAGCTTTTATATTGTTGTCTTAGTAGTTTGAAGTACAAAACAGTTATTTAAACTGGAAATAAATTCTATACAGAAAGCAAGCAAATAACATTCCCCATCACTAAAGCAGTCCATGACTTCAGTCTAGCGTGAGTTATGCACACTCTGAAAATCTCCCGTTATAGTCTCTGAAGCTGTCTACACTGCAAAATTAAACTTTAGATCACATCTACTCTTATGATGAAAGAATTTGCGAGAGTGCAGAAGCACGTGTACTGAAACTCCTGCATTTTCAGATGATTTCTTCTTCATTGGTGACACTTCTGATTGGCCATCGCATTCATAAGCTCAACCAATCACACACATTTCTGTTATAATGCTCAACACTGCAAAAAATTGTGTAAAACGTGAGCAGGTCTAAATATGCCGTAACTGATTCATTTTCACATTAATCAGAACAGTTGTAATAGATACAGTTTAATTGTATAACGGCATTTTTACCCCGGTCTTGAATTTGGGGGGACTTTTGTTAATTTTGCTGGCATTTTTGCCCCCTGGATAAATTTCCGATCCTGTATGGAACAGAGAAGCAAGCCAACTCTGATGTCCGTCCTTTGTTTGATGGTTTGGAAAAGATGCCAAAAGCAATGCTGTTGAGATATTACAAGGCTGCTCTGGGCACTGTTGAGTCAGCCTCTGTGTAGCACCGCTTGTGAAATGATGCTTAGGAGGGCAAGAATCCTGAAAACAGGAATCTGTATAAATGACACCTCTGCCTGTGGTTCAAGGTGAACACGTCTTCATATTCATCATAAGATTCTCATTACCTGGTTTCTCTCTGTCTTTAAGCAAGCCTCTCCTTTCATTAAAGTAGATCACGGATCTAGAGTGAGGTAATTACAACCAAAAGTAATTGAACTAGTTCTAATTACACCTCATTAGCTGCCAATAACCTTGTTCACTGTATCTGAACATTCCGGCAAAACTTGACCTTCGGTAGCCATTTTTAAGGCCTGATTAATAACCTTATAAAGCGAATTGTCTTAACTGAAGATTACATAATGATGCAAGAACTCTTACCTTTATTAAAAAACATGGAGGCCATTTGTCCCATCTCGACTCTCTCGACAATGTCAAAGTGGTCTATATTCACAGCACGCTCTGTTATATCAGATGACAAAACCAACAGTGAGCTTAAGATTTCGACATCGCAAATCATTATATTGACAAAGACACAAAACAACACAAACAGCACTTACGAACAGAGAGAATGGGCCGCGTCTCGACGGGTTCTGAACGTCCCCGGATAACATCATCATCATCTGAATAGTCTGAGCTGGAGTCGCTGGCGTTAATCTTAAAATGGTTGCGACCACAAAAATGGTTAGTTTCATTATTGAACAAACATGCTCGTAACCTAAAACCAAAAAGTGTTTTTTGAAAGAATAAGAATTGAATACTTTTATTCAGCAAGGGTGGATTAAATCACGAGAAAAATCTTTTTTTAAAATAAATGCTGTTCTTTTGAACTTTCTATTCATCATAGAATTTTGAAAAAAATATTAAGCAGCACAATTCAACAATTCTGTTTCTTGACCAGCAAATCAGTATATTAAAATGATTTCTGAAGGATCATGTGACACTGAAGATGCAGAAAATTCAGCTTTGCATCACAAGAATGAATTACATTTTATATTATATTCATATAAAAGCAATTATTTTATATTGCAGTAATATTTCACAACATTACTGTATTTTGAACTACCATTTGATGAAAATATATTTTTCTGCATCTTTGGCTTTTTTTTTTTTGGAGCTATGTAGCACTCGTCCCCATTGGCTTTCATTGTGTTGTACTTTCATTCAGCCTTACTTCTTTTGTGTGGTAATAACTAACAGGATTGGAAGAACATGAGTAAAGGATAACATCTGTATTTTTGGTGAAGTGTCCTTTTAAGACAATGTTCTATATGACAGAGGACCTTCTATGAGAAAACATTTGATTATTGTCTCAGTTCACTCTGTGTGGACAATATAATGTGCCAAACAAAAACAAGGGAGCAATTTGTCATGCTAAACTGCAAAATTAGTCATGGCACGCTTATTCATCATAAACATAAGTTATGCACAACATCTGCTGTTGCAGAAAAAGAGATGATCTATTAAATGTAAATTTAGCTTTTAAAGTTGTATTTATTGTTTGCCAGAGAGGTTTTCTATATTCTGTCTGTAATGGTGAAATGGACTAGAATCATACGGAGCATCGGCCTCATTCTGAGTCTGCTTCAACACATAATAGCTCTATTTTAGTACTTCTGCCATAAGCAGCCCTGTTTCATTCACTGATAGGTCAGTCTCGTTCAAAGCTTCATCGACTTTCTGGCTTGATTACCTGCAGTGGGACGTGCAACATTTCCCAGATCAGTGTAATTTTCATAGGGAATGACCGGAGACTGGCATTAAACTGATGCAGTTACTAACCTCTTCCTGTTCTCCCCTCTTCCAGCGCAGCTGGGCATTGGCAGCGGCCATGGCTTCGATCACAAATGTGGTGGTCATGAAACTGAGAGAAGACAGAAGAGTTAAAAAACATGTGTAGCATGTCTTAAAAAACAAGAATAAGGAAAAACATGATACAGAGACAAGCCACTGGCTGGTATCATAAAGAAAATCCTTAAAGACAACATAAAATAAAAAATATATAATCACGATTTTGCACATTATTTTATTATCCCCCCCCCCCCACTAAATGCAATACGTTTCCCCATCTGAAATGATGTATGTTGTGGTCAATAGAAAAAAATAAGGTAATAACCGATAACATCTACTTTAAGCAAAAAAATGTAATACATATTTTGATGTATTATTATACACTAACACACATACTTTTAACTATATCATTCAGTGCAAGAGCAAAATATGCAACTGTATGTCATATATATTGCGTCCATCTCCTTCTATAAGCTGTATTTAAAGAGCACTGTTGTCTGGTCTCTTTCATTGATATACAGCTCCATCCTGTTTCATCTAAACACTCATAACTCTCCCCTGGGCTCCGTCAGTGACTCAGACAGCTGGCAGGTTGGCAGAGGTGATAAATGTGTTTTGATGGCCACAGCACCAGCGGCAGCAGTAACAGGGTTGAGAAGTCAGCTAAAGATGAGCGAGTGACAGAGAGAAATAGCATGCTAGAAAGACATGGCTGTGCTCTCACACTGCACACAAGACGAGGTAGAGAATTAAACTTCTCAAATTCACTACACGCAAGTTGGAGACTCATTCTAATCCTGTTTGGCAAACCACTACAAAGAATATTGATGAAACCCTAATACGCACAGCCTAGCAGCAAGGTATGCACTTAAGACTCGCAATAAGAAAACAAGCAAAAGAAAAAAAAAGACCAAACCAAGCAGTTTCTGAAAACAAATGCTGCTAAATGTTTTCTCAGAGCTTTATTTCTGACCCGTATTTTATGACTTTTAGAGTGTATTTAAACTTTGGTGCACATGAAAACATTTCCAAACTCTGACTTAAATATAAATGCAACACGGACCAAACGTGCGGTTTTGACTTAACACATTTTAGAAGCTCTTTGTGAGTTACAAGCTGATAAAGCAGCATTATTTGTACACACATATAAGTGCATTCAGAACAGGACACAAAATATATATATGTCATAAAAGCGGTCCAATCAAGTTGTGACTGTCGCTTTGTGTCTTTAGGTTCAGTGTTAAAAATGGCAGTGTGAATGCTAAGCAAACCAGGATTAAATAAATCATTTTCTTTTTTATTCTGGACCAAAAGAACCAAACTACAAGTATAAACATCCATAATTCACTGGTATCAAGGTGATTTGTAGTGGATGTATGAAAGCAGTTCTCCTCAAGTTCACAAAGGGTGCCACGGTTTTTGCATTTTACCACTTATTCTCAACATCTTAAGATACAATAATTATACTCCAATTATGTGCATGTTAATCATTTGATTGAATCATTTATTCCATTATTTTGCTGTTTGGCAATGTGAACCCTAAAGGTTTATCACAGCATTAAAGGCCTATTTATTTCCCCGGGCGCCGCAGCATAAAATGGCTGCCCACTGCTCTGGGTGTGGGTGTGTGTGTGTGTGTGTTCACAGCTGTGTGTGTGCACTTTGGATGGGTTAAATGCAGAGCACAAATTCCGAGTATGGGTCACCACACTTGGTCGTATGTCACTTATACTTGTATATTTACACTAAGGACTTTAGGTTTTAATTATTGTTCTAATTCTGTGATAATTGTGAAGTCCACACCACAACTATAATGATATTATCATTGGAATCCCTTCCAGAATGTTTTTTTTCCTAGCTGATGAATATAAAACATTGACAGTCAATCAGAATATATCCTGCTTTAAAGAGCTCGAGCATATAAAGCGGCAGATGACAAAACTGTAGCATGTTTATAATAAACAGAAAATTGTCGTGCTTTAGTGTGAATGCTTATAGTTAATGTCAGTTATCATTATAGTCATCTTTATTGGTGTGAACAGGCCTTAATGCACTTTTTTTGAACCTAAAAATACTTTAGGCTGGTTTACATGGCTCACCAAAAAAAATAATAACGGGTTTAATACAGAGATACAACAAACCCAGCAACTGATGGAAGTCTGTGTCTTCCAGTCTTAAAGAAATAGTTCACCCAAAACTATCCCTTGGTTAAAACTCATACAGGTTTGGAACAACTTGAGGGGGAGTAAATGATGGCAATTTCTCATTTTTTGTGTACTATCCCTTTAAGATAGAAAAACAGAGGAAGACAGAGAGTGAGATGGATTTAAAAAAAAGAGCCTAGAGGGAGAACATACCTCATAAAAGCCAAAAATGTGATGAGGGTGACGCTGACAACCCAACCAGCTGCTGCAAAGGCCTTGGGCATGGTCAGGGCACCAGTGCCAACAATTAGATTGAACATGTACACCAGGCCAATCTACATGAACACAAAACAAACACATGTCTATAGCAGATTCAAACGTTTACAGAAGCATAGAAAATGTATTACAAGAGGCACTCAAGTTATCACACAAAGCCCCATTACACGTCATCTGTCTATGTTCTCTGTTCTGCTTCCTTGCAAAGAGGATGCATCACCATCATGCAATTCAATAAGCTAATGTTTGTGATAACTCATTTGAAAGGCACTGCATTTTCTCCCACTTGAGTGCACAAGTCACATATTAATCAATATAGTCTACTGTAAATTAGTCATGAGCTTGACTAACAAAATTTACTGTTGATTCCATTAGAAACTGAGGAGCACTTCCCTTATTGATCATCTTTAAAAAATACTTCCCATTAACCAACTTGAGCGAAACAAAGCAGATAATAGACATGATACTGCACACTCAAGCTGACACATTATGTATCTTACTGTAAACATACTGATTTATTTCAAGAGTATTCTTTACAAAGAGTTTTCAAATGAAGGACAATGCATTTTTTTTTGTAGTTACGAGCAATAAAATTGCTCTGCATTACAGATCTTAAACTGTCTACAAAAATTAAACATGGGTCCTAAAGCCAATTTAGTAAAACTGGTTTTAAATTATTTAATTTCATTTTATTATTATTTATATTATTAAGGTAACTGCAGCTCGAGTTATCTCACAAATCTGATTTTCTCAGAGTTTCAAAATGTATATTTAGCAATTTGGTTTTTGTTTCAGCCACAGAATAAAAATGTTGTTTTTTTCCTCTCAATTGCAAGTTTATATTTAGCAAATTCTGACTTTTTTCCCCTCGCAATTCTGAGTTTATATCTCACATTGTCTCAGAGACAAAAAGACAGAATTAGAAGATATAAACTCGTTTAATTGAGAGACACAAATGATCTTCCACAGTTTTCACACCTTGACTGTTAGTTTTAGTTCAAGATTTTATAAAAATATCTTCAGTGCGGTTAAATTTAACACATTTAACACCATTACTCTGTTCAAATGTCTAGCCATTTTCCCATATTGTCAAGATGGGAAAATGAGTTCAAGTAAACCACAAGACTACATGCCAAAAACACACGAGTCTGGATCATGTGCTGGTTTCTGCTGATTTAAACCATTCAAGCATGTTTCTCCAGTTTCCTACGCTTTCATTTCCTCTTTAAATGAGCAACACAAAGTGAATTGCTCGAATCACATGACTAACAGTGACATAAAGGCACCTATGACAACTGTTAACTTACATTATCTGTCTATCAAAGCCTAAGAAAGGGTGAAAACAGAACTACTTTTCAGTGGCGTCAGTCATTGCTCTTAAATAAATACAGGTTCTCAAGTCTTGAACTCTTTCGTGAATGCAGGTAGGAAGCATGTCACATGCATGACCTGACAGTTTGCTGTATCACGATACTGTCACAAGACAACGAGCTGAGTGTACAGAATAGTCCCACTGACCAGTGTGTTTATGGAAAGTAGGTCAATCAACATCTGCTCCATGTACAACCACTTGGTTAAATGTAATACTTACAAATGGTGAGTAAGGCTCCCCTGTTTCTGTAATGCCCCCAGCCATCTCGAAGAGAAATACACAACTCTAAAACCTGGAAGATTACCGCCCTGAAGAAAGAAAAGACTGTTTTAATATTTAAATACACCATCACTTTGCCTGAGTAACATTAGGCCAGAGTAACAGGACTAGTGTCAACCGTTGTTTATGCTTTATTTAACGTTGTATTCACTCAGTGGTCACATGATATGGCAGATTTAATAAGCATGTGTTAACGTTATTGCATTTTTTTTGTTTCGCCATAGTGATATCATTTTCAGAGAGAAAACTTTGTCATATTGCTAAAATAAAAGGCTCACCTGTCACCGTGTGAGGCGACTGTAACGTTAGTTGTCGAGCGAGGTGTAACGTTAGGTTTGTATAACGTTAATAACAGTTAACGTTAGTTAGAAATGAACGAGACTGTTTTCTTGTGACGTCCTCACGGTCAGCGACGTAAAAAAACAAAGCGGAGCGCATCGCGCGCACCTCCTCGTTGTTTCATTAGCGGATAGTTAAGACAGACTGCAGAAGTTCTTCTGTTTGTGAAAACATACCCGTTAAAAATAAACAGTACACAGGACGTCAGCAGGAAACAGTTCCTGCGAAAAGGGGCGGGGCGTAGCAGGTCGGAAGTGTTTGCTGATTGGTTGGTTTGTTGGATGCGGTGACGTTTTGTGAGAAAGACGCTTGCAGAGGTTTTACAATTATTTTAAGCAAGTACAATTTTAATATTTCTTTTCAAATATCTCATCAGTACACTCTGATCACTAAGCTTTTACATTTGTTTAAAAAAGTCTCATGCTCATCAAGGCTGCATTTATTGAATCAAAATGAATATCGTGAAACCTAAAATAACGGCTTTCTAATTTAATAAGATGTTATTTATTCCTGTGGTGGCAAAGCTGTATTTTCAGCATCATTGCTCCAGTCTTCAGTGTCACATGATCCTCAGAAATCATTATAATATACTGATTTATCAACGCTGGAAACAGTTGTGCTGCTATATGTGTATATATATATATTTATATATTTACACACACACACACATATATTTGTAATTACTATGATAGTGTTAATACTGATTGCTAAAAAGAGACTTAAAGGGACAGAAAGTCTAACCTTACCTGAACTCATAAAACACATTTAGACAATTTTCATATATAAAAAGTGGGGTGAATGATTTCCGTTGTCAAATAATATGGATTCAAATTATTTGGCATTCAGTTAAGTAAAGACAGAAATGTTATGGCATTTAATTAAGTGCACATAATCACTAGTGACTAGCACATGCATTTTTTCCATCTTAGAGTATTTTTATATTTTTTGTTTCGGTGTCAACGTCTGGACAGCTGAAGGAAAACAATGAGAGTCCATGCTTAGTTTTAATTTGACAGAAAATGTTTATTTCCCCATTCAAAGAGTTTAAAGAAAGGTGATTAGTGGAAAAACAAGTCAACATCCAAACTGAGGAGTGGGAAGGGTGAGGAAAACATCAATGCTTCAGCAGACTTTCTGAAAATCATAAGCTAAACGCATTTCTCCATCGCAAAAGGTCTAAATAAAACAAAATCAAATTCTTTAAAACAAAAAGAAAGTAAAAGGAAAACTTTTAAAGTCTAAAAAAAATATTTGTGCATGTGCACAAAACAAAATATATTAAACACTTATAAACAAAAAATACTTAAAACAACTTTAAATAAAATGCAAAGCAAAAGTAAAAAAAAAAAGAAAAATAAATAAAATATAATGTCTTGGTGGAACACAGGTCTGCTTGGGAATAATGTCATTACAGTAACAAATGCATCGGTGCATTAATCATTTAGAAAGTGAGGCTTTCCATTGGACAGTTTTAGATAACCAATACAGCATGATTTAAATATCTGACCACACAATTTTAACATCCATTTTGTATTTTAAGGTTAAACTCGAGTTCTTTTAACTTGAATTAAATGTCTAACAGGGTTGCTAATCAAATCTGTGAAGTACATCATTTAAACAGAAAACAAGCCCTAGAGGATGGAGCAGCTTACAAAAAAGGATTCATCTTAAAAATGAGATTGTCAGAGCTAGTGTTTAATGATGAGAGAATAAACCTTAAGATGTTTTCATAGAGATGAACATGCATATTGCTTAAACAGGCATTTAAAACCACGACAACAGCTAAAAAGTGTTCAAAACAACTAAAAATATGGGAAAAAAAGATTTGGGAAGCCTCTCCTAAACTCTAAACCCCGTCAGCACAGAATGATGTACTTGAAATCTAACACCGCCCTCATTACTGCGTTTTTCCACAATTCATTTGTCTGTCTAAAAGGACAATTGCATATCGTGTAGACTGGAAAATCTTACCACATTACTCTTTACTAAAATTATACTCCGTGTTAAATTTAAGCTCATTAAAGAAATAGCTCTCATGTGATAATTAGATTCTTCTTACATAAGCCAAGCATTCTTACTCTTAACAAAATACAGCCTTCATAACGTCACTATATTCCCATCTTTGAGGGGGGAACTAACGGTCCTTATAAGAGAAAGTGCATATCGATAATGCCACTAACTAAAGTTCCTTAAGCATTATAGTTATTTAACTCCTAAAATTTATTTTTAAGCAGCAGAGGCAAAGACTCAATCTCTATAGTGAATACTTGGTGCAGGATCAATCTTTACATGACGTTTGCAACACAAAAGGAATAATAATGCTTAAATACAGACTACAGCGATCAACTAGGAAAAATGATTACTTTATCCCTTTATCAAGAAACCTCATTGCCGTTCTTGCTATGCGCGTTTTAGATTCGCAAAAAGAAGAGGAAATAAAACAAGGTATGTGCTTAACGAAACATTATGAGACCTAACTCCATGATGGTTCATTTACTGGCTACAGCAGAATTATCAGCAGCAAGCAGTTTCTTCATGGAATGAAAATATAGCTTGATGCATATGGAGACGTGGAAAGAAATTAAGCAGGCAGAAATATGTACTTATGTCATAATGAGTGCATGCTTCTGTCATTAGCCAACCCCAAGAACTTGTTTTATAATTAGCAGTTTTTAAAACTAAAGTACACCCAAAAATGAAACTTTTCCATGAAACACAAAAGCTGAGTGACTTAAAAAGGTAGTTTTCAAAAGGTCAAGTTTTCAATAAGAAAAACTTGTCACTTATGAGCAAATAACTAGTCACTTGACTGAGTTTCTCAAGCAACTAGCTTGACTGCATGGCTCTCAAGCAAAGCTTTGCATGGCTTCAGAAGATTTGAAACTTTAAAATCATAACGTTTGTCCTATTTGCAGCTATAATGCACTTATGTAAAAGAGTAATTGTGCCATTCGACATCTTAAAGATGACTATATGCTTTATTTTGAGAGACATTAGCTGGAAAGTTTTCATTTTCGGGTGATGTGTTGCTTTAAGAAAACGTATGCCGCTGGTTGCGGTTTGTGTGCGTGTGCTTTTGGCATCTAGCTGAGAAGCCAGGCTTTGCTAAGGCTGGACTATTGAATGGCGTCGTTTTGTCCAATAAGCAGCTGGTGAATCTTGCCTGAACGAACCCTCCCTCCCGATCAAGATCCCTGAGCTTCAGCTTTCATTTCCATTCGGAGCAAGTCAGAAGCCAATCCGTGACAGTAAAAAGGTTGATTTCACATGAACTCTTTCACAGAGCTGGAGGAGGATCGCTCCAGATCACAAACCGTCACACGTCTTTGACTCTAACAGCAGGTAGTTCCCCCACAAACAGACATGGATGAGTTCCCCAGTAACCCTCCCGTAGATTTAACCTGCAGATAAGAACAATGTGTTCAAACAAATGGCCAAAGCTGCTTTAGTTGGATGTTTTACGTCATCACTGAGGTTCTTCTCACCTAATAGTTGGTTCCCATGTCAGCAGGGGCGGCGTCTACACACCATAGCAGGCTGAAAGTCTCTCCTTCAGCAGCGGGGGAAACTGCTCGGAGAACTGCTGCCAGTTTTCCTCACCGACCTGATCTTTGAAGCCATGCAAAATCTAGACAAGAAGTGGACACATTCTGTTGAAGCATAGCTGACAATTGGGCTTCTATCTTGGCCAACTGTGAACCCATCCAATCAAAGTTGTTCGTTACAGAAGAGTGTTTGTACCTTGCAGAACATGTCCCTCAGATCGTCTTTTGGACTTACCCAGGAGGCCACAGCGTCACAGAAAAAGATGAAGTCCTGCATCCAAAAAAAAAAGTTGCATTAAAGCCAAACTGTAACCTTTAGCCCAACAACTCAATTTATTGTTATGGATTTTTATTTTAGATTTAATAAATAATTTTCTATTTAATGGTAGTTAGCACATCAAATGCAGAGAAAACATACATTAATTATATCTTTATTTCTGATATTGTTATAGTAACTCACTATTATTTATCTAAATTTAATACATTATATTTTATGGTAGTAAGTAGTACATAAGAGAAAACAGAAAATTAAACAAATTATGTAATTACATTTATTTATATATATATTATTTATTTTTTTGCTATAGAGTTTGAAAACTTTATCCCAACAACCCAATGTATTATTAACATTTATTTTAATTTAATAAACTATAAATTCATATTTTAGGGTAGTAAGCACATAAGAGAATGTAGAGGAAAAAAAACTAATTATATTAATATTGCTTTTGTTTCTGATATTGCTATACAGTATGAATGTCATTACATTTAGATCGTAAAAGAGTTCAATTCAACTTATTTCTAAATCATTCATTAGAAATTAAATGAAGTTAATAAAAATGCATCTATGTACCTTACATTTTCTAGTGTGATGTTATTGTATTTACTGTAATGATTGGGTACATAGATCTTGCTGTGGTCAATAAATGTATTAAATCAAATAAATAAATATAACTCTGCTCTTAAATTGCATAACAGGTCAGGTCTTGAATGGTTTGTACTCGCCTGTACGACTCCTCCAGGATTTACCCCAATCATTACACAAATGCCCCTGAAGGCGGAGTCTTTCTCTTCATTGTCCCGAATGTTTCTAAGTGACGTGCACCTACATTGGAAAAAATAAAAAGAGACGTTTATTTCAGAAGTTTAGTAGATTTTGTAGACCGAGCTAGTTCACACATAAGAGGCATGCGATGGTTTAATCAACATCTCACCATGGGCGAACGAACTGTGGCAACATGGGGGCAACTTCCTGTGGGCACACATATCCCAGCCGACCAATCGTAATGGCTGTTTCACAAAAACAAAAAAGGGACATGAGTGCATTTCAAGCTAAAAATTAGCTACAGTCAAAGCTACAGAAACCAGAACACCATTTCCCACAGATAATATAATTCAGGTTTTGAAGTTCATCATACGTTTAGTGATTTAGCATTCTTCTTGCTGTATGCATTTACCCGTGTTCTCCAGCAGAGTTTTGGGTGTATTCGGTCTGTTGATGATCTCCACAAGGTTATTAAGAACCAAGGCCACAAACGGCTGCATCTCCGTACCTGGAAAAACACCAGACGAATTCAATATCAAACAGCTGTCCAAACTTGCACAGGACAGATTCTTGAGAAGCAAATAACTGTGCCATAATGAATATGAAATGATAATTCACCCATCTGTATGGCGATCTCTCCGATGGCCCAGGTGGCATTGTTGCACACAGATATGAACTCCGGGTTGAGATTGAGGCCCAGGACAGGCAAGAACTCCGCTAGAGAGTGTAAACGGACACCAATGACAAACTGACCAGCACAACACGCACAGAAGCAACAGCTAGCATGAGAAAGCAGCTCTTCACGTGTCAGGCTTCACTCAGTACGAGTCAAAGAGCACAGCTCACCGATGCAGGGCTTGACGTGAAGGAAACATGCCTTAGTCAGGTCTCCCAGCAGAGCGAACGAACTCTGACGCACTTCCGGCATGGTGTCCTTTAATTAGAGCAGAAATAAAGCTGTTTCAGGCTTTTTATACAACACAATTACTTTGCAGAACATGAAATCATGTTGCACTTGAGACAACATGAGCAAAGGAAGAAGAATGACTGAAAATGAGGACTATTTTTACTACATATATAATCATGGAAATATGGTCAATTCAGATTATATTCAAGTGTCCAATACATGTACAAAATTAATAATGATACTACTAATACGATCTATAAAAAGGTAATATATAAATATATTTAATAATAATAAAAACTTTAAGCAATAATAAAGATATGTTTTTTTTATATTACCTTTATAATAAAATTAAACAATAGATTTATTATACACATCTTTATTTTTAACAGTTCTTATTTATACAAGATATTAATATATACACATTTTAAATTAAATCGTACCAAACCAAGTTTTATATAACTTATTTTAGTATTTCCTATTTAATAAAGATATTTAAATATTCTCTCTTGACAGATAGAGAGAACAAGGGAGCATTTAAATATTAAAACAAATCTATTACATATATAAATAAATACTTGCATAACTTATTTTAGTATTTCTAATAAAATGTTTAAATATTTTATATATCCATATATGTATATATATACACACACACTTATTAAATGTATTATTCAATAACAACAATCATTGTCATCAAGTTATTAATTTAAATATTCATCATTATGAAATATATATTATATTCAAATGTTTTGAATCCATTGATTTGAGCATACCTGCATGCACTGGAAGACCAGGGTCATGATGTTGCTGCGGGTGACCAGCTGTTCTACATTAGCTCCGAGTCCCTCCGCCAGACCGCTGAGCAGATCAAGGGCCACAATCATGAAGTCTTTATCAGGGGCCTCGTACTGGTCAGGGTGCTGGTTATACATCTGCACCGAGAACAGAAAGAAAACATCAGGATCTGAGGAATGAACCAGAACGACCACGCTACGGCTGTTCATTCTCCACGGACCATGGTTTGAGCGAGGTTCTTCTGGACCAGGGTGACACAGCGCTGGTAAACTGGTTCACAGTAGGGCAGGAAGCCGCTCTGTAGTGCTGTGGCCACTGAAGACAGGCACTAAAAGAAGAACAAGTAACAAATTCCTTCAGACATCTCCGTTTTTGATGTATGAACATAACCCCCAAAAAAACTTCTATCTTACCTCCAACAAAGGGAACAGATCCTTGTCTTCATCTTTTAACTCATTCCATTTCTGAATAAGAGGGGGCATGAGCTTTTGGATGTATTCCTGTTAAACAAAACGGTCACATTTAATTCTGATTCTTGAACATTTTCCTCTTTAAACACTCAAAGGCACAGTGATCGTACTGGCTGGTTAAGATGGTGTCCGACAGAGTCAGCGAGGGTTCCGATGGCGTCATACAGGATCAGCAAGTTCTTGTGCTGGTACTTGCTGAAGGCAAACACCAGTGTGTCCAGAATGAAGCTCAAGTAGGGAACCAGCTCTGTACAGGCCTCCTCTTCCAGAGTCGCAAATGCACTGATGGAAGGAAAAACCCAAGAATTAGCTTAAGATGCGATACGTCTCCAGAAACTCCATCCAGACTGAAAGCATCTAATAAATAGCCCACAATCTATGGAGGGTTTTCTTGGTTTTAGCTGGTTTGTGTTTAAGAGGGCTTTTAGACACTTTATAGCTGGTAAGGATAGGAAACAGATTTGGATTAACCAGCTAAACCATTGTACACCAGCAAATCACCTTAGCTAAGTGGTCTCAAACTCAATTTCTGGAGGGCCGCAGCTCTGTAGAGCTTAAAGTTGGCATGAAATCAAAATTGACTTTACTTTACTAGCGCACATTGCTAGTCTTGATGTGAACAATTAATCCATGTAAGTTAATCTGCTGAAAAAAATTTGTTTTGGTAATCTTTATTCAAAATCTGAACATTTACTTCCGCTCTGGAATGGCGTTCCTTTTTTGATGATGTCAATTTGACGGCTTGGACAGAATATCCTTAAACACGCCCCTCCGACCGTTAGGTTGCTATGAGTGAGACAGCGAGGAGGAGCACTAAAATAAAACCCTGCCATCGATTCAATATTCCGTTTCTGCTGGAAATACATCACTGCACTGAAATAAAATTGGCAGCAACTTCCCGTTCACGCAGGCTTTAACTTCAACCAGCTCCAAATCACACCTGCTTGTGTGATTTCATAAAACAAGTTTACCAAATAAGCCAGGTTTATTTCAGTTAGTTTGACTTACTGTCACTTGATTTGGTTCAAAATAAGCCAGACTAACTGAAATAAGCCTGGCTTATTTGGTAAACTTGTTTTATGAAACTGAAGAACGTGATTATCTGGATCAGGTGTTTGATTAGAGTTGGAGCTAAGCTGTGCAGAGCTGTGGCCCTCCAGGAATTGAGTACATCAATGCCTTAGCAGGTTTGTCATACCAAAAGGTCAGGTTTTATTTAAATTTATTTCAATTACCAAAACATTATTTTTAATAGTTTTAGTCAACAATAATACTAAATGTATCAAAATATATTCAATTGACTAGTTATAGGCTACATAAAGACACGGTCAGATTTAAGATCTGGAGGCTGTATTTTCTTTAAGAGCAGGTCAAGCGTACCTGCAGGCGGCCTCCTGAACCCTCTTGTTGCTGTCGAGGATGCGTTTGAGCAGCTCGGTCATGAGGGGTTTGAGGTAGGAGTCTGGCGGCTGGCTGACCACCCAGTGTGCATAGCGGCTCAGAGTCCAGCAGGCGATGGAGCGCACCAGCGCTTTCTTATCACAGAGACACTGGCTCAAGTGAGGAATCAACTCCGGCAAGTACGGAACCATATCCTGCATGCAGCCTGAGGACAAGAGAGACGAGGAGCTCAGAAAGGTCATACTTCCACACAAACATTTTTGAAGGATATGCACTGATGTTCAAAAGGTCAAGGTCAGTAAGATTTAATTCAATACACCCTTACTGAATAAGAACTATTTTAGATCTATTTCAAAAAGTATTCATTTCATTCTGAAAGTCATAAAAATATTAAGCAACCGTTTCCAACAATATTAATAAATGTTTTTGAGCATCAAATCAGCATCATAGTGATTTCTGAAGATCATGTGACACTGAAGACTGGAGTAATGATGCTGAAAATTCAGATTTGAATCACAGCTTCGAATATTGTAATAGTTCACAATACTATTGTTTTACTTTTTTTCATGGTTATATTAAATAAACACTTCTTGGTGAGCATGAGGGTTAAAATAAGTTACCACCCCCAAACCTTTGAACAGTAGTGTATAATATGCGGAGTACACGTTATTTATTTATTTTTGTATGCATAGAATAAGTGTGGAAATTAAGTCATAAAAGATTGAGAAATGTTAATTATTTAGTGTATAGTTATAAAACTATGCAACAAATTCTGCTATATTGTGATTTGACAAACCATTTTCAGTAAATCCAAATTACATCGAAACAACAGTGTTTGTCAGTTTTACATTTCGCCTTTTAAAGTGATTTGAAGATTTTAGGGGGGGGGACTTTTTTTGTAAAATTAACAAAAATCCTTTTTACAAGTGACTATTATTTTTTTTTCAAACAAAATTGAGCTAAAAAAGCTAAAATTACTACATATGATGTAGCGGATTTAAATATGCTAAACGGTCACATGACCTCACTGTGTTGCATAGTACTGTTAAAAACATGAATTATTATTGCATAGAGTCTTAAACTGAAGGCAGTACACGGAGCACAGTGCAGTATGCAGTAAGCTGTATTGTAGCATTCGAATCAGAACAAAGACCAGATTTAGCACAAACAGGGTTACTTTATACCTCCTCGCATTCATTGTCTTATACCTTCAGCGATGGCTCCCAGCACCAGGATGCCAGACTCTTTAACAACCCAGTCCGGGTGGAACAGCAGCTCCTTCAGCACTGGAAGCAGGGGGGGCAGCAACTCATCCCGAAACACATTTGCCAGGACATCAAGGGCAGCCGCCGAACACTTCCCTACAGAGGACATGTTGCACATGGGGTTAGAGGTTTCACTCCGCACCAATGCAACTTTAGGCTTTAAAAGCTTTTCGTGGATCAGACAGTATGAATACTTGAACATCACTGACAATCATGACATAGAGTGTAATCATCTCCACAGAAAACACCAAGATTCAGTTTGGTTTCTTTTACAAGACACTTACGTAGATTCCAGTCGGACTGACTGTCGTCATCGTCGTCATCATCCTCTTCACTCTCCTCTCCTTCCTCGCCTTCATTACCCTCGTGCCGAAGGGTGACGGTACGAGACTTGTGAAAGCGTGGCTTTATGTCCTGCTCGTTGTCCGGCACAGCCTCGTCTTCCTCCACGTCACCCTACACAGGAAGCAGAAGGTCAGTGTGATGGATCAACTGGCAGTTCTGGACAGCAATGATTGAGTCAAAGGCCTTGGGTCAGACAGTATGAATACTTGAAAATCATGGAGAAAATCAGGGATTATGTTATCCTCACACCTGAGGCCAGGCTGGTACAGAAGTTCTTGTGACGTGAAGTAACTAACCTTTAACAAAATGATGTCAATCTCAGAGTACTTCATGCCGTTCACCAGAACAGGAACCAGTCTAAGAGAGATTAAAGACAGGAGGTCAAAACTGGACAGCAGGATATTTGAAGGTATGGATGGATATGATGCAGTCACTCGGGGATTAAACCAATAATAAGAGTTTCTCTGACAGTTAAGAAATGCATTAATTTAATATACGGCAACAGACAGGAAGTTCAGTTGTTAAATACCACGTGTAACAGTAGAAATGTGCCAATTGAGATTCTGCTATAGTGTAGTTATGTTAATTTAATTAAGTAATGTTTAAAAGGGATTTTTTAAATTGATAAATCACAATAACTTGTAAAATCAAAACAGGAATTTTCTTAAGGGCTATTTAGCTATTTAAATGTCATATATGTTTATATGATTTTTAAAAGTCAGAAAAAAGCTAACTTTAAATTAAGTTAATAACAATAATGGGCCAAACAATTGACATTCTGCTATAGTCTTTTTTTATGTATAAAATTTTAGCAAATGCTATTATTTAAAGAAATACAGCAGAGTAAAATTACATAAATTAAATATAATTGTTCAAATTCATTTACATATCATTTTAATTATTTAACATATCCACAATATTTACATACTGGACTGGGCTTTTTCTAAAAGTAATTTATCATTGCATTTTACTCTAAAGACAAAACTTCTCTGGGTCACCTAGAAAAAAACTAAATTCACACTACAGAAGTTAAGCCGGATACTAATGCCCAGCTGTGTTTTATGTATGCACTGTATGCAGCAGTCCACGCTTCATTGTTTAGCTTTAAATGTTCAGTTATCCAACTTCTGGAGGGCTACCAAATGCATGGACTACTTTTGTCCCATTTTGTCCGTGTCTTCTGCATATCATGTCACAGTTTCAGAACGGTTTGCTAGTGAAGGGTTTGAGACCGTGCATGTTTGTCAACTGAAGCAAACACGCTTTTAGTGAGTCTCTTATGCAAAAAGGGAAAGGTCACTTACTGCGCAAGATGTCCAGACAGGACGTCCTTACAGATGGGCTGCTCAGCCAGCGTAAGCCAGAACTCACAGGCCTCCAGAGCCACGTTCTCATCCGGGTCCTGTGAGCGCTGCAGCATGTACTGCACAAACAGTCAACATCATCAGCATCTCTGACTGCTCAAGATCTACATCACTTCTGGGTCCTCAAGAGCTCACCTCAACGATACTGCGCATGTGAGGGATGAGTCTGTCCACTCGCACCTCCAGCAGCATGACCAGAGCCCTGCACACGTTCTTGCGCACCTCTGAGTCCTCATCTGTGGCCAGCGCAAACAGACTCTAGAATAACAGGCCAGGAGGAAAACAGATCAAAACAATGCAATTCCATATAGCCAGCCATGTTGGTTTCTCGTTGGAAGCCAATTTCAACATTTACAGGGGCTAGTCAGCCATCTGAATCAGGATTGGCTACCACAGTGTAGACCATCAAATCCATTGGTGTGAAATCTCGAGTAAGTCTGTGACAACAAATTTGCTGAAAAACTGTTGCAAATGTGGAACAAAATAGGGACAACTGGAAACTGCTTAAAATAAATACAGTGATTAGAAGCTACTGATTAAAAAGAAAAGAAACAAATTATATATTTATTCAAAAACTTTTGAAAATGGGTCATGGAATCAATTTCCAGTTTTAAAAACTGATATTTTTTTAAGAGTATTACTAAATGGAATAATTAAATCTGAATTCTTAAAAAGTCCAAATCCAACATTGTGACATCGACATATGACAGACACCAAAATTGTTCATGAATGTCCCTCCGAATCCAAATCTGTGAGTTTACAAGAATGGCAAACCCAAACAAGGAGGGAGATTTATTACTAAAATGTTGAAACTGAAAAATAAGTATCAATTACGGTGTGCAATACATTTAAATACCAATATAAATCATAATACTCAAACAAGTCCTGGTCAAACTTTACTGTACGAGTTTACCGTCACATTAAAATAACAGGTGCGAGATAGCACTCAATTTTCATTTTCGAATAGGGTGCATCATTACTGAATTGACTTTTGCCAACCAAATGGTAACTCTGTGACTGACGATGTTAACTGCTATCCGAACGATGTGATTCAGGTGCCATGCGTTCAAACTGCAGGTACCTCAATAAAGGTGTCAATGTTGTCCATCAGGGCTTGCGCTCTTCCGATGATAAACTGGTTCACACAGGCAATAGCATGAGACCTAAAGACATGCATGAACAACCATCAGATTCCCAGAACAATGTAATTCAACAAACTCCATCCATCCTCTCTCAGACTGACCTGATCTTGGGGCTGCTGTGTTTGAAGAACTGCAGGAACTTGGGAATCATGATGTTGAGGGGTCGGTTGAGAGCGTCACTGTCCAGGAGCTCAGACGAGTCCTCGCAGATCTTCTGTAAAGCTCCAAACGAGCCCTGCGTGTGAATGAGAACCATTTAAGATCTCAGGATCATCTCTAGATCTGATACGGAACACATCATGGCCACTTTGCCTACATCTTGAATCATTTCCAAACACATTTGCTTATGAAAATGTGCACAGAATAGAAGGGAAATGAGTGTAAATGAGATGAGAAGACAAAGAAAGGTTTAAGTTAAGGCAGATATGAAGAGGCGATGCGCTGACCTCACAGATGTTGTAGTCCTCTGAACTGAGCATGTTGCACAGCTGTGGCAGTAACTCTGGCCACGTCTGCAGCTCTCCTTTGGTGGAAATCGTTGTGATGAGGATACCTGAACACAGACAGACAAGAATCAGCATATAGAAAATTCACATATTTGCCCATAAAATTGATGAAAGTGACAGACATTTATAAAATTACAAATATTTATATTTCAAATACTGAACTTTCTATTCAAAGGATCCTGAAAAAAAAACATTTCAATTACATTTTCACAATACTACTGCTTTTGCAAGAAGAGAGACCTTTTTCCAAGCCGTTTTTAAGACTGCATTCACAAAATTCGATTTCTAGCTAATAAAATTGGCTTATTCTAGGCCGAGCTGAGAGGCTCACCGATAGTGGCGCGGATGAGAGGGGAAGGGTCTCCGATGTTGTTTAAACATTCCTGCTTGATGAAGTGCGCGACTCCAGGGGGGAAGTTCTGATAGTGAGCCTTCACGTTGTTCTTCAGTATCAGACCACTGAGAGATCGAGTGGGCTCATCTGAAGAAAACAAACAGTTATATAATCCGATTCATACACAAGGCTGTCTAAAACCATCATGGAACAACCCACATGTCTAATACGATTAGAAAAAGCTATAAAATGACCCAGACACCACCTTCTGTTTTCAGCCTCGTCAAGACGAAGATGAGATAGTTGTTGAAATCAGGAAACTGGTTCAGCTGCTCTAGTTTCTGAGAGTTAAAATGAAAGAGAATTAAGACATTACTAATGATGGTAGGAAATGACTGTGCATAAAGAGTCCCAGTTCAACGTGTACACTGATGCTACTTTGATAAAGACGGACGGAATATTTCATTTATAGCATATAGACTTCTAAAATAAAAGCCCCTCAGCCGTTAATTTATTTCATGTTATGCCACATAAATCAGGTCTCCAAACATATTATTGCACTGTGGAAAAAGCTTGATAACATCCAGTGCTTTTAAACCTGGCACAAAGTTCACAATTCAATAAACAAGGTCATAAAATTACGTAATGATATCAGTATTTCCATATACTAATATATTTATGTCATACTTCTATCGATAATAAAACAAAAAAAGAACAGATTTGTAAGATCAGTATGGTCACCACCCGTATCACAACTCCCTTTAGAACTGTAACTGGCAGCAAATGTTGTGTAGATGAGGATACCTGCTGCACAGCTCTCTGCGTGGCTGTGTTTGGAGACTGGGAGTCTCTCAGGAGCTGCAGGACCTGCTGGAGGCCTTGTTCATCCGGCTGCCACTCCATCCTACACATAAACCACACAAGACTCGATTTACATTCTCCCTCCTCGAGCCTTCACAAAACACTTCCTCATATCAAACAATTGCAACACCTATGACTGAAAAACTACTTTTTACACTTAGTGGTCTATGTGCTTCTGCAGAGCAATGTAGTCCACTACTACTGTTCTGTGCATTACACACTGCATCGCCACATTGTTGAGGACAATAGAAAGCTTTGATAAACAAACTACATCAATGCATACGACTGCGTAAAAGCACTGCAATTTAAAACATTTAGTCTAATCTCTATATCAGTGATTGGAGATGAATTTGGGTTGACGAAAGTTTAAACCAAACAAATGGAAACTGCAAGAATGTTAAGCATGTTTATCAGCGATAAAATCAATCCAATCCTATGACCAAACTAAACTTCTCTCTATATATAAAATACCGCTTTTTTTTAAATAAACTACTTTACCATTTTTAATTCGAAGAGCTTCCAGGCTGATTTTGATCTCAATTTCACATTAAATAAATAAAGTTATTTTATAAGTTATTGCATTAATTGACAAACCGGTATTTTGTGAACTAAGAATTTAAGCTCGTAGTTATGGAATTCATTCAAGTTGAATTCTTGAAATCTGCATTAATTTACAAAAATTGTTTTTATCCAATGTTTTGACCAAATTAGTTCATTATTAAATACAGACGAAGCATGAAAAAGCAAGCAATGCACATGGTCAAGCCTGAGGCCTTGTCTTTCTCCCTCTGCGACGGGTGTGGGTTGAAAACCTCAGACACGACCCGCATACATTACCTTTATAATACGACCAATCAAGAAATATAAACATCATGCGACAATTCAAATCTTAAAGCAACAGTAAAGGCTATTTAATTCTCCAAAAACAGGATTAGACGCATACAATACGCGTCTATCTGTGATCTAGCATGCATACTCGTTCTAATCCATACTGCTAACTAATATTGTGTTAAACTCTCTCTCGATGTATTATATGATGTAAATAACATTAACAATGATAACTGGGTCGTGTTCACTTACACATGCCGCGTGCGGAGGCCTATTGATCACTCGTGCAGCGTGGAGCTCGCGCAACAGCTCTTTCAAACACTTCCGCAGCGCGAGCGCTACACTGAGGAAGTGACGCTCTTTCGGTCAACGCAACACTGTAGGCCAGTTTCAAATCTCCTGATTCTGCGAGGGATTTTGTAGGAATGCGTTTAATGGAAACACAAGTATATATGTATATATATAGAATGACATTTTGCATGTCTACGCACATGTTTATGCAAATCAATATGGGTCTAACTTATATAACACGCATTATATTGGATATTTGCCCTTTTGTTGTATCGTTACATATTTAGAATGTAATAAAAAAGCAAGCAGTGCAAAAATATTGACAAATATATATATATATATATATACACATAAAATAGAATAATATAAATGAAGCATTAACAAAGGCAAGGAATAATATCACAACCAGAAAATTAATACAATGCAAATTGATAATAAATGTTACAATAACATAATAAAAATGCTCTAATAAAAGATGAAACACCAAATTTCGCCGAGAACCAGGTTCGTGACGTCACGGGAACATGGCGGCGCCCGGAGGATCTCTCGCATGTGATGTTTTTATAATTTCTAAGCTAGTTTGTCGAACTTGAAAACTCATTTGTGAAGTTTTGTGAGTGCGCAACTGCGCATGCGTCATCCCCCCCGCTTTGAAAAAGAGATGTGCGATTTATTGTGTTGACAGTAAATGGCACTTTCTTTCTTTCTCCAGAACTGTTTTCTTCCCCTTTACTCTTGTTTTACCATTTCTAGTCAATATAGTGATCATTGCAGCTTGGTAAACCTGTGTTTAATGCAAGATTAGCCCAAACTAAGCCCTTTAAATGGCCAGGATTTGCTGTGGGCCCCTGCACACATTTGCACTACTGACTTCTGTACTTCTTATTCTGGCGCACAAGGACAAGAACGTTTCATTTGCCTTTTCTCCATCAGCAGAGTGGCAGCATGGTTCAAACATCTCATACAGGAGCGTTCAGTTCCGAAATAACTTAAGCAATCATGTTAATAATGTATCTGCGGATCCCAGGACTCACACTAGTTTAGTCAGAGATCAGTGTGGTTTAGCTGTGGAGAACCGCATCGACTGTGGCCGTGATCGATCTTTGAGCCGGGCTGATTGTGAGGACAGAGATGCTGCTATGTGCCCCTGCCTCGGTCTGGATTAGGAGGACCACCGTGGTGTTTCTACTACCAGTCCGTTACCCAGGCTACAAGATGGGGCCCCTGTTGCCCACAGAGAAGGGCCAAAGGGCCACCCTGACCCGTTCTGCACCCTCATACCTGCCCCGGGACATCCCCACACTGCAGCTAGATGTGATGCCTGAGACTCTGGGTCGTCTTCACCTCACTGTGAGCGATTCATTTAGTCATTTTAATTACCAACCATAAAGGTATTGTCATTTGTGAGGGAATTTAAACAGTCAGATGATCTGAATTCTGGGAAATATAAATGCTTGAAATCAGTTGTGTCTGAAATTTATATCAGAAATGGTCAATTTTGGTATTATTCAATTTATCTTTATTTAAGGTTGGAATACACAACTAATTTTGACCCAGATTGCACTACTTTGTTTTTCATGACTAGTTGTTTGTTTATTTTTTTTTACGTTTGTTAATATATAATAATATTATAATTATAATCATATAATACCTATTCATTATAGAAATAACAACACAAAAATATTGTACATCTTAAACAATTGCATAGTTTCTATTGCTTCCAAGTTTTACTTTTAGATGCATTTTAATGTCCGTTTTAATTTTTCAAACATCATTTGACTTTATGAACATATTAATTAGCAAATATAATAAATAAATCAAAAAGTAATACTAGATTTCCATCACCATTTAATGAGAAATGCCTTAAAAATAACCTCTTTTTTAAAGTAATTGATCAAAAAACTTGTACCTCAGGCATTCCCAAAATAAATGACTATATTTTCTTGTTTATCTTCTTATTAAACAAGAGACTTAACTCGCTGGAAGATCTTATATGAAAACCTCCTCCACTTTATTTGAAGTGCAATTACTAGTCAGAGCTAATCTGCAGATTTTGGGCAGTTGAAGAAAAACACATTGTGTATGATGGGATTATTTTTTTATCTTCAGACTATATTTTCATCCAGTTGGACACATTGTTTTAGTTTGTCATGTGTCTACGAGTTTTTCCATTCTGAATGACTTCTGTAGTGTGCGATTCTCAGTTTCAGAGTGTGATGGCTAGTTTTTCTCTGTAACCATTTATTGATAAGTGCCTCGTGTTAGATGACCAGATCTTACTTTATCATGTTAACTTCACTTTAACAAGCTGAAGGATCCAGCATCTCCACGATATGAAGTCCCATTTGTGACGTCCCAATCCAGGTGCCACAAGGACATACAAAACCCCCTCTCATGATGTTGAATTCCAACAGATCCAGAATCAGAATCAGCTTTATTCGCCAAGTGTGTGCAAACACACGAGGAATTTGTTGTGTTTTTTAAGAAGCTCTTGGTACATACATGCATACATACATACATATAAACATATAAACATACATATCTGACATGAGAACAGAACATTTAAATAAGCCTTAAAATAATAATAATAATAATAATAATAATGTGTCTGAATCTGGAACAGAAGAATGTATGTACAGATTTGTGCCTTATTTACTCTATATATACAGCTGTATAAGATTTATGCATACATATTTACATAGTACTAGAGAGAGTAAATAATTAGAGATGGGGATGAATTACAGGCAAGAATTAGGGTTTACAGAATTACAGAACACAGGTAATAATTCCTGTGTTAGTTGTTTAGGCTGGAGATGGCATAGGGGAAAAAACTGTTTTTATGCCTAGATGTTCTAGTGCACAGAGATCTGTAGCGTCTGCCTGAAGGGAGAAGCGCAAACAGTTCGTGTCCAGGGTGAGAGGGGTCTGTGATGATGTTACCTGCCCGTTTCTTCACTCTGGAGTAGTACAAATCCTGAAGGCTGGGCAGGTGCACACCAATGATCCTTTCTGCTGTCCTAACAGTCCGCTGCAGTCTTCTTATATCTGATTTGCTGGCTGACCCAAACCATACAGTTATAGAAGAGCACAGAACCGACTCAATAACAGCAGAGTAAAACTGTGTCATGTGCGCCTGTGGCAGGTTGAACTTTTTCAGTTGACGAAGAAAGTACATTCTCTGCTGGGCCTTTTTCACGATGGAGTCGATGTGAGTGTCCCACTTCAGGTCCTGAGAGATGGTGGTTCCCAGGAACCTGAATGACTCCACTGCATTCACAGAGTTGTTCATGATAGTGAGTGGGGGTGAGCTGGGGGGTTTCTCCTGAAATCCACGATCATCTCCATGGTTTTAAGCGTGTTGAGCTCCAGGTTGTTTAGACTGCACCAGACAGCCAGCTCCTTAACCTCCTGTCTGTAAGCAGACTCGTCACCGTCCTGGATGAGGCCGATGAGTGTGGTATCGTCTGCAAACTTCAGGAGTTTGACAGAGGGGTCTTTAGAGGTGCAGTCGTTGTTGTAGAGGGAGAAGAGCAGTGGGAGAGAACACAACCCTGAGGAGCTCCAGTGCTGATGGAGCAGGTGTTGGATGAGAAATTTCCCAGCCTCACTAGCTGCTGCCTGTCTGTCAGGAAGCTGGTGATCCACTGACAGATGGAGGTGGGAACGGAGAGCTGTGTCAGTTTATTCTGAAGGGTGTCCGGATAATGGTGTTGAAAGCGGAGCTGAAGTCCACAAACAGGATCCTTGCATAAGTCCCTGGTTTGTCTAGATGTTGGAGGATGTAGTGCAATCCCATGTTGACTGCATCATCCACAGACCTGTTTGCTCGGTAAGCAACTGCAGGGGGTCCAGGAAGGGTCCAGTAATGTCCTTCAGGTGAGCCAACACGAGCCTAATCAATGACTTCATCACCACAGACGTTAAAGCAACAGGTCTGTAGTCATTAAGTCCTGTGATTTTTGGTTTCTTGGGTACAGGAATGATGGTGGAGCGTTTGAAGCAGGAGGGGGACTTCACACAGCTCTAGTGATCTATTGAAGATCAATGTGAAAATGGATGATAGCTGAACAGCACAGGCTTTGAGGCAGGCTGGAGAGACACCGTCTGGGCCTTTGGCTTTCCTTATCTTCTGTCTCCTGAAGACTTTGCTTACATCTTCTTCGCAGATCTTGATTACAGGCTGAGAAACAGTAGGGGGGAGGGCGGGTGAGGTGTTGATGGCTGTGTTGTTGGATGGTCAGAGTGGGTGTGGGGTGTCAGACCAGGCTTTTGTTTTTGAAACCGACAGTAAAAAACTGTTCAGGTCTTCTGTCAGTTGTTGATTGGCCTCAGTGCTGGGGGGAGGGGTCTTGTAGCTGGTGATGGCTTTCAGGCCTTTCCACACTGATTTAGGGTCGTTGCTTGAAAGCTGTTTTTTTAGCTTTCCAGCATAGTTCTTCTTTGCCACTCTTATCTCCCTATTCAGTGTGTATTTGGCCTGTTTGTACAAGGCTTTTCCCCCACTCCTGTAGGCGTCCTCTTTGGCCAGGCGAAGCTGTTTGAGTTTTGTACTGAACCAAGGTTTGGTCGTTGTTAAATGTTAAATAAGTCCTGGTAGGTACACACATGTCCTCACAGAAACTAATGTAGGATGTCACGGTGTCAGTGAGTTCATCCAAATCAGTAGCTGCAGCCTCAAAAACACTCCAATCAGTAAGTTCAAAGCAGGCTTGTAGATCCTGCTCTGCTTCAGCAGTCCATCTCTTTACAGTTCTTAAGATAGGCTTAGAAGATTTAAGTTTCTGCCTATAGGCTGGTAGAAGGTGAACCAAACAGTGATCGGAGAGTCCCAGCGCTGCACGGGGACAGAGTGGTATGCATCCTTTAAAACAGTGTAACAATGTCCAGTATATTGCTGTCTCTGGTGGGCATGTGATGTGCTGTCTGTATTTAGGCAGTTCGCGTGTGAGATTAGCTTTGTTAAAATCACCGAGAATCAATAAAGAGTCCGGGTAACGCTGCTCTGTGTGTGTGATTGGTCGGCCAACAGTTCTAGCGCCGCGCTCACACGCGCATCAGGAGGAATGTAAACACTCACCAGAATAAACGAGCAAAACTCCCGCGGTGAATAAAAAGGCTTACAGTTGATAAAGAGAGCTTCCAAGTTTGGGCAGCACATCCTCTTAAAAACTGTCACGTCTGTACACCAGCCTTCATTGATATAAAAACATAATCCACCACCTCTCGTTTTCCCCCGATAAATCGGTGACTCTGTCTGCTCTGAACAGCTGGAATCCGGATAGATGAAGCGCGCTGTCCGGGATAGCTCCGTTCAGCCAGGTTTCCGTGAAACAAAGCACAGCAGAGTTTACAAAGTCCTTGTTTGTGCGGGTGATGAGTTGTAGTTCATCTGATTTATTTGCAAGGGACGGAGATTCGCCAGGTGAATACTCGGCAGCGGAGTCCTTAAACCGCGCTGTCTGGTTTCACGAGCGCGCCAGCGCGCTCCCTCGCTTGCGTCGCCGCTTGGAGATCTTCAATAGGAACGCAGCTCCTCCGACTAAAATGTCAGTAAACGTCTGAATGTTCAAACGTCGGCAAAAGGTTATCTGGTGTGCTATTTCTTATGTCCAAGAGTTCGTTTCTAGTGAAACTGATCGGAAAATCGTTGCTTAAGACAGGACAAACAAACAAAAACAGAAAAAGTACCAACCAGATCCATTTGGATTCATTGTACGGTGGAAACCAATGGCCGGTTCTGTAAGTTTAGATCATTTTCTTGCTTTGTATTGTTTTTTTGTGTTTCTGACATTCAGTCAATGTCAGTCCACAGAACCATATGGTAAAAGTGTAATTTGGCACAACCAATTGAATTTTCGTTTTAATAACGTTGAACGAATGCATTGTAATTTTCTTTTCCTAGTCTGAATACTACAATAGGCCCGCTCCTGTTTTGCAGATCAGTATCTACAGCTCTCCACCAGCATGGCTTCCTCTGTGATATCTGGCTTGGGAACATTACACCCCCATCACGCTGGACCTCAACTGGAGCTCTGTTTCATTATGGAACAGAGAGATGGCGCCTCATGTAAGACCTCACATCATTTCACATTCTTCTTTAACTTGCCTTTGTTTACAGCTGTACTTAATATTTTTATTAGGCCTTTGTAGAGAAGTGCCAACTTGTACGGCTCCCACCCTTTCTTTTGGTCCAAGAAGGTGATGGACAGGCACATGGAGTCTTTCTTTCTCAACAGCAATGCGATGGGTACAGTGTTTTGTTGTTGTCCTAAAATGGCTTATTATGTGGGTATCCTTTTAAGACTAAATGGTTTTATAACCTGCCAATTGTAGAGGTGTTTCTGCAGCCCGCTCCAGCATTAACTTGGGTGACCGTCGGAGGAATACTGGACATCTACATCTTCTTAGGTCCAAATCCTCAGAGTGTGGTTCAGCAGTACCATGAGGTTATAGTATTTAAACAGCCTACATGCTGTGTTATAATTGTATTTTACCCACATAAAATAAAATGTGTATTTTTGAATCTTGTCATTTGAGGTTTATCCCATGATGCCACCCTACTGGTCACTGGGCTTCCACCTCTGTCGCTGGGTTATACGTCCAGCAACATAACAAGAACAGTGGTACACTCATGCGCCAGGCCAAGATTCCTCTAGTATGTTCTCCCTGTTTGGGGGGGGGACGGGGGCACTGTAGCAAACTTGCAAGTGGCCTCAGATGACTTAAACTAATTTACATTCTAATACATTTTAAAACTGTGTCTTGGAAAATTCACGCAAATTAATACAATCTTAAAACTACATTCATGATTAATATTACACCTCTACTCTATATTTTATTATGTAGAAATTTTAAAAATAAATGGAGGGGGGTTTTGAATATTGTTTTGGACAATGCGAGGCTTGGAGTCAAAAAGGTTTGAGTAAATACAGTACTGTGTTCACTGTCTATATTAAAAAAGTAATTTTTAAACTGTAGTATGTTATAGGTCATTCTGTGTCAATTCAGCCAAATATCAGAAACTTACCCAGCAATGTTTTTATTTTGTTCATATTTATTCTGAAGGATAGACAAATAGTGATGAAAGACACATTTTAAAGGGATAGCTCACCCAAAAATTCTGTCATTAATTACTCACTCTCATGTCGGTCCAAACCCGTAAGAACCTTCGTTCATCTTCAGAACACAAATTAAGATATTTTTGATGAAATCTGAGAGCTTGCCTCCATAGACAGCAACACAACTGAACATTCAAGGCCCAGAAAGGTGGAAAGGACATCGATAAGATAGTCATGTGACATCACTGATTCAACGTAATTTATGAAGCTACAAGAATACTTTTTGTGTTCAAAGAAAACAGAAATAACGACTTGAACGGTTGAACCACCGATGTCACATGGATTATTTTAATAATGTTCTTACTACCTTTCTGGCCTGAACGTGTCAGTTGTGTTGCTGTCTATGTAGGTGTAGAAAGCTCTCAGATTTTCATCAAAATACTTAATTTGTGTTCTGATATGATAGGTGAGTAATTAATGACAGAATTTCATTTTGCGTCAACTATCCCTTTAATGCCATGGATGAATTATTTATTGAATATATACTGAGGGGGTCAAAATGGCAGTTTTCACCCAGACATTTGCTGCCAAATTACAGGAGTGGACAATAACTTTTATTCAATCTTATTTTTGCAGAGATATTGGTAGTCCTATTAATAAAATATGTTCACTTTAGCAATCTTGTTGCATTATATGCCAAGGCGACCATTCACATACGGAACAAGCCCTTTGTGTGTGTGTGTGTGTGTGTGGTGTGGTGTGTGAGGTGTGTGTGTGTGTGTGTGTGTGTGTGTGTGTGGTGTGTGTGTGTGTGGTGTGGTGTGTGTGTGTGGTGTGTGTGTGTGTGTGTGTGTGTGTGTGTGTGTGTGTGTGTGGTTGTGTGTGTGTGTGTGTGTGTGTTTTCTTTTAGAAACTTATAAGGCCCTACATAGTTAAATTCCAGAGATCTCAGTATGGCTCCAAGAGTAAATTGTTAAACTGTACAAATTCTCAGTGGTCAAAAACCAAACGCGGGTCACTCTTCATATAGCTTGTATTTATTTTTATTAGAAAGAAGAATGTCTGAAGAACAAATAAGTTGAAACAAATTATGTTTCACCAGAAATAAAAATTATTCAGATCGACAATTTTAGCTGGGGACCTCTGGTTGAGTTGACATGGAATGACCCTATATTGTTGTTGTCACATGACAATATCAGTTATTTTTAATCCAGTTTTGTGTAAAATTGTTGTTCACATGGTTTCTGATTCTTTCATCATACCGGACATGAAATGTCAAGAGATATACATGA